>VDFB02058242.1:557512189-557534740 GCA_007258455.2 Sequoia sempervirens
CCTTCATGTATATAATAGAGATGGCTATTGTTCATTTGTGATCATCATATTCATCCATTCATAAGTTCGAGTTTATGCAAGTGCGAGTTTATCAAGTGCAGATCGAAGTCTTGAAGGAGGCCGAGTTCATCACTAAGAGAGATTGACATTAGCATCAGCAAGGAGTTATATATTATTCTGTGATTGCATCAAGTTTTGGTGCTGTTGTTTGGCCTCATAATCGGCCTCATTGTAAAGAAGATTATTGTCTCATATTCAATATATAAGTGATATATTGTTACTGGGTTTTTCTCCCTCAAGTGGAGGGTTTTCCCAGGGTATATGCTGTGTCTATTTGTTTGAATTTGAATTAAAAATCTGCTTATTCTCATCTGATCATAAAAATTAACAAGAAATGTCATAGAACAAATGACTACTAAAGGAAATTGGTCATTAGAGATGACTTAAATATACATAGGCCAAAATTCCATAATAGTTGTAAATCTTAGATTCAAATCATCCAAACTCATGCAAAATATCAGGTTAACCCATATTTTCCACCTTCCCATCTCTTATTAGACTACTAAAGAAGTTCTATTCTTGACCTTTTTACAAAATTTGGGAAGAATCATAATTTTGTTTATAGATAAACCTAACATCTGTTGATTTTTAAGGACAATGATATGCACAAAACATGGATAGAGGTTATAAGGTATATAGGTACCAGTTTGCTAAATATTACCTGCAGTTCTGGCCTAATGATAAGGGCTTAGTGTTATGAACCCCTATTCTGATGTATAAATTAGGTATTAGTTAGTAGTAGATTGTGTGCAAATGCTTTGTAAGTCACCCATATGCTAAGTATTTATTCCACATGCATGGGATAGTAGTAGTTGTCTTTAGCAAGACTCTATATTGTAATGGCTTCCCAAGTGTAAAGTATCTTTGATATTGTAATTGGAGTCTATGCTCTATTGGGATGATTTCTTCCTTCAAGTGGCACTATGCAAATAATATAAAAGCATTATGTTGATCTTATTTTCTGCATATATCTGTGTGTTGTCTTTATTTTATTTGTAAGTTCCTTACAATTGATATTAGAGCTCTTCTTAGGGCCACATTCTGCAACAATATCACAAGATTAGGGATTTTTGTGATCGTCCATCATATGCTTTCACCTTGCCCTCTTAGGGTCTTGCTGATTAGAAAGTGGCACTTTGAATCTTGCTTGAAATTTGCCAAATTTTTTCATTGCTAGTAGTTTTGTTTGGTTTTAGGCTATAAACCTTGTGTTGGGAGTTTTAGAATATCCTTAGAAGAGTTGTCATTTTTGGCTAAGCTAGATTCTTCATAAAAGGGTTTCATGAAGTGAGGGGGGCTTAGATTCCAATACCTAGGCCTTAGACAACATCTATATATGGCTATGAGCTTTCACATACCCTTGGCCTTGGGTATATAGGGAGATCCCATAGTTTGTTTCAAAACTTAGCCCTAGGTAGCTTTGATTGTCTATAATCTATGATGCTTTGGTAAGTGTTTAGCCTAAAAAAGTTAACTGCACCATACCTCGGAGACAGGATAGTGGGCTATAGGATAGTTCTACCCTATAGTTAGGGCTTTGAAATATTGAGCCAACACTATTTTCGAATGGGAACAATATATTTGTGAGCTCATAGATCAACCACACCCTCTTGAAGCCTTCTTGATTATTCCCTAGTTTCTGCAGATAGATCTAGGCACAGGTTGTTAGAATCTCAGACAATTGAGCAGATCGCTAGAAATTTTATGATGTTATATTAGTGGGACATCACACTGCACTATTCAAAAACTAGATGATAATCTCTAGATTGTAGGTTTAGTGTCAATCACAACAGCGGGTTCATCTCCCATTTGATCTGCCAATTTGCAACTTTAGGGTCAAATTTCTCTCAAGCTAGGAAAAACTTGCTAGTTGTGTCTGAAAAAACTGTCTGTAGGGTTATATTTGTAAAAAAATCAATAAATAAATAAAGTATGGACCAATAGGCAGTTGTCCCATTGTGATCCTCTCTTTGAGCTAATTTTTTTGGCACATAACTTGAGTAATCCTTTTTGGTCTGCTCAAGTCATTCACATCGTCCATGCACCTACCCCATTGCATTCGTCTCTTCACACTGATGGTTTTGCCATATAACTTTGATAACCCTTTTGGTAACCTTGTGTGTTCACTATGGCTGGTGGCTGTAGATCCAAAGACCAATCGAAGCTTTCTTTGGAATTATTATTTGATAGAGTACACCAATTGTAGTCTGATGTGGATGTACATCTCTCCAAGCTAGATTGGCTTGACATGCCAGTTGTTCTGGACAATTGGTTGGGTGCCTCTACTTTCATGTAAATGACAATACTCTACATTGAGGATTTCCAATCCCCAAATTCTTGGTAAACCCCAACCAATACTAAATTGGCTTGACATGCCAGTTGATCTGGACAATTGGTTGGGTGCCTCTACTTTCACTAATAGGCTCCAAAGTTTGCATCTTGATACAGGACAATACTCTACATTGAGCATTTTCCAATCCCCAAATTCTTGGTAGGCCCCAACCAATACTGAATTGGACTTTCCAAAATTTGATGGTTCAGACCCAATCAATTGGTTATATAGAGCAGAGTAATAAGGCAAAAGCTCTCTTTCTTTTTTCCACTTGGATAATGAAGCTATTCAATGTTATCAATGGTTGGAAAAATCTTGATAGTTTCTCACATGGCCAGACTTTAATAAGGATGTCCTTTGCCACTTTAGTCCAAGTTAGTATGAAGACTTCACAAGAGCCCTAAATAAATTGCACCAGACACATTCATTCCAAGAATACTAAACCCAGTTTGAGAAATTAGCTAATCATACTAGTGCCCTTGATGATTTTTTTTTCCAAAAGTCGTTTTATAAGTGGTCTCAAAGAAGATATCTGGGCTGAATTCTGGATGTTTAGGTCTACCATGTTTCAGGGTGCTCTCAGATTAGCTTGCTTAGTGGAGGTAAAATTTACAGCACACTAAAGAGCCACAGCATCCTCTCTTCAATCATTCAGGACAGAGAAGGATACAATAGATTGAGGAACTGACCCCATCACTATTCACAGGTTATCCAAAGAAGAGTTAGCTTAGAAAAAAATATAAAAGGGACATGTTTTAATTGTGATCAAAATTGGGAGAAAGGTCATAGATGTCAGGAACAATGATTGTATTTCAATGATTTTATAGAGGTGCTCAGTGACACTAAGGAGTCTTCAGAAGAGGAAAAAGAGGCAGATTTATTAGACAATGATTCAACATAGGATGCTCACATCTCTGTTCATGCAGTTGCAGGATTCTCTTCCTTACAAACCCTCAAAGTCATTGGCTACATCAAATGACAATGAATTGTGGTCCTCTTTGATGGTGGCAGCACTCACAACTTCATTAGTAGGAAACTTGCCAACCATCTCCATTGCTATGTCCATGCTTGCAACAATTTCCAAATTATTGTGGCCAATGGGAATACTGTGTCCTATGGTAGCAAGTGTTCCAATTCCTTGTAGGAATATCAACTCACCTCTGATTTGTATTCTCTTTCCTTGGGAGTTGTGAATGTGGTGTTTTGAGTACAATGGTTGGAAACATTAGGGCCACTCCCTCTCAATTATTCCCATTTCTAGATAAAATTGGGTCCATAGGGCAAGCAATATACCTTGCAAGGTCTGAAAGTTAAAAATGTTTAAATGGTTAGTTCACTCCATAGAGAAGATGTTAAAGAAAGGGTGTTCTAGCATTATTGCACAATTCCATTCTATTGAAGCTCAAAATCCTTGGCAGCTTCCAAATATTAAGCCCTATTGCTATCCTTTTGAACAAAAGATTGAAATTGAGAAGATAGTCAAGGAGCTAATGGAGGTAAGTGTCGTTAGACCCAATACAAGTCCTGAAAAATGGCAGATGGTGAATGGCAAATGTGCCCTGATTTTTAGGAACTAAATAAATTGACCGTCAAGGACAAAGTCCCTATTCTTGTGATTGACAATTTGTTGGATGAACTCTCTGGCCAAATTTTTACCCAGCCAGATCTTCACTTTGGATATCCCTAAATTTTGGAAGGATATTCCCAAAACAACTAATTGGACGCATGAATTAGTCTTAACTAATTTTCTCTTTACCTTCCAAAGTCTAATGAATAATTTGTTCAAAAGCTACCTCCACAAATTTATCTTGGTCTTTTTTTATGACATTCTTATAGACAACCATAGTTGGGCTAATAATCTAAGGGATGTGGAAATCACCCTCCAAAATTTGAAGGATTATTCCCTTTTCATCAATTGCTCTAATTGTGCTGTTGGCATGGTCGCATTGTTATTTAAGAGGGAATGTGAGTTGATCTAAAATTGAGGCAATGTAAGAGTGGCCTAGACCCAAATCCATTAAGAGTTTGTATAGTTTCTTAGGCTTTACTAGGTATTATTGCAAATTTGTTTGGGATTATGGTAAAATTCTAGGGCCATTGACAACTTTCATTGTCTAGAATATAGAAGTTGATATGGCCTTCCTTGCCCTCAAAGTCACTATGTATTCCACCCTAGTTTTGTCCATGCCAGATATTCACAAACCATTTGTTCTAGAATGTGATATCACGAGGGTAGATATGGGTGTTGTTTTGATGCAAGAGGATTAGTCACTTGCTTTCACCAACAAGCATGTGAGAGGGTGAAATCTTGCTAAAGTCACCTACAAAGAAGAGACAATGGCTATTTTTTATGTTATTTAGCAATGGCATTCTTATCTCTTGGGCTGCAAACTCCAAATCAAAATTGATCATCACAGCTTGAAATATTTTTTACGACATTGGGTGTCCTGCCTCAAACAACAAAAGTTGGTTAACTAAAATGCAAGGTTATGATTATGAGAGCATTTATAAGAAAGGAAAAGAAAATGTCATGGTCAACACACTCATGGTAATATGAAGAGGAGGGTACATTGTTTTCTCTCTCAATGCTAATACCCACTTGGACAAAAAGTTGTTAGGCAAGAATGGCAGCTAATTCCAAAATTTGGGGTATTATTCATAAATGTTGGAACAAGATCCTTAGTTGGTGTCGAGTACTAAAATATCATGACCACACTTATTTGTCCCAACTTTCAGCTCAAGCCTCAGATGCTCAAGACATTTCATTCCTCCCTTATTGTCAGTCACTCAAGGTTTTTGAAGACACATGAGTATATCAAGTGAGATTTCTTTTGGGATGCACTTAAGTAGGATGTGATGTGTATCAATGCAACAAAGGGGAGACTATCAAATTGTCAGGGTTTGTACAATCCCTTCCTATTCTAGACATGGCTTGGGCAAATACTAGATTTCATTCTTGGGCTTCCTAAGTTGGGCTATAAACAAGTCATTTTGGTCATTGTTGACCATCTAACTAATTATGCTCATTTTTGTGCCTTACCCTAATCTTACAGAACCACCATTTTAGCGCAACACTTTTTGGATGTGTTGATGTGTGTTTTATGACACACCAAACACTCTAGAATAAAGAGTCCAAAGACGCTCTATCCTCTCTTGAAAAACCACCTCATATGCTAAGATTGCAAGAAAGATCATACGACAATTCCAATGTTTCTTAAGTCAAGTGTGGACAAGCTCAATGGGCGTTGTGATATGCTGGTGACACAAAGGGACCTATATCAGAAAATTACTCAAAAGTAAGGACTTAGGTTGATTTGACGTTGAATGCTCTATTATTTTTGGGATTTTCAGTTTTAAGATAAAAAACGGGGAAAAAGGGATGAGGGTTTAGAAGTTCTATACTACTCCTATGAAATGAAGAGACGATAAGATTAAGTGAAACTAAGGAACAATACTTTGTTTCGCCACGATAACGACAACTACACAAAGCAAGTGCAATCTTCTAGGATTTGTGCTTAAGATTTCTTTACCATGAATGATACCATCAAAAGAACAATATTATTCAAAGCAAGCATTAAAGCATCCACATTATAGGCTCAGTCTAACTTTACGCATTGAACGAAAATCATCCATCCAAAGAAAGTATGAGTGAAAGTTCCACTAGTCTATACTATCAATCTATCATTCATCTAACATGCATTCAAATCAAATACTACTTTAATCTACTCTATATGGAAGAAAAATATGGAACCATGCAACCATTTGACAATAAAAGGATTCAAAGCAACTCATGCAATATGATCTTTATTCTCAAAGTAGTCTTAAGCAACAATTTCATAAGTCTCTCCCCCATTGTAATGAAATGGGAAAACAAGAGTTTATATAGAATTTTGAAACTGAAATAAACGGCCAAGATTAATTCAAGATCAATGGCAGAGATTAAAAGATAGTAACCCTAATTAGGGTTTCCCAGAATACAATCAGTGATCAGTGAGTTAACAGTGAGTGAACTGGTGTGAAGAGCTATCCCTGAGGAGATGCATCCTTATCCTCTTTGGTGGTGTTGTATTGGATGAATCTGAAAACTATTGTGCTGACTTCCTCGATCGTGACAAGTGGCAACACATTGACCTTGTATTCTAGCAGGTCCAAATCATCCGAATATTTTGCAAAAACGATTTCCCACTCTGATTCCTGCTGTTGGAAGGCATGCCAGATGGATAGGAAGTCGGCTACCTTAGTCAAATTTTCTTTGAGGATTGGCCCAGTGCTGGTGAAGAAGATTTCTTGAACTTTGTGCGTCAAGTTTTCAAGCTGCATGTTATTTGCCTGAACAATGTCTTTTTCCAGTGCATCTGCAGCCATAGATAGAATCTTCTCTCGGATTTCCTTTGTCCTTTCCTCAACTCGGATAGTGTCAGCCTTCACCTTCTCTAGGACTTCATTCCGTATAATCAATGCCATGTACCAGCTGCTAAAATCATAAGCTGCGCCTGCTGCAATTACCTTTCCATCAACTAGTTCTTGGTTCGAAACTCCTTTAAGCACTTTGAGGCATGGAATGATTTTGTCTCGGATATCCTGAGCATTATCCCACATTTCCGCCAAAGCTATAATTCTTGAGAGTAGAGAGGAAGTTTGCCTGTATGCCAACATTAGTTTTTTTGCAAATATAGCCACTTCTTCACTTTTGCTGATTATTCATTCTTTGGTCTCCTTGGCTGTAGTTTTCTCCTCTTCGAAAGTCTCTTGGGAAGTGTTCGTCAATGGAGGAGCCGCTGAGTTGGTTTGATCGAGTGGCTTGGTCAGATGCTGAATATACTCTTTTAGTCGTTCAACCTCTCATTTGTATTCTTTTTTCTTTGCTACCTCCTTTTCCAGCCTTGCTTTGATAGTAGCAACTGAATTATCTAAGTCTTCCACTTCCTGTCCTTTCGTGGTTGGGCCCAAGTCGACAGTGGTGATGGCATATTCCTGAGGAGTAATATCCTCCCTAGACTTATCAACTGTCGGTACAACAATTTGAACTGTACGATGGCCTACTTCGTCTCTTTGGATAGTGGAGAACATTTTGGTAGGCTTCCTTACATTGACTACTTCCAATCTGGCCAAGAAATTGGTCATGTCATCTTCTTCCGAAACTTCTTCTTGTTCCTTTTATCTTCAATCTCTCTATTAGCCAACTGGGGATAGTAGGCTGCTCAGTGTCTTGTTCCTCCTGGATATCTTGTGTGCCCGAAATCTCTTGAATTCCTTTAAGGGCCGAAATCATTCCTTCTTCAAATTCACTATCTACAATATCAACTTCATTGTCAGACTCCAGAATCTCGGTGCCTGTGGGAGATGGAGGCTCATCATCTTCTGGTTGAACTAGAATGGGATAAGGAATCGTTATGTCTCCCAAAGACTCATCAATGTCTAATATTTCGTTTATGTTTGTGGACACAGCAGAATGAAGGGGTTCTGATCTTTGCTTCTTCCTGGTAAGTTCTTCGTCTACAATCCCCTTTCCTTTTGCCTCCTTCCTTTTCTTGGGATTGGTGCTCTTGATTGGCTCATCTCCTTGGGACGCACCAACATTTGAGGAGTAAGATTTTGCTTCGCCCATCAAAGTGTATGTCAAAGGCACATTCTTTTGCCACAATTCTTTGATCCGCTGGTCTACCCACCATTGCGAATACTTGATGACTGGTCTCATGAAGGTGGTCAAGTCTGAAAGCTTTGGTTCTGACCATCTTATGGGAAGAAGAGGTCGGCTCTCATCAAAACTTGGCTGCATATATTCGCCATCATCTTCCAATTGATCCGGCACATGGAAGAGCTCAGTTGTCCTGATTAAGTTGACCGGCAGTTTAGACCATAATCTTTTTCTAACATCAAATTCATTCGCAGCATTAGCCCAGTATTCTTCCAAATCTACCTTGTGTTTATACTTTACTCCATTCACGGCCCTGATGTGATGTTGAGGGTTAAAGTTAGCTCTGGACCGATAGGACGTGAATGGATACCATTGCATCTCTAGCCGAGCACCTTCAACTGCTTGTGCCGATGGGCAAGATTCTTCCATATTCCCAATGAAGAATGGGAAAGTGATGGCCGCTTTGCTCTTTACTCTCTGGAAGATTTGATAAGTTTCTAGTTGCCTACGAACCTCAAGCAAAATCATTCTGTGGGTGGGATAAATTGGGAGCTTGAATAGACATCCCATGAATCCTTGAATTCTGATGTAAGTGAATCTCGGAAACTGGATGTACTAGGATCCTTATTTGCTAATAAGGCTCTTAGCTTCATGAGTCGGCCTCTGATGCGTTCCTCCTTGCAATATCCTCGTGATGTACATCAAGAATGCATCATGTGCTCTTCTGAAGTGAGATTTTGTAGACAGCTGCAACTGGGTAGCATTCATATACTTTGAATTCATTTTCTCCGTTGCCTACAACGCCTTTGCATATTAATTCGGAATATCTATAGGCTCTTGCCAATAGATAGATAACATAGGAACTCATATAGAACGATTTAGTCCTCTCCAAGTTCATCAACTGCTCATGGATGTTGTCACTGATCATCCTCGACTAGTTGAACATTCTGACTCCTGAGGCGATCTCGTCGATGAAAAAGTACATCCATGTTTTGAATGGTGCGCCTTGAGGACTGCCCATTATCCTGTTCAAAAGCAAGATTATATCACTGTAGTCTTCTTTGAAGTCTGTCCGACGCAATTTCTTAGGCATTTTCTTTGCAGAAGCCCTTGGCTTTTCCAACCATGTTTTGTTGATGACGGCTGCACACTGATCTATCCGGTCCTCAAAAATTCTCCTTGCCTCTTCTTTGGTCTTATATGAAGTCCTATTGTAGTTAGGAATGCCAAATGCTTCTTGGATAGCCGACTCTCCAAGATGTGCCAAAATCCTTCCATTGGGAGCAATGATCTGTCTTTCTTGTGGATTGTAATGCCTGGCGCATTTGACCATCAACTCAGCACACTCGACTGCTGGAGGAAATCCAGCAGCTTGAACAATTCCATTCCGCATCATCCGGCGGGCAATTGCTGTTGGCAGGAGTCCATTTAGTCCATACATCCTCTTTTTGAATTCCTCGAAGTCTACGTGTCCAAGGTCTGTATCCGTGATGTTCTTCCATTTGGAGTTAATCTTCGATTCTTGTTGAACTCCTTTGCTCGCGAACTTCATCTGTGCTTTCTTCGAAGATTCTCCAGGGGTGGTCATCAACCTGCGAGAAAATAAAATATATTAATTTTAAAACTTTTAATTATGATTTTCTTTAAATTTTCTCCCTGAAAATTCTAACTTTCAACTTGTTGAAGGTTAGATTCTACGAAAAATCAAGCTGGAAGTAAAAACACTTAGTAAATTTTGGGTGAGGATAAATAAAGACAGAAGTAAAAATGAAGAATTCCATCAAACTCTGGAATTATACTCTTTATGGCAATTCAGCTTTGAACTTCAAAAATTCTATCTATATTGCCGAAAAAGCAGGCTATTCCTCTGAAAATTTTGATCTTCAACTCAAAGTTTTACTTCTTCCTTCGTTCTTCGCCTTGAAAAATCACTCAATTTCAATATTCTATCTTTCAAAAATTCTTCCTTTGAAAATTTTTCTCTCAAAATTTCTATCTTTCATGAATTGGAGAGAACTTAATCTTCTCAATCGAACTTGTGAGTTGAAAATGACTTGAAAATGCCTTATAAGGTTGAGAAGCTTGATTCATCTTAGCAGTTTCTCAAGTTCATCGAACTTAGACTCTTCAAGGCAGTTTCTAATTTTCGCTAGGCGCCATCTTTATCTCTATCCAAAATTTTTAAGTTTATCTTTTGGAGCTTGAATTTTCGTAAGTGTTGAAATTAATTAAAGGTTTAATATGTGATTTTTTTTATTTTTCAACCTTTAATTTTTTAATTTATCCATGTATTTTTGTGTTTTCTTTGGCGAATTTCATTTAAGTCCATGGATTTTATATCTTTTCCCTTCCAAGTTCGGACCTTGTAGTTTTCTTGCCATATTCTCTTCATGGCGGACTTCCAAGATTTCTTTCACTTCATCCAAGGCGGACTTTCCAATAAGCTTGCCATTTCCCATTTAAGGTGAGGGTGGACTTTCAAGGTTTCCCTCCATGGATAGGGCGGACTTTGTAAACTTCTTTCCATTCCCTTCTCTTTCCATGGCGGACTTGGAGAATTTCTTTCCATGTCCAAGATGCAAGGTAGGGCGGACTTTGAAAATGTTTTGCCAACTCCACATTAGGCTGGGCGAACTTCAAGTCTTCCTTGCCAAGAGTAGGGCGGACTTTGGAGATGTTTTTCCACTTATCATCTCCCCAAGGCGGACTTCTTTGTTGGCTTGCCATTTCCTTTTCCAAGTGTTGGCGGACTTGGCAAACTTCTTTCCATTTCCAAGGGCAGACTTCCAAGCTTCCTTTCCACTTCCATGGCGGACTTGGAAGACTTTATTCCATCTTCTTGGGCGCACTTCTCCAGACTTAGGCCAGTTTTCACCATGAATTTCATGCTTGTTGCCATGAATCTCTTTGCCCTTTCTTTCCTTTTGGTTGATCTTCACTTGATTTTTTAGATTTTTGCATGCTTTTCAATTGATTTTTGCTTGCTTTTCTCATGATTTTTGCTTTATTTTTGCATGCCTTTTGATTCCAAAGGTGGAAACTTTGACTCCATTATCAGTGGGACCTAGCACTTTCTAAAAATAGAAACTTACTAAAAATAGAAAAAGCAAAAAAACAACTTTCTAAAAATAGTAAATCCCGGATTGGTCCAAAAGTGCCAAAAATGAAAAAAGCAAAAAGCAAAAAAGCAAAATCCCTAAAAACTAGGAAGCGTCAAAATTGAGTGAAAGCACAGGCGATCCTCGTCTTTCGGGTCTTCTGAGCAGTTCTATGACGTCTAAGCACAGTTTCAGGCTTGAATTCTCTACTTGGCTCGGGTGATGACTCCAGACTCTGACTTGAGACTCTCGGAGCGAAAGAGCTTATGAATTTGCAACTCAAAGCTAAACCCTAAAAGCAAACCACCGAGGGTCCCCATTTGCAATGGGGTGATGTGTGAAATAGGTCATGTTGATGCGTGTTTTATGACACAACAAACATTCTAGAATAAAGTGTCAAAGATGCTCCATTCCCTCTTGAAAAACTACCTCGTATGCTAAGACTGCAAGAAAGATCATATGACAATTCCAATGTTTCAGTTAGGTGTGGATGAGCTCTGTGGTTTGATGTGATTTGCTGGTTATGACAAGGGGACTTATGCTAGGCTTGTTCAATTCACAATGAAGGTCTAGACAATGAAGCTCTATTGTTTGGGTCATGGATCAAACAAACTAAAAAAGGAGATAAGGGTTTAGAAGTTCTAATCTACTCCTAAGAATTCAGGAGACGGTATTGACTTGGTGGAACCAATAACCACGCTTCGCTTCGCCATGCTCAATGACAACTACACAAAGGGGGTGTAATCTTCAAGGGAATGTGCTTATGATTTTCACATCGTGAATAACTACCATCAAATCGAACAATAATTATCCAGACAGAAGTTAAGCATCCACAAAGTAAGCTCAGGCTAACTTTACGCATTGAATGAAAATCATCCATTCAAAGAAAGTATGAGCAAAAAGTTTCACCATAAATCAATACTTATCAAATCTTGCATTCATCTAACATACATGAAATAAAATCTAAATTATGATGAGGGATAAGAACCATAACAACTCCAAAATAAGAGAAGTAATCACCATCAGAACAATGCATGCATTACTTATTACTTTGGCAGTCTTACAACAATTGCTTATCTCAACATGTTTTGCAACATGCTCCCATGCTTACAAATGAGGGGTGGTCAATTTGTGCTCCTGGCTTAGCCTTCAACGCCAAGATTCATTCAGATCAACGCCAGATTGCAAATGAACCCTAATTAGGGTTTCTACCCCTTGACAGAGAAAATTCTATTCAGGACACTTGTCTTTCTACAAATATGAACCAGCAAATAAAATAGAAAGTTGTTGCATGTTGATTTGGAATGATTTGATTGGTTGAGGCGCCACTTCAGTGGTGGATGTCTTCCTTGGTCGCTATGTTCTTGCCTTAGAATATTTTCCTGTCGATGATTTTGTCCTTTGTGCTTTGATCTTGGATTACTTTGGCTTCTTCTCTCCTCGCCTTGGAGCACCTGTTTAGACTTGAAGTTATTAAGTCTTTCTTTCCGGATTGCTTTGGAATTTCTTCAAGTGCCTTGAATTTGGAGAGGAACTCCCCTGTGCCTTCGCCACAATGGAGGAAATTGGCACTTTTTCTGTGGAGAATTTCCATACTTAGCCAAATTTTGGCTACTTTGTAATACCTTCAAGATTTTGGCCATTTTTGTGCTCAAATAAACTTCGCCGGTGGATTTGTCTTCAATTTTGAATTTGGCTTGTGTAAGTTGGATGTGCCTGCCGTTGTCTTCATGATGCCAAATTCTTGGCGGACTTCCTTTTGCTCTTGCCATGTGCAAGGGTGGACTTCCAAGTTTTCTTTGATCTCCCTTCAAGTCGGACTTTACACTTTCTTTGCCATTTTCTCCTTTGAAGATTCGCCTTGTGTAGTCATCCACCTGCAGTAAAAAAGATAACTTTTTTAGGATAAGCTTTGAAAGGTTTTTATAAATTTCATTCTCCAAAATGGCTAATTTATTTGATTTTATCTTTATTTTATTTTTAAATTTAGCCATGGCAAAAATTATTCATTAATCCCAATGTTGGATGAAGATTTTCATTTTCTCTCTCCTGAAATCTGGCCTCGTGCTGAATTTTTTAACACTCTCTCTCCTGATATCAAAGTGAATTTTGTTTTGAATTTAAAGCAAACTTCATACTCTCTTCGTCATTTTCATCTTGGCACTAGCATATTCCATATTTAACTCTTCATTTCTATCTCCCGAAATCGGACTTCTCATTGTTTGCCATACTCTCTCTCTACAAGTTGGACTTGGTGAACATTTTTCCATGGCGGACTTTGCCTATGCTTTGTCTCTTTTCTAAGTGCCAAGGTAGGACTTTCCTCTTGTCCGGACATTCTCACCATTCCTTATGGCGGACTTTGGAGACTTCCATTTCAAATGCAAGGCAGACTTCAAGAAGTTCTTGCCATTGCCTTAGGCAAATTTTTCCTTCCAAATTTATTTTGCCATAACTTTCTTTCCGTCCATTTTATTTCGCCATAATTTTCATCTTCCAAATTTATTTGGCCATAAATTCTTTCGTCCAATTTTATTTGGCCATAAATTCTTTCGTCCAATATTATTTTGCCATAATTTCTTTCGTCCAATTTTATTTGGCCATAAATTTTATCGTCCAAAGTCTCTGGCAAAATTTTCTTTCCATCTTCCTAAATCATTTGGCAAAATTTATGAAGCACATTGATGCTAGACTTAGAAAAATATTTTAGATATGGCGAATTTCTCTAGTGCCAAGCATATTTTAACATTTTCCAAAGCCCATACTTAGGCAAAATTTTAATTTTTTACCACTTCTCTAAGTATGGTGGACTTGCTAGTTGCTTAGGCCACTCAATTTTTTCCTTGGCTATGCTTTAGCCACTTCACTTTTTCACATGGCGGACTTGCTTGTTTCCCATGCCATCCAAGATTGCTAGGGGCGGACTTTACCTCATGTTGGGCCATTAAACCTTTGTCCAAGGGTGGACTTCACCTTATTTCATGCCATCCAAGGCGGACTTCACCTTTTGGCTTGCCATCCAAGGCGGACTTCACCTTTTGGCTTGCCACTTTCATTGTCTGGCTGGGCGGACTTGGCATGTTTTATTGCCACTTAATGTTTTGGCTAAGGGCGGACTTGCCTCTTTTCCTTGCCACTTCACTTTGTGCTGGGTGCTTTCTTCATGGCCTTGCCAAGGGCGGACTTGGCACATTTCTTTGCCATCTAGTGGGCGGACTTTACCACTTGTCTTGCCATACAAGGTGGACTTCATCAAATTTCATGCCATTGCATCTCTTGCTAAGGGCGGACTTCATCCATTTTGTTGCCATTTTCCTATGCTGCTGGGCGGAGTTGCCTTCATGTCTTGCCATTGTTTCCTCTGGCTGAAGCTTTCTGACATTAATTTCCCCTTCTCCATGCTGGTTGGACTCCATACTTAGGCGATTTCATGGTAAACTTCAGTCTCCTCCATGGATTTCTCAGATTCCCTCATGAATTTCTCAGATTTCTTGACTGGTTTTTCTGATTATTCACCATTTTCTGTGATTTCTTCCAGATTTCTCATCATTTTCTGTGATTTTTTCCGGATTTCTCATTATTTTCTGTGGTTTTTTCCAGATTTTACCATGAATTCAAAATATTTCAAATCCATTTTCTGAGAGTTTCGTTGATCTTTTCGAACTTCTGAGTGGATTTTCGAAACTCGAGACCTTTCCAAATATAGAAACTTTCTAAAAATAGAAATTTTCCAAAAATAGCAACTTTCTAAAAATAGACCCTAAAAAATAGGGATCTCAGAATTGCTCAAAAGTGCCAAAAAAGTAGGTCCTAAAAAATAGGGGGCCAGAGTGAAAACCCTAAAAAGCAGGAAGTGTCAAAATTGACTGAAACGACAGTCAATCTTTGTCTCCCGGGTCCTCTAAGTACTGTGGTGACGTTTGGTCAATGATTTAGGCTCAAATTCTTTGCTTGGCTCGGATGACTCTTCAAAACTTTAACTCCTCATTGTAAAAAGACTAGTGATAAGCGGTTGTGACGCCAAGGCAAAACCAAAAAGAAAAAAAAAAAAACGGAGGGTCCCCATTTGCAATGGGGCGATGTGTGAAAAGGTCACAACAGGTCACAACAGGACATAGTCTTCAAGCTTCATGGTATGCCTTACTCCATTGTTAGTGATCATGATTCTACCATCAGCAGCAACTTCTTGCACGAATTATTTAAGTTGCAGGGCACTCAATTAAACATGAGTTCAGCCTATTATCCTCAAACTAATGGACAAATTGAGGTTGTAAATAAATGCTTAGAAATTTTCTTGTGATGTTTTGTGTCAAAGCCAAGGGCAATGGTCCAGGTGGTTGCCACCCAGCAATGTAATTTATGAAATTGCTTTGTAACTAATAGTCATTGGGCTGTAGTTTATATTAGGAAATCAGACAAAAAAAGAGGATCCAGGACATTGGATTGTATATCCAGTGACCTAGCTTTATTATTATGGTCCAAAATGCCCCTACATCACTTTTAGAAACCAAAAATTATGCTGATAGATCTGTTATATGCTATGTTACCGGATTCGTACCCACAGGCCTCGAACCCGGTTCGGGTACGCACCCGGTTCGGGTTCGTCTGTGGGTTCGTGCTGGGTACGCACAGGGTGCGTGCCCAGCACTGTGGGTTCGCCAGGGTTCGTGGGTTCGTGCTGGGTACGCACAGGGTGCACCCATACATAATTATTTTTCTGTCACCTTAAATGTGATTATTGCGGCCCACCGTGATAGGAAGTTTCATCTCTTCTACAAACCTCTGTTACATCATTAGATTTGGAGCCTAAAATATAATATCCATGTCTGACAAAAACACCTTTGTTCACCAAGTTTCTGAGATGGGAATGGTAGGAAACAGTGGGACACATTTCAGTGATGACAGGGAACAGGAGGCCTTTTTTCCAGGGGTTAGCAATTGAAAAAATAGCAGAAATTTAAACATATAGAAAAATTCAAATATTCATATGATAAGGCATTCACCATATTCATGGTATAATCATCTATAATACATTAGAGCTGAATTGAGAATTCAAATGAATTGATATAAAATTAACAAAAAATCAATGTCTAATCATTTGAGTTTTCATTACCTTTGTTGATCAAGTATCATACTATGAAATGATTTAGTTTTACAATTCTCTATATTTCTCTTATTTTTTTGTATATATAATACATATATATAGATTTATAATATATTAAATTATTAATATATATATATATATATATATATATATATATATACACATGATATCTGTCATCAAATGGATATCTAACAAGAATGAAATCGGATATCTGTGTTCCAAATGAGGATCTGTGGTCAGTGCATCTCAGCTTCACTGTATTCCCAAAAGCAATTTCAGATGGTACTCAAAATAAGTTATCTTGGGAAGGTATGGATACCAAGGCTGAAATCTTCAAGGGAAGTATAAGTGCTGCACTTGACCAAGAAGAAGAGTCTCCGACAGACTACTTGTAGCACTGGTTTGTCAAAAATCCCCCAAAAACCCTGGTACTAGTTTGTTTAAGTAGGTCTGTCCATATTCTAAAATTATTGGTGAATAATAGAACAGTTTGAACTAAGTTAAAGATAGGAAAAATCTATTTTGGAAAAGATTTCTATTATACTAGATTAGAAAAGATGAGAAAAGAAATTAAGAATCCTAATTTAGGTAAGTTGAAAATACTTATTTTGAGAAAATATTGTGTTTCAAGAGAAATATTGTTCATAGAACCTATGCAAATTATTCAAATCATAGTGTGAGACAGTGAGAGCTAGACTTGGTGAAACCTTGGCAAACTGTTCTCTGATTCAGATTCAGACTTGGTGGAAAAGCTTGGCCAAAACTTGGCAACTTAAAAAAAATATAAAATATGCTTTTCTTTTGATAATTTCAAGTTGATTTTCTGAATTTCAGACGTAGCCAAGTCTGACAGTCAAGACTCGCAAGTCTCAGCTGTCAGACTTGCCAAGCCTTACTCAAACTCGGATCTTCGAGTCCTTGCGAGACTTGCTAAGTCTTAACACACTGAAATTTCAATTACAACACAGGGATCTGCTCATTACCTTATCCATTCTTGGCATTATTTGATGGAATAATGCATAACTCTCAAGTGCAGCAACATTTTCCCTACCCTGCTAAAGAATGGGGCATAAACAGAACTTGTTATGTGCATTTTGGGGTTAAACTCGTTTAGTCCTGACTGAAAGAAAAATGGCAGTCAATATAAGAAAGAAATTGTAAAATGTGGTTCATGCAGGAAAATTCAGTAAAAGTTAGAATGCACATCTCTTTGTTGAAAATGCTTCAAGGGAGAAATCAAGATTCTGGCGATATCCCTTATCTGATCCTGGAAGGAGTTACATGAAGCACATCAAAGTGCTGTCATGTTCTAGTAAATACAATTGTACATTTAAATTCTTTTTTTTTCTTTAATCATTTTATAGAATTTGGGGTCTGTTGCTGAGGGTCAAGTGGATCTGGTTGGGAACAAGAAGTAGAGTGTCTAAGGGATAGGTGTTTGTTGCTATTATTCTGTGAAGAAAATCTGTCAACCACATATCTCGCTGCTTTATTTTGCACATACCAGTTAAGACCTTTGAACCTTTCAATATTTTGAAGTTATTAGCGAGCCTGGTAATCTGATTTAGTTGTTCACCAGTATCTGATTAACTAGACATAGCTCACAAGCTTAAAATTTCCTACTTGGACTGTATTGCTTACAATCTATGAATTTGGTATGTTTTGTACCTGTCGGGTGTTAGTATCTGTGATGTCAAAACTAACATATCTTCCATACCATTTGCATTCAACCTCAAAGGAGTTTCCGAGTTTCTGTGCTTTCAGTATTGAGTTCAATTTGTAAATTCCAGAAGTTGAGTTTTTTCTTTCTGGTTTAACATATGTAATGCTGGAAGAGAAGCTACTATCAGCTGATATTGATAAATAATTTGTGCAATACTTTCACTTAGAAATCTACAAATATCTTCTTTATATGGAATAGTTGTTTCCTTAAGTTACAGTTCCGCCAGTTATATATTTGTAATCTTTACTAGTAAACTTAAGTTTTTTTGTTTATTGATTAGAAAATATGAACCATTGGACTGACTTAATGAACAATTTACAGATACTCATTTTGTGCCAAAGCAGCTTGTTGTCATGCATGCTTCAGATCTCTTTCACTCTCTTGTTAAGCAGCTTCAGCATAACCAAGCCCACCTTCTATGGAAGATCCCTCAATCTTCTGTTTCTGCATCTGAGGTCAAACCTGACATGATAACTCACAGTAGATGTGACTTCAGTGGCCTTGCCTGGAGCTCTTCAGGTTCTATCTACTCAACTATAAATGACAGGATAAGCTTCTTGGGGAATGCTGGAGTGGCATGAAGAGAGGAAAGTGTACCAACCAAGAGAGATCAACCTTTATAATGCAGGATCTTGGAATCCCCACAAAATTATTTAGCCGGCTGCATGTGGTACTGCTGGCATATTGGAAGGGAAGATTTTCTTTTTTTGATGGAAACAAGCTGGATTACGTAGATTTTGGCATCTCTGCCTTTACATAGTGGATCGCAACAATTTGAGTAAGTATACATCTAAACCAGAAGTTGCCTTCAGCTAAGCAACCATGCACAGGGGGATCCAGTCCGTCAAAGTCAAACCCCCGGAGGCAGATTTGGGCAAGGTTGGAAGGGAAGGTTTTTACTTCCGTGTAGCAAGAATAGCTACTGCACTGAATCTTCTCTTTTGGGAAAATTAATGATGACGCCAATCTGTGGCAAAAGCATGACCCCAGTCAACTTCTATGTGTGCATGAACAATGAGCTACATGTTAGTATACATTGTTTGGCACATCCACAATATGATAGATTCAATGAAAGTTTTGAGAAGATAATCAGTTCGAAACAGTTTTTCTTAACAGGAGAGCTTATGCAAGAGTTTACTCAAGGTTTTGAAGGGGAGAGCCTAGAAGATTATTTCATGAAGAGAAGGCTCTGCACCATCTGATTGCTTTTGGAAGTCTGACCTTATAGATTCCCCAACTGTAAGAAGATAATTGTACCATCCTCAGATTTTTAGTTTAAGAAGACAATTTCTTTGAGAGATATTTGAGTTTTACTTTGAAACAATTCAGAACCACTCAGAAAATATTATTATGGTCAACTTTCTCAGACAGCCAAGTATGGACAAATTTATAGATATATATTTTTCTTGAGAATTTTAACACAAAGTTGCATGGACACGGATACAGGTACACATATGGATACAGTATAAGATACGGATACGGCCATTTTTTAAGACCCCCAATATGGATACAGCTGGATACAATATTCATAAAAAATACACACATATATTTAACACAATTTTCTAAGTTACTAGAGGAGATTTTCATTACTTTAAAAGCAAATAAGTAAATATAAATTAAAATAATATTAAAATTAAAATATTAATAATTTTGTAAAGAATAAACAATTAAATATATATAAATAAATTTTATAATTATTTATATTTAAATAATAAATTTAATTTTTTAAAAAATATCTAACATTTAAACAACATAATATAAATATTAAATAAAAATATAAAATTATAAACAATTAACTTTCTTAAATCTATAAAAATTAAGACATCAAAAAAAATAGTAGAGTTGCACTGCAAAAAGACCCAGAAAAATGGTTCACTGAAATAGGAAAATGTTTCATTTGTCTTCCTCATTTGGTGTAGGTTTTGTTTATATTGCATAATTGAAGTTTTTTATGATTAAGTTTAGGAGGATTCATGTCAACTTTTTTGAAAATCAAATCAAACAACATCCAGCACGGCTGGAAAATTAGAGTTTTTTGTGCATGTGTGGGTACTGTATACAATGTGTATCCATGCCATATCGTATCCGTATCTGATACAGATGTGGGGATACGTGCGCCTGGGGAGGGGCGGGGACATATCCAGCTACTCTGTTAAATTTAACATTTAGGGACAGTAGTTTTTTCTGCCAGTGTAATCACTTACTCTTTATCTGCTTCTCTTGTTTCCCAGGAACAACATTGCTTAAATGACTGCAAACATATTCTGAGAATCTGAACTACTATTCCAAAATGCATCTTTGTGCATTTTTTATTTTTCTAGCAAATTTTTGGTGTTTTGTCCATTTTTTCTTTCTTCTTCTTTGGGATAGAGCCTAGACCATCATGGTATTTTGTGGACAAATGAACAATATTTATGACCAGATGTTTTTGTCTGAAGAATTTCATCTGCATTTAGTTGCAAATGTGAATTTCTTTACTTCAAAGGGATGTCATTCCTTTTCAAATCCTCACTCTTGGTTCACTTAGTGTACATTATTTGCTTTTCCTACAACACATAAAAGTGATCTATAACTAATTATAATTTCCAAGACCTTTCTAGTTCTCAAATTGACATTTTTGGAACTTCATGCTTAGCTAGGCAAAATCTACTAATGATCATGTCTGTTTCGAATAAAGCTGTGTTCTCTAACAGTATCCTTAGTTCCATGAGAACTACATGGTTGCTTGTTTTTTAGAGTACAGGGTTAAACAAAGTAGAAGCCATCTGACCAATGACATCATGTAACAGTTTACAAGATCGTAACAAAATCATTATTAGCTGACTTAAATCAATTCTTTCACAAATTGTTTTTTCACGAGGACGTGTTTCTGTCAAAGCTAGGAGCTCTGGAAATAATAAATTCATACAAGACTTCGAGGAAACCAAGTCTGTTAATTAAATTAGAGTTGAAATGGGAAGTTGTGCTTGCATTCCTCCACAGTTTGGATTTGTGAAAAAATCACCATTTGGAGATGGAATTTCTACTTTACAACAATTCTTTCCGTTTGAATTAATGCTCCCCCCTTGGAAACTTTTCCAATGTGAGACGGCCGTACTGCATCTTCTTATCTCTTAATTATTCTTGTCGGGAGCATTATTTATGTTTATGGAGAGTATAGTGGCTAAAGCTGCTCATAGAATGAGGGTTTATCAGCAGCTTCCACTGAAGGAACATTTATTATTTATTCTTTACTTATGATACTCTTCTTATGGGCAGGTTTCTCATTTATGAGGCTCAAATGTTTAATGAAATTTTGTTTATACATTCAGGCTTATGGTTTGTTGATAAATAGAGATAAGTCAAATTATTTTATAAGCACAAAACTTACATGCCAAAAAAAAATTAGTTGATTGGTTGAATTTGATACAACCATATTTGCAATAACAAATACTTGGGCTTCCTCTAGTAGATGTCTGATAGAACACTGATTCTTGGACAATACTTAAAGACAATATCTTAGTCAAATTGCTTTCTTCTCATACCGATAGGTTGCTTACTTTTGCAGGATATCTTTGGCAGGTTAAAACAGTTCTGCAACACATATGTGCGCCATTATGACATTCTTGTGCACAAAGACAACTTTTTGGTGAACATTCTTGTTGGCAGGTGATAAAATTGACATGAGAAATTATAGATCTAGTTGAAAACCTAAAAGGGCGACCGGATCTATTCCCATTAGGTTGAAAACTTAAAAGGTGGCCTAATGGAGGCTGATGGTGAAAACTGGAAAGGGCAATGGAAACTAAGTTTCACAAGTTAATTCTCTAAAACACAAGGCATACTAGAGGCTTCTACAAGTTCTAAAGAGTATATTGTGGCAATATTAGATGATGTGTGGTACCTCTTGATGGTCAAAGATGAACAAAGATGAGCTTAGGAACACAACCCTACACATAGATAAGCTATATTAGTAATATAATGCATTCCAAATGTGATACAGGTGTATTCAATGAGAAATAGAAAGAATATGTATAGAGAGATAAAGAGTGGATCACCCAAGCACATGTGATGTGTATATCTATGCTTGTAGTATGAAAGATTGTATATAAACTGATGATATGAATACAAATACGAATGATTCTACCTTATGATGTGTATATGAATGTGTATTTCCTTTGTTTACATTTATTATTTGTTGCACTAATTTTGGTTTCCTTTTTATTGTATCACTCTAGGGTTAACTTCCTCACATAATCAGTCTAGGACTTGGGTCTATATTTTTCTCAACATTTAGTCTTGTTGTCAAGATCTTATTATAGGAAGAAGCTTGTGGTAAATAATACTTAAAAGAAAAGGAATATTAATGGCTTTTATTGAGATGTGTGGCAACACATACTAAATACTAACCTTTGAGGGGGGACTTGGGCACCTAGGGGGTGACAATGGAAAGGGGGAAGATGAAAAAGACATGTTTGCTAAGACAATTTTGGTTGGACATTTGGAGATTGATAAAAAGGGATTAAGAATGGATGAAGTCAATTATTATTATTATTATTATTATTTTATGGCAAAGGGTGATAACAAGAGAGAATTTGTTGTTGAGAAAGATGAAAA
>VDFB02058242.1:557535131-557750570 GCA_007258455.2 Sequoia sempervirens
AAAAATAAGTTTGTGGTAAAGAATACTTCAAAGAAAAGGAGTATTAATGACAATAATTGAGATGTGCAGCAACACATACTAGGTGCTAGAGGAGGCTTAGGCACCTAGGGGGTGATGGTAGAAAGGGGAAAGATCTAAAAAGACATGATTGTTAAGATAATTTTTCTTTGATGTTTGGGGATGAATAAAAATGGATAAAAATCAATTGATTTTATTATGGCAAAGGGTAATAAAAAGAGAGAAGGAGAACTTATTGTTGAGATCAAGGTGGGTTTGGATGATAATAAGATGATTATGACAAAGAAGAAGGCATAAGAAAGAAAGTTGAATCAAACTTAGGAAATGGAAGGGAGGTGTAGAAAAGAACAGAGGTGTGATAGGCATCAAGAGTGTGTTAGAGGGTTGCAGCTAAGAAAAACCCCTAGTACTAAGGTAGGTGGTTGCTCAATGGACATGGTGTTCACTAATACTGAAGAACTAGAGTGATCCATAATCCAAGAACTAGAGTGATCCATAATCCATCAGAGTAGTTGAAAGAATATGGTATACAAATAATTGGAGAGTTCAAACCCATATGCAGAGATACCATAGATGGAGTTGCTAAGGGAAGGTTTGGAAGCATCGAGACTATGTTAGAGAGGATGCATATAACCTTAGGACCAATTGTTGATGAAATTCTTGATTGGATTTATCCAAAGTGTTAAACAATGGGTTGAGGAGTTGGTTACCCTAATTTCTTGGATGCGCATACCAAATCTTGGCATAAACCATATAGATAGTGAAAATAGTATGATGGAATATAGAGAAACGAGGAAGTAAATAAGTTATTATTAGTGAAAAAGAAGAGAAAATTTAGCTATAAAATGAAAGAAGTTGCCAAAAATTTAGAGTTTGCCAAGGAAACTTTAGAGCCCTAGATTGATGAAGAAAAATAAGTGAGGGCCCATTAAAGATAAATCATTATCAATGATGCATTATCAATTGACACATCCCCCAAGCCAAAGAGACATTATGAGGAGGTGAAACCTTTGGACCAAGAGTCAACCCATGTGCCATCAAAGTCAAGAAGATTTTCTAAAGAGGATAAAAGTGGTAAATCCTTGCTTAGGCTAGACCAAGTAAGAGAACAAAGTAATTGTGTAAGAGAATTCAAAGAGATATTTGGAAGTGATCTTTTTGAAATTCAATGCATATAGATAAAGGCAAAAGAGAGGCTGATAAAGCAACAAAGAGGTGAAAATAGGTAGAGAAAGCTTGAGGAAAAAAGAAAAGAGAGTTAAAGTAGAAAATAGCTCAAAAAGGACAAGCTCTAAACTCCAAAAAGTTAAATAACAAACACCTTCACCTCTTATGAGTATGCCGACAAACATAATGAAGCTCCCTATATTTGTGAAGGAGACCAAGGATGCCACCATACATTTATTTATCTTAGAATCTCATTGGAGTTAGATTGACATTGACAACAAGTAGACTCAATTATATGATTTTGTAGGAACACTTAGGGATGACACACTGAAGTGGTACATAAAAGAGTGTCCTAAATATGATAGAACATGGGAACATCTAAGTGCCTTAGTTTTGACAAATTTTCTCTCTTGATATTCTAACAAAAAGTGTAAGTACAATGTGGGAGAGGACATAGGGTAAGAATGGACCAATGGAAGACTATGCAAAAAGGTTCAAAACTATGGTTTGAAAATTGGAGGAACGTTTATTAGAAAAATAAATAATTGGAAGGTTTACTTCAAAGGTGAGTCCCTACATTGTGGTGGGAGTTAATGACAAAATTTTCTCTACATATAAGGATGTGATGGAATTGGACACCACAATAGAATCATAGTAATGGAGTCAAGAGGGAGACACAAAAAATAAATGAAATAGAAATACTAAAGTTAGAATTAGAGAAGTTGAAACTCAAGTAGGAGATACTAGTGAAAGGTGAGAAGAATGAGACTTCTACCCTAGCTAGAGAGAACACATTTGGTATACCCATTGTAGTAGAGTAGGGCACCTAAGGAATGAATGCTTGATGATAGAAGGCACTAGAAGGGTTGTTGTATTAAGAGTGGAATTTGATAAGGTTTTGAGAAAAATAGTACATGTATATTGTGGGATATGTAGATAGGGGGACAAACATGAGATTGATAATTGTTTAATTCTACTTAATGATGAAGAAGATGAACTATGGTGTCCTAGAAATACTAGGGACATGCCTATTTCATCAATCAAGGGATGCTTAGAGCACAAGGATGGAAAAAGGTGCCTTCCATACCCAATATCATGGCTACTAGATACCACAATGGAGATCCAATTCAAGACAAGAAAATAACATACACTTTGTGGTACCTCAAATTCAAGATGGGGAACCATTTTACAAGTTATCGTGATGATTATTCATAATGAGGGGGTAGGGGAGGCTATTGCAATAATAATAGAGGTAGTCAAGGAAGAGGATGTCAAAGATTGACATGCTATAATTGTGGTAAATTAGGACATTATGCCAATGAATGTAGTAGGGAAGATAAAAATATAGGTGTAGGTTTTGTGGTGACAATACACATGATGCATTTAATTGTCCCCAAACCACACAGTTCTATAAAAATAGATTAGTGTTGAAAACAAAAAGTAAAAATTGTTAGTTTTGTATACACCATGCAGTGCCAAAGTATCGATGAAAATACCAAAGGAAGGATAAATGTTAGGTTGTGTAATAAAAAAAAGTGAAGAACACATGAAAAAAAAGGGAATCCTTAGTGACCAAGAAGAACATTTAGAAAACAAATATAACGAAAAGAAAGAAAAACACAAAAAAATGTTATTGAGGAGTTGAAAAAATAAAAAATAGAGTAGTAGTGATCACTTGGAGAGGGGTTGTTATTGGAAAAAGGAAGCAAATCCAAAATGAATCTAAAAGTGAAGAAGGTAGCCGACTAAGAATATGAGTTGGTGTTGATAAAGTCAAAATAATTAATTGAGAGGTTGCAAAAGGAGGATAGGAAGGTCTTTTTTTGAGAATGAGTACAAAGATTGAAAGAGGGCTAGATTAGGAAAAGAAAAATATTTGTTTGGAAAAAAGAAAATTTGTATATTCTAGAATAAATAGAGCTTAGAATAGAAAAGATAAGACTCAAGTTAGAAGCATGAAAAAAACATAAAAGAAATGGAAGAAACAATCAATTTTGTTAGATGTTAAATTTAATGGAAGAATGGTAAGACAAGCCTTACTAGATTTGGGAGTTGATATCAACATCATGCCTAAGAATGTTTGGGAAGCATTCAAATAGTAAAAACTCCACAAACACCTTATGACATAGCTCTTGTTGATGGGACTCCTAAATGTTCTCTAGGAACATGGAGAGATGTAGAAGTGGACTTTATGTGAATCAAAATGAAAGTTGATTTTGAGGTCATAGATATGCACCAATGAACTTTTGATATATTTAACATTATTTTGGATATAGAGTGGTTTGTATATAATAACAAAGTATTTGATGCTAAGAAAAAATAATTGACACTAGAAGGAAATGGGAGAGTAGTACAAATTCCATTCAATGAAGGGATGGAATATATATATATATATATATATAGTACAAAAGGGGATCTCACATATAAAGCTACCACATTATCAAGGAGTAGGAGACATACTAAGATACCTTCACAATATGGAGAAAATATTTGAGAAGGAGAATCTGTGAATGAACGCCCTACAATACATATGTACAGAGTGCAAGATGGTGGAACACTCATGAATTGAACATACCAACCGAGAAAACATTAGTTATCTTAATCAAATATAGGTATTTGAAAGAAAGAAATGTGGATGCAGTGGAATAATATGAGAGAACTACATATCCTCAATGCCACCTCATTGAATGTGAAGAAGTTTGGGATGGACTAGAAAAAAATGGATGAAAGATTA
Organism: Sequoia sempervirens; assembly: GCA_007258455.2. Lineage (NCBI taxonomy): Eukaryota > Viridiplantae > Streptophyta > Pinopsida > Cupressales > Cupressaceae > Sequoia > Sequoia sempervirens. The sequence continues at coordinate 557,539,051 of VDFB02058242.1, forward strand.
AGGTTTCAACTATTTTGTTGGACTTTAGCCCCTACCGCAAAAACTTGGTATGTTCATCAAGAGAAAAGGATAAATATTAGGAGTTAGGCTATGATTATAATGGATTTGTATAGAAATTTCAATTTATAGGACTTGGATGAACCCAAAATAAGGTATTGAGAAAAATTACAAAAATAGTAACCTTTATTGACATGAGGTAATAACAAAACATGAAAGGAAAGAAGCATTGGTGGTATGACATAAGGAAGAGGGAAATAAAAGATGATTAAATTGATGGAATAATAAAATGCAACACCACATAAAGCTCTTTGCTCAATAAAGAAAGGATGAAACAAATCGATAGAGAAAGAAGAAGACTTTAATAATTTAGATGTGCAAGTAGGATAAGATGAAAGGGAGGTAGTTGAAATAAATGAAGATAAAAGATAAATACTTCTAGAAAAATTTATAATTAGAGAGAATGTAGCTAAAGAAGGGGAATTGAACTAATGAAGGTAGAAAAAATACTGAAAGGAAATGAAGACATGTTCCCTATAACCTTTACAAAATCAAAGGGTAAAAAGGAGGAAGATAGAACAATGAGGATCTAGTTAAAAGAAAATGCTAAACATTAAAAGAAGAGACCATACTGACTAAACCCAATTTTTAAAATAAAGGTGAAATGTGAACTAGAAACAATGCTTGTCAAAAGACTTATTAAACTAGTTGAGGACATAGAATGGATTAGTCCCATGGTGGTACAAAATAAGAAGATTGATGAAATAAGAATGTGTAGATTTCTATGAATTGAATAAAGCATGTGTTCATGATCCATTCCCAACCACTTTCATAGGAGTGTTGGAAATAGTTACCAGTAGAGAGATATACTCATTCACTGATAGGTTTTCCAATTACCACCAAGAAAAGATAAAATAAGAGGATCAACCCAAACCAATTTTTCTATTGAATAAAGATCTTATATATACGTAGTGATATCATTCAGATTGAAGAACACACATGTAGTATTTAGTAGGATTATGATGAATGTGTTCAAGGATTTTATCCACAAATTCTTAATAGGTATACTTATATGACTATACAATATATGGAGTGTTAAAATATCATGTCCAAGTATTGAGATTGATGTTTGAAAGGTGTCACAACTTCATAATTGCATTAAACTTGAAGTGTCTATTTGCCACCACATTTAGTAGCTTGTTAGGACATATCATTTGTAAAGAAGGGATGATGGTCAATCTTCAAGTTGTCATAATTTTGAATTTATCCTCTCCAAATAATATATTAGAGACAAAAATTTATGGGATATACTAGTTACCACCGTAAGTTCATTAGGAACTATGCAACTATTTTAGGCCCTATTGGGACTCTTTAAAAAAAGAAGAATATCAAGAAATTTTAGTGGACATAAAAAAATAAAAAAATATTTGATGCATTAAAATAAGATCATAGAATCTCTCTCTTAATATTTTTAAATTGGACAATCATTCCATGTGCACCTATAGATGTGTTTAGTTCAACAATTGGTACAATGTTTATATAACCAAGAGGAAGAAACAACCATCCTATTGCATTCACAAGCAAGAAGTTTGTAGTGGCTGAGAAATAATATACCACAACTAAGAGAGGGACATTAGCAATGGTATTTTCCCTATAGATATTGTAAGGAAGTTAAGTTAGTGGAACAAATTCCTAAACTAACCTTGAGAGGAGGGTAATGCAAAACCTTTTCAAATCTTTACAATAGTTATATAAATAAACATAAATATCGTGCACACCACAACATTATGATTTACGCGGGGAAAACCCTTTTGGGATAAAACTCTACAATCCAAAAGCCACCCAATATATTATTAAGAAATCATGAAGATTATAATGTACTTGCAAGGCAAGCTTCTCATAGGAATATCACAATGCACAACCGTAATACAATGCCCTCATAAAATAGGGTTACCTTCTAGGGAAAGACTAGCCAACAAAATATCTACCATTAGAGCTGAGACCTTATGATGAATGGTCCATATTTCAATAATAAAACATACATAAAATGTAGTTTTTGGGGGTGGTGCCCCCGAACTCTCACCCGAGCACATGGCCCTCAAACTCTTTGCTGGGGGGGTCATCTCCCTAGACCCTGCAAAGGAGGTACCCCCACCTTGCAACCCCCTCACACTCAATATAATAAATTGTTATAATTGCATGGTTGATACACCATTTTTCCTAACATAAATTTAGACATCATTTTTTGTGTCACCATTCATTTTCTATAATGGTCATGAAGCATTGAAGTATCTAATGAATAAACTAGTTGTACATGAAGCATTGAAGTATCTAATGAATAAACTAGTTGTACATGGCTACTTATGTCAATGGTTGATGCTATTTCAAGAATTTGATTCTAAAATAATGGTGGAATTAGGTAAAACAAATCAAGGATCAAATTATTTATCCAGAATTGAAAATGAAGAAGAGGGAGGCCCGATTGAAGATGATTTTCTAGATGCACACTTTTTTAAAATAAATGCATTACCAAGTGAATTAAAAATAATTATTGAATTACTATCTACTAGTAAGTTTCTAAAGAATTATAGTAAAGAAGAAAGGAGGATTATCACACAATATCTCCCATACAAAACTGGAGTTGTAATATTAGGTAGAGATGAAATCTCAAGATGAGTGGTTATGGAACATGAGAAATAAAGCGTTTTAAGAGGAGCTTGATGCAGGAGCATCCTAGGTGAAAGTGCAATCAACATCAACCAAAGAATTTCAAATTTCAAAATTTCTTTTGCATTTCATGTTAGGAGGCTAATTTTGATAAGTTGATCATAATTATATTTAATTAAATATAAAATCATTTTTGCTATACAAGTTAGCAAGTGGACATAGTGGAGGTGTAGTTGCATTTTTGGAAAAATTAGAAAAAGAAAACTTGGGTGTTGGGTTTGTGGGAGTTACAAAATGAAATTAAAAATAATTTATTGATTTTTCCATCTTTGAAACTACTCATTCTATGGAGGTGATCGTGGATTTTCCAATTGGAGGGAAAAAATCTAATTTTTGATTTTTGGAGGGGTTTTGTTGCATCTTTTGGGCATTCATTTGTTGCTACAAGTTTGGAAAAAGGAAGATCTTGTCATGGTATTATCAAAGGGGGTTTTGAAGAATTTTTGTTGCAAGTTGAGAGGATTAAGGCAACCATAAAAAAATGAAGTCTCCATGGTTAAAGATTGAAGGTTTTGAGTGATTGATTGTACGAGAGGTGTGGATTTGGAGGTGGTTGTGAAGCACATAGTTGTTTTTTTTGTTGTAGTTTGTTTTGTGTTCATTTTCAGATTATGTATGGGGCATATGTTTCTACCCATCAATCTTCTATTAACTAAAAATGATATTGTAATCAGATTTTTATAATGAGCAGATTTGTTGTTGCAAATTTCAATAGAATCCATGAGTTTTTGTTGCTGATTTGTATGCACTATTGAGGGTGTTTTGAGTGTTTGTTTTCAGAAAAAGAGGGTTATTGAGAACCCCTCTTTCATTAGTGGTATCAGAGTAAGAAGATTATAAGTGTGTGAATAGACTATCAAAGAGAATTAGTTTGCACCAGGATTGAGCTTGTGGGTGTATAGAAAAATGTATGCAAGAGGAGTCCTACGTGGTAGGGGTAGAATTAAAGGTGATAATTTTTTTCATGAAAATGATTTTAGAGCCTTGATAAGGTAGGTGGAAGCATTATAAGAAGAAATTAGAAGAGGGTTTGCATAGAGAAGAGAACCAATAAGTGAAGAAGAAGAAGAAACCTCAGATGATGCTAGCCAAATAGGTGAACAAAGAGATGCAACAACAACAATTGCCAATGACCCATTGTTGATTGCCCTATCAAGGATTGGAAAAAGACCAAAATTTGATGTTCCTACATTTAATGGGAATTTGAATCTAGAAGAGTTAGTGGATTGGATCAACGACATGGAAGAGTTCTTAGTGTTTGAAGAAATTAAGGATCCTGATAGAGTGAGGTATGCCAAAACCAGATTAAAGGGACATGCTTCAATTTGGTGGAGAGAGATTCAATTGGAAAGAGGAAGGAGAGGCAAGGAGAAAATTACTAAGTGAGATAGAATGGTGGAGAAAATGAAAAGACAGTTCATTCTAGTGGACTATGAGCTTGATTTGCTAAAAAAATGCAAGGGTTAAAACAAGGAACCAAAACATATATAGAGGAGTTTCATAGGATCCTAATTAGAACGAGACATGTTGAAGAAACTCAGAAGAAGGTTGCAAGATATATTAATGTTTGAGGGAAATCATACAAGAGGAGATGACTTTGGTGAGAGTTACACAATGGAAGATGCATATCAAATTGTCTTAAAAATTGAGGAAAGAATGAAAAAATGACATGAAAGTAAGCAAAGAGGAAGAGGTCATGATGAAGAGGTTAAAGGAAGAACATATGGAGAAGATAATAATCAGAAAAATAAAAAAAGAAGATCAAGTTAGCAGCAAAAATCAGAGATATGAAAATTCATATGGTCCTAGAGATCAAAATTCAAAAGGTAGAGGAAGATCGGGTAGAGGTTTTGGAAGAGAAACCTTCAGAGGAACCTATTTTAAGTGTGGAGAAGAGGTTCACAAAGCATATGATTATCCTCATGAAGAGGAAAAACTGAGAAGACGATAAAAAATTTGGAATAGAGCAGCAACTGTGAATAAAGAAGATGCACGATTGTCACATTCTGAAGAAGCAAAAAATGGTGAAACTTTAATGGCCAGGAGAACCTTGTTGAATGAGGAAAATAAATCAATTTAAAGAAAACGTTTGTTTAGAACAAGATGAAATTTCTAGAACAAGGTATGTAATGTCATTATAGATGGAGGTAGCACAAACAATCTCGTTTCCAAAGAGATGGTGAGAAAATTGTAGTTATAGAGAAGAAGGCATCCACGTCCATATAGGATAACATGGCTATAAGATGATAGGAAAGTTTTGATTAGTGGATAAAGTTTGGTAAATATTAATATAGGAGGTTATAGAGATGAAATTTTATGTGATATTATTGCTATGAATGCTTTCCATTTTTTGTTAGGAAGGCCTTGGAAATTTGACAGGAAGGCGGTGCACAATGGTTATGCCAACACATACACATTGACAAAGGATGGAGTGAAACAAAAATTAAATCCATTGAAAGAAGAAGTGGGTAAGGTTTACAAAAGTGCAAGGTCTTGTTTGGTTGATGAAATCGAACTTTTAGATGGTATAAAGCATGAATTTGTTGGCTTTGTTAACACTAACCATGATGAAGATGAGAAAGATGATTTGTTGACATAGATTGAAGCAAAGATCTCAAGTGGAATGAAGGTAGCAACAAAGGGTAAGGTAAAATCTGATTTTATTGTTTCCTTTGATGAGAAAGAGAGTGAAGGAATAGATAATTTTGTTGCAACATAAATTACTTTTGATAAAGTTGGATTGGAAGAGTGGAATATGAAGGTTAATGAAGAGTTTTTTGAAGAATCCTTGTTTGAGAATAGTGGAGGTGATTTTTTTTGATTATTTGTCATGATTCCTTCTTAGGTATTGTGGAAATTGAGTCTTTTGATAGTAGTAATAACACTGTTTTGAGTGAAGGAAACCGGGTTGCAATAGTGTAATGTCTTTAAGAAGGAATTGAAATAGTGGAATTTCATGAAGGGGACATGGTGGAAAGAGATTAAAAAGGTAGAAAAAAATGAGGCAAAGAAATACATTTGCTTTGATGAAGGAAGAGGTATAAGTTTAATTTTTAGTTCTAATTTTGATGAAATATATTGGTTGGAAAACAAATTTGATGCTTTGAATTACATGACGGGTAGTGGAGAAAGGATGAAACATGGTAATGTTGTAAGTTTGTAGAAAATGGTGCACAAAATGATTCTAATGGGCAATGTGAACTAGATTTTTGGAATAACTGTGTGCAATTTTTTACATCAACGTTTCAGATCAAACTCCATGATCCATCATCAGGATGATAAGCAGAAAGAGAGAGAAGTGAAAATAAGATAGCTGACTTGGGTAGAAATAGGAGAGGGATGGGGAAGAGGGGAGGCACATAACCCCAAAAATGGGGGAGAAAAGGTCAGACAAAAAGGAGAGGAGAGGAGAGGATAAGTCAAAGATGAAAAACCATTGCAAACATAGGAAAAGAAAAATGAAAGAGATAAATGCCAAGAATACTATAAAACAAACATAAAATAAAGACCCAATAAAAAGTGGGGAATCATTGCCTTGTCTAGTGGACAAGGCAATGAGGTGGATCTAAGATAGACACAGGGTCTACAAATGTTTCTGAGTGCAACTCATGAAACATTTCTTTCTACTCAAGGTGTCTGATGCAGGAGCATCCTAAGTGAAAGTGTAATCAACATCAACCAAATAATTTCAAATTTCAAATTTTCATTTGCATTTCATGTTAGGAGGATAATTTTAATAAGTTGATCATAATTATAATTAATTAAATATAATTTTTTTTTTCTATGCAAGTTAGCAAGTGGAGATAGTGGAGGTGTAGTTGCATTTTTGGAAAAAATAGAAAAAGTAAACTTGGGTGTTGGGTTTGTGGGAGTTTCAAAATGAAATTAAAAATAACTTATTGTTTTTTGATCTTTAAAGCCACTCATTCCATGGAGATGGTCGTGACTTTTCCAATTGGAGGGAAAAAAATCTGATTTTTGATTTTTGGAGGGGGTTTTGTTGCATGTTTTGGGCATTCATTTGTTGCTACAGGTTGGAAAAAGGGAGAGCTTGGCATGGTATTCTCAAAGGGGTTTTTGAAGACTTTTGTTGTAGGTTGAGAGGATTAAGGAAGCCATACAATATTGAAGTCTCCATGGTTAAAGATTGAAGGTTTTGGGTGATTGATTGTAGGAGAAAGGTACAAATTTTGAGGTGCTTGTGAAGCACAAAGTTGTTTTTTTTGTGTTCATTTTTAGATTATGTATGTCCTATGGGGCATATGTTTTTTCCCATAAGTCCTTTGTTGACTGAAAATTACATTGTAATCGGATTTTTATAATGAGTAGATTTGTTGTTGCAAATTTCAATAAAATCCATGAGTTTTTGTTGTTGATTTGTGTAGACACTTAAATAGTCCTGATCGGTATTACGCATCTGAATCTAATTACTAATATTATTTCCTTTTAAATCACTTTTGTTCTAACCATTTAATTAAATAATCTTTATTATTTAGTTAAATTCATCATTTTCTCCTATTAATCAAATAATTAAATTTATAAAATTAATTCATCCTCTTCTCACTAATGTTCATCACATTTAATTAAATAAATCAATTTATTTAATTAAAACCCCAATGTCCTCTTATTTGATTAAATAAAGCAAATTATTTAAAACAAATGTCACAAACCCCTAACCCACTCAAGTTGATTAATTCTGAATTAATTAACTTTAATCTCTCCCTAATCATCATTACCCATTTCTCGAGCTTTTAACTTCACCAAAGTTAAATCAACCCATGGTCAATTAACCAAGTTGCACATGAAAATAATTTCTTCTAATTAACTAAATAGCTAATTTTCCCCACAATGGCATATTCCTAGGAATATTCCTCTCAACCACCCCTTCATTCAATTTCCCTCCAAATGGCTTTTAAAGCCTCTTACAAACTCATAAATACCTCTTACAAGGGCATTTAATTGCACTTACATGCCATCTTGTCGCTCTTACACCCTCAACAACATTCTCTTACATCTCAACCACATTCATTCAATTCTCTTATATCCTCTTACACATCCACCTACATGCCTCAACTCTACGCATTCTCCAAAATGTGCTCCACATCCATACCTTAGCTTTGTGACAAGTGTCACAATCCTATTGGCTCCCCATTTAGTCCCACATTCACCAATTTCACTCTCTCTTCAACCCTTGAATCCTATAAGTAGAGGCTTTCTATACACAATATGGATCCACAATCTCATGCAAGTTTTTTATAGGAATTTTTACTCATTTTCATCACATCTTAGCTTGTTTCATTGTCATTTTAAATCAATCACATACACTTGGAATCAATATGAACTTGGAGCTTATCAAAGGGATTGGGAAAGGGCTACTTTCCACATCAAAGTAGCACCAATCCCCCTATGGGATAGAGGTTTGGTTGATGTAGATAGGTTTACATGTTCATTGCTTATGTTATATGCTTTATTTCATGTTTTCTTCTCTATGTTGATCAAGAATTTCATAGGGAATGCTTTGTTTGTGCTTTTTAATTTGACTAACCTTGTTTGTTTGTCTCTTGTTAGCTAGTTGCAATTGACATTCACATTTTGGAACTAGAAGGAGGGCTAACCTTTTTAAAATTTGATATTTTGGCTTGAAAATAACATTTTTTGTAGCTACAGGAGGGTGATGACAATTCTCATGCTCAAAGTGTCACCTTTTCTTTCAATGTTGTCTTTACTTTCACATACAACGTTTCCTTCACATACAACACTGCCTTTGTCATGTTGCATCGTTGTCACAACGCTTTGTCGTGCCGTTGTCGCAACGCTTTGCCGCACTGCCTTTGCTAAAGCACCGCTTTTGACTGCTCGGTCAAACTGTCATTTTCTAGATTTTAACCAGATCGTTGCTTTTGATTCAGGGCCACTTTTTTTTTTACTGTGTCACCTTTGCACTCTCTATCTACTACAAAGAGCTGCTTTTGTATTTCACTAGAGAGCCGCCTTTGCTTTTAGTGCCACCTTTGCTATAGATACATTTCCACCTTCATTGTCTAGTGCCACTTTTGCAGATTGAAGAGGAACGCCAACTTAGAAAACTAAAAGCATTTTTTAATGCTCATTGTAATAGCCTAGGATTTCCAATTCTTCTTTTCATCTTCTATTGTAGGACCAACTAGTATTACTTTGGGTTTAAAATTAACCATTGACTTATGCTTTTGAAATTGGTTAAAATTGAATATACAAACTTACTAGATCATTTATATGAGGGATTAAAATTAAACAAGGTAAATTCACACTTAGTTTGGTGCTTAAAATGAATTCACCATTGCTTTGAAGGTTAAAACGAACAAGTGCTTGAAGTGAGTGATCTTTCCTTTGACACACTTTGAGTATGTATCCTCTCCCCTTGCGCTTCGTGCGATCTTGGGTGAAGAGAAACACTCAAATTGTTATTTTCTTGCTTTTGTGCATTTAAGGTGTGTATCCTCCCCCCTCACGCCTTTTGGTGATCTTGGGTGACGAAAAACATCTTGATTCTTTTTGCATATTTGTTTTCATGTCAAAGTGTCACCTTTAGATGGGTCTGCCTCCCAACTTGAGAGAGGGAATGACCCAAAGTGGTGCCTTCATATTCAGTTCGCTATATAAATGAAATGGTGGTGATTAAAGTCATCAACCAGCTGGTGTTGTTGTCCCATACCGAAAAGTTCCACCCCTAGTATCCATGTGATACATTAAAATATCTTCTTAGGAAGGGATTGTGAGGCCTCTTAATTGAGATAATCTTGCCACGTGTATGGCACCAGTGTTTTATCCTGAATATCCGAACTAAGAACCAACTTGTTGTAGTGACCAAACACCTTTATGCTTGCTGGTGTAGGAATGATCATTCTAAAGCCGCCCCATGTTCCACTATTTATTGTAGAAATAAAAAATCCTTCGGATCTTCAGATCCTCGAGGTTTGAGATTTGGTGCGCCCAAGAAGTGTGTTTCGTGTAAGGGGGAGCCAGTGCCACCAAATCTCTAGTTGTTCACTTTGTCTTAGTGTTTGGAGCAATTTGAGCGGGGACTCAACAAGTAGTATCTCTTCAGTCTAGGATTGTGCATTTTTCAAGTTAGTTGAATACACTGCTTGATTCCAAAACATTGAAACAAACTTTTAACAATCACCAAAATTTCAAACCCTTTGGAAAGAGTGAACACCTTTGAAGAGTCCAATTATTACTACTTGTCCCTAAGGATCTCATCCTTAGAGGCTTCTAAATACTTGGTCTCATATCTCAATTCACTCTCTTCAAAGTCAACCTAAGGAAACTATGGCCTCAACTCTTTGATTTTCACATAATGGACCTTGTGGAATGAAAATGAGCTTAGAAATAGATATTTAGTTTGAAATTTAAGCAAGAAGTTGATGTGGTAAAAATATTTCATTAATCAAGATAAACTCACAATTGAACCCCACACATGTGTTTGTCTTCATGATTTATCGTAAGGTCAAAATTCCAAAACGAAAGTCCACATATCGTTTCTTCAAGCTTAGACATCATAGTGCAAAGGAAATCAAGAAACACATCTTGGAGAGATGCAAACTTAGGGATATCTTATTGAGAAATATTTATGCACATTTTGAAAGTGAAGGGCTAGAATTGCATGTCCAATATTAATACATTGATTATTATGCACTCCTAGGGTAAAGCATGTTCTTCAACACCTCCGTCTTGTAAAAAAATTTCTCCTAGGTTCATCTAGGGTCAAAACAAATAACTCCATCCATCCCTCAAACATTTATCAAAAATCCATCTCACAAACAACTTTCTAGAACTTTGGAAACATCCTTATGCACTAGAATTTTGGTAAATCCTTCAAACCAAATCACAATCATCTTGTTTAGTTAGGTTTGTGGGAATGAATCCTTTCTCACAAACTTAGTTAAATTGGCACCCTCTTTTGGACAAGTTCATCCTAAGATCACATCTAACATCTTGGGATCTACAAGTTCATCATCCAAATCAAAACAAATCAAAAATCAAAATCCTAAAGTCTAGTATTTATCCAAAGTTCCAAAGAGTTCAAACATCCATATCATTCACCTCTCATTTACCACATCATCATCATTTGATCCTACAACATATCCTAGAATTTATTTTTGTACCTAAAAGTTTAGATCAACCAAAGGAGTTAAAAGTTCATCCCATGTATTCCTAAATGTTGATCCCAATTTTATGGTCCAAACAAGGTCACAACACAAGAAGATCATGGAGAAAAACAAAGAAACATCAACCACAAGTGATTTGAGTCAAATAGAATTTGACCCTAGGGTATCTACTAATCCTCCACCTAATCCCCCTCAACTACCACAAGATATGCAATAGGGAGGTTTCCATGTGGAGGATGTCACAACTAATTACAAAGAGATGTGCCAAGATGAATTACTCAAAATAGTACAAAATCCAAAAACCCACAAACTTGTCAACACGATCATGAAACTAAATCCTACCCAATACATGTTGGCATTGGAAAAAGGAGCTAAACTCCCTTCCAATTTTGATGTAAGCACCATTGCAAAACAGCCTTTGGGGAAAATAACACAAACATCATTCACACCCTCATTCCAAAGCATAATCCAACCCATTTCTCAACCATCATCATCTCATGCACCAAGTCAACCCATGATCACCAAGGGAATCTCACAACTTCAAGCTCTTCAAGAACACCCACTTGTCAACAGTCAAAATTTAGAGGCCAACACAATATTGGGTATGCCAAAAACCATCCCACAAGACCCACAACAACCGTATGTGCCACTTATCTTCCATGATACAAAAAAATCATCCACTTTCTATGCCACACCCACTTATGACCTTGCTAAACAAGGTTATACCCCCAATATCTTACAAGGACAATAGATTTATTTGAACAAGTGGGTGCCTTCAATTCTTAATCTTCACTTCCACAAGGGAACATATCAAAAATTTATCCACCATTCCCCATCTTGACATCATTATCTACACCAATTCAAGGTATAGGGCGAATCCATTCTTTGAACACATCAATCCAAAATCAACCAAATCAAGTCAACCCACCAAGCACAAATCAAATAAAAACATCTATCATACCAAATCCTCCAAACATGCCACTAATATTACAACACCAAGTGGCATCATCCCAAATATCTCAACCACCAATCACATCATATACAACACCTCAAACATCCCAAAATCTAGTCTCACAAGGACTAAGTGTGTCAACTATGAATTTGAATCCACCATCTACCACTCAACCCCTCGTCATCACTCAAAAAACACCTCAAAAAAAATCCCAACAACCTCTTGTCACATCATCTCACACCATCCCTCAAAATCCCCCACCTCCACCTTTGAATCCCAATACAAAAAATCAGTATAGTATCACATTGCAAGAAACACAACAAGCTTACCAAAAGGCATTGCAACAATTACAATCCCAACAAGCTCAAGCTCAAGCCCAAGCACAAGAACAAGTGCAAGCTTTAGTACAAGAACAACAAGCTCAAGTGCAAGCCCAAATGCAAGCTCAAGCACAAGCCCAAGCACAAGCTCAAACTACAACAAAAACAAGTGGCACAACAACAGGCTCAATCTCAAGCCCAAGCGTAAGCTCAATACCAAGCATGACAAGCACAAGATTTACTACAATGAAAAAAACAAGAAGCGACACAACAATAGGCTCAAGCTCAAGCCCAAGAACAATCTCAATACCAAGCATGACAAGCACAAGCACAAGCCTTGTTACAACAACAAGCCTATAAAAAATACCTACAACAACACCACACACAAAAACAAGCGTTGATAGCACAACAACAAAAAACAACACAACAATAGGCCCAATAGCAGGTGCTATTAGCACAACAACAACAAGAAGCCCAACAACAAGCCCGACAACAAGCATTGTTGGCACAACAACAACAAAAGGTGTACCAAAAAGCATTGCTTGCACAACAAAACTCCCAACAACCCTTCACAAACATGCAGAAAAATTCCTTGAACCTTAACATGCAAGTAACACACGCCACCCCATGATTTACCCAACAAACCATACCATCCCAAAACACACACATTCCACCACTCGATCCACAAACCAAGCTTTCCACATAGGTCAAATTGCTCTCACAATAAATACAAGATTCAATTTGGAAAGGAAACAAAATCATACACCCAATGGGATTTTTTCCCCTATCCATTCGATAGGAACATTGCTATGGTTCCATTCCCACCAGGATTCAAAATACCAAAATTTGACAAATACTGCGGAAAGGAAATCCTGAGGACCATATCAGAGAATTTCACATACATTGCATGGAAGTAGCATATGAAATTTCCTATCTGATACGACTCTTCCCTCAAAGCTTGGTTGGTCCCGCAATGGAATGGATCTCTCTTACCTCCTAGAATCAAAAAGTTCCAAGAAGTCATGGACTTATTTATAGAAACTACTCATTTAACTTAGACATGGATGTAAGCTGGAGGAACTATCTGACCTCAAACAAGCTAAGAGAGAGACATTTGCGACTTTCTTACAACGATAGAGATCCAGAGCTAGAAAAAGAAAATGGTCTATGCAAGAGGAACAACAAATTGAAACCATCATCTCTAACCTCGAAGGGGAGTTTTCCTTCCATCTAAAAATGCAATGCATCATGACGTATGATCAATTAATCCCCAAAGCTCTCAACATTGAAAGAGCCCTCATGACACAAGGGCACACACCTATATACTAAGACAATAGACCATTGACAAGCTATAATGACAAACCTCACACATGGTCCAAGAATAAAAAACATTACCAAGGATGGTGTTGTTGACACCAAAGTTGCTATCAGTGCTCCAAGGAAAAACACACAAAAATACCCACAACAAAACACTCATCAACCACAAATCAACACACAACAACCCATTCATCAAAACACCCCACAAATGAACCCATCACAAAAACCAAATAATCAAATGACCAAAAATGTGAACACTCAAGGAGGACCACCCCCAAGGAACAAACATCCACCAAAACACAAGTATACACCACTAGGGGAACCCATTGAATCTGTCATGCAATAGCTAGTGCAAGCAAACCTCATCACGCTCCCTGTTTATGAAAATTACCAAGAGCCTCAAGTTAAACCGCCCTGGTATAATGAGAAGCACCTTTGTGATTTTCAAAAATTAAGGGACACACAAAAGCTATTTGTATGAGACTCAAAAATCTTATCCAAGACCTCATCGACGATAAAATCGTAAACATTGAACAACCAACAGGAAATCAAGATCTCAAGGTACACACAAATCCAATGTTGGATCACAACAAAGGGAACAACAATGGTAAAGGAAAGAATTACACCAATGTTAACCATATCTAGACCATGTTGTAGCATCATTGGATGAGTTTGTAATGGTCGTCAACATCAAAGGACCTAGAGCTGAGTGTGGAGTCACCACACGCAACGACATGATTTCTATCCCAAGACCATCACCACCACCTAGGGCACCACCTGCTAATCCTAAATCAAGCCCTAGTGGTTATAGTGTCTTGGAAAAAATAAAAAAGACTCTGACCCAAATCTCCATCATGGAATTACTTAAAATATCGCCTGCACATAGGGACATCCTAGAGAAATCCTTGACCGCATCCTCCATTCCCACAGATATTGATGCTAATCAATTTCAAGCTATGGTCAAACACATCACTACACCACATCTCCTTACAATTTTTGAGCATGACCTCTCGACCCAACCATCATATAACCGTGCACTCCACCTTGAGGTCTTGGTCCATAAGAACAAATTCAAATGGGTCTTGGTGGGTGGGGGTGCAGGCTTAAATATTTATACCCTGCAACTAATAAAGAATCTAGGATTCTCAGAGGATGTCATTGAAAAAGGAAAAGGTATCACCATCAGGTCCTACAATGACTAAGAACAGGTGTCCCAAGGTACCATCCAACTCCCCATCCAAGTGGGGCCGACAATCATGGAAACCACTTGTTAGGTCCTTGAGCTTCCATATAATATTCTTCTAGGACGTCCATGGATCCATGGGATGTAAGCTATCGTATCTACTTTCCATCAATGCATAAAATTCCCTTAGCAAAATCAAGAAGTCATGATCCATGGCAACCCTGACCCTTTCTATTATTACAAGAATTTGGAAGCCAAATAATACAAGATCCCCCAAGTTCCAAAAAATGATGAGGGACCCACATCTCCCTATACCCATCCACTTTAGCCTCCACTTCTGAGACAAAGACACCCATCATCCAGAACTTCCTAGATATCAAAGTGTAATCAAAGACAATGGTTGTGGGGACTATAACTTACAAAAAGGTGCATATGTGGTGGGAGAGTTACCTTAATCTCCTAAATCTCATGGAAGACCACAACCTAGCAATGGCACATCCCAAACATTCATAGCATATCCTACCACCTTCAAAACATGGGGGGATTTGAGCAAAGAAGTTTTGGACAAAGAAGATGTCTCAGGTCTCCTATATCAAGGTAATAAACCTGCAACCATTCTCTCGATGGACGAGGACAACAAGGGTCTATAGTTAATGTTTGGTTGGGGTTACAATAAAAATGAAAAGCTCGGGAAAAATGACAATGGCCTGTTAGAACCTATCATTCCTGAGAAGCACCTTAAGAATCTTGGCCTCAGATGTACCCTTACAAAGTTAACCATACTTGGCAAAGGTGCTCTTGTTAAAACAGTCAAATATTCCTCTTTGATCCCCATAAGTAGTCCCTTCGAAGACCCTATCTCTGACCTACTTATGCTATTTGAGGATTCTTCTATTTTCATGATAACCAACATGTCATTTAAGCCAAATAACCAAGTCACTGAGCTAAAAATTGTCTACCCCCAACTCATTGACTATGACCAACGAGGACCACCAATACTAGATTCATTCGAAAACGATGAGGCTCTCTCAGAATTCATGGGACTAAGGGATAATTTGTCGTATGGAGATCACAAATCAAGGTTCAAAATTGAGTTGGATACACATGCATACGATGGGGAAATGATTGAATCTCTTAGTCGCAAAATTGAAAATATAAGAGTAATGTCTCAATCCTTAAGTGAAAACCACATTATGGAACTTTCCGATCCCAAAATAGTAAAAATAAAGGACGTATCTGATGGTGAAAACCTCTCTCAGGTGCCAAAGGATGAGGGATTAAATATTCCCCTTAGTGCCATCCATCAAGAGAAATCAACAATCTTAGTAGAAAAGTGCAACCTAATGAACTTGGGAACCAAAGAGACCCCGCACATCACCTTCTATGCCGAGTCACTTTTGATTAAAGAGCAGGAAAATCTAGCAGCATTTCTAAAAAAAAGGAAAGTGAACTTTGCATGGACATACGCCGACATGCCAGGCCTTGATCCAAAAGTAGTGGTCCATCATCTAGCAGTGTATCCTAAGGAAAAACTTGTGAGAAAAAAATTAAGAAAGATGCACCCGCAAATCGCCTTATTGGTCAAAATTGAGCTTCAAAAACTCCTTGATGCAGAATTCATCTGACCCATCAATTATGTAGAATGGGTTTCCAACCTTGTACCTATTTTCAAATCCACTGGGGGCATCCGAATATGCACCAAATTTAGAGACCTAAATAAAGCATGTCCTAAGGATGATTTCCCCCTCCCCAACATAGATATGATTATAGATCTAAAAGTGGGGCATGAAATTATATCATTAATGGTTGGATTTTAAGGATACAACCAGATTATGATTGCAAAGGATGACCAACATAAAACAACCTTCACCTGTCCATGGGGTACCTACTATTAGAATATGATGCCATTCAGGTTAAATAATGCTAGCGATACATATGAAAGGGCCATGACTTTGATCTTTAATGACATGATCCACAAGAATTTGGAAGACTATGTGGATGATATCCTTGCCAAATCAAGGAAACGCCAAGACCACATAGTTACACTATGCCCAATCTTTGATAGACTGGAAGAATATAAGGTACAACTCAACCCCAAGAAATGTGTCTTTGGGGTAAATTTAGGGAAGCTCTTGGGATATATTGTGTCAATGAGGGGAATTGAGATTGATCCTGCAAAAGTAAAAGCAATCCTCGACAAGGAAGCACCATAGACACTAAAAAAATTAAGGGGTCTAAATGAAAGGCTTCAATCAATTAGAAGATTCATAGCACAACTGGCCAATAAAACTGTCCCCTATTCTCATCTACTCCACAAGGGAGTAACCTATAAATGGGATGAGAAATGCGATAAAGAATTTAATAAAATCAAGGAATACTTGCTAACACCACCCATCCTCATGCCACCAATCCAGAACAAACCATTAATCCTCTACATTTCAGCTACAACGGTAGCTCTTGGTGCTCTTCTGGCTTAGCATGATGAAATAGGGAAAGAGAGATCCATCTGCTACATTAGTAGAACCTTAGTGGGACACGAGCTCAACTACACGTTCATTGAAAAGGCTTGTCTTGTAGTAATGTTTGCCTCACAGAAATTCAGGCACTACATGCTTGCTCATCAAATTAAGTTCATTGCCAAGATAGATCCCCTAAAATATCCGCTTTCTAAGGCAACACTCACAATACACATTGCCAAGTGGGTGATGATCTTGACAGAGTATGACATTGAGTATGTGGAATGGAAAGCTATCAAAGGACAAGTAATTGCAGATCAATTAGCCGAAGCTCCCATATATGTAGAGAACCCACAAGTATCAAAGTTTCTAGACAAGTCAATCTTACTCCTGAATGTCGCAAACCATTGGAAGGTATACTTTGATGGATCATACACACATCATGGGTTAGGAGTAGGAATCCTCTTCATCACACCACAAGGGGATTGTATCTTGAAATCATATAGGTTGTCTTTCCCTTGTACCAATAACATTACAGACTATGAAGCTCTTGTCATAGGACTTCAAATTGCAGTACAATGGAAAATCATGGCACTCAAGGTCTATGATGATTCACAACTGGTGATCAATCAAGTCAATGATGAATATCAAACTAAGGATGACAAACTTACCCTGTACAAAAAGATGGTAGAAGATCTCAAGGAATTCTTCATTGACATAACATTTGAGCAAATACCAATGGTAAAAAACAAAGCATCTGATGCTATGGCTACAATTGGATCATTACTAGATATCCCGAGGAACGTACATAAATAGGAATTTCTTGTAGAGCATCTTCTCGTACCAACTTTTGAGGTACCAAAATATGAGTTCGTGTGCAAAATCGTTGGTCCTAGTGACCCCTGGTAACATGATATATTCACCTACTTAAAAATATGAGTCCTCCTCGCTGAAATCACCCCAAATCTCAAGAAATACTTCATTAAAAAGTCATCCCATTTCGTCATCTTAGGTGACACCCTCTATCGTAGGAGTATCGAAGGAACCTTATTACGATGCCTTAATCCCGAGGAAGATTTGACTGCCTTAACAGAGGTACATGCCAACATTTATGGTTCACACTCTAGTGGTATGACCTTGGCCAAGAAATTGCTAAGGATGGGGTACTACTGTCCCACTATGGAAAGAGAAGCTCACGACTATGTCTAAAAATGTATGCAATGCCAATAGTATGGGGACCTCATCCATGCACTAGCTCAAGAGCTCCAACCAATCATCACACCTTGGCCCTTCTCACAGTGGGGGCTCGACCTCATTGGGAAAATCACACCTACCTCATCTAATGGAAACAAGTTCATTATCACTGCCACATAATACTTCACAAGGTGGGTAGAAGCTATCCCAATGACCTATATCACAAAGAAGATCTCTAAATTCATCCTGAATTACCTCATTTTATGTTCAGTGTTCCACAAACCCTTATCTCTGATAATGGAACACCCTTCAAAAACCAAGATGTTTGTGAGCTATTCCAAAGATTTAATATCCAACATCGCTTCTCCACCCTGTATTACCCCTAGGGTAATGGCCAAGTTGAGGCTTCCAACAAGACCATTATGAAAATCCTAAAGAAAATGATCAATGAAGCTGGTTGTGACTGGCACCTACAACTAAACCTTGCCTTATGGGCCTACCAAACAAGTATCCACACACCTACAGGTGCAAACCCTTTCTCCTTGGTCTATGGATCTGAAGCCATCCTGCCTATTGAGGTTGAGCTCCCATCCCTAAGAATATCATTACATAATCTTATCACTGATGAGGAGTATTAGGTGTCATAGTTGAATGAGCTGGAATTACTGGACAAGTGGCAAATGGATGCTTTGAACCACTTGCATGTTTATAAGAATTTCTCAAAAGGAGCTATAACAAGAAGATCAAGATATGGTCCTTCTAGGTCGGAGAGCTCGTGTTGAAAGAAAATAAAAAAAATGTGCCAAACCCATATAGCAAAGGAAAATTTGGGCCCAATTGGTTGGGACCCTTCATCATCATGACAAGCTACAAGTCAGGGGCATATTAGCTATCCACACTAGAAGGTGAGCCTCTGCAGGAGCCCATCAATAGATCCCATCTCAAAAAGTTTTATGCCTGAGCTTGCAAGGTATAAATCCAAAATATAAAAAAATCAAAATATATCAAAATCCCAAAACAAAAATTAGAAAAGGATTGAAAATAGTAAAGAAAAAAATCATCCTCTAGTAAAAACCACTTCAGTGGTGCTTTGGGAAAGTACCTTGGTGAAAACCTGACAATTAGGCACCTTGTGTAAATAAAGTACTTCCATCTACCATTGGTTCCTTGGCTTGTTTTGCATCACTTTTCATCACATTCACCTAGTGCATTCCTCCACCCGTCATTTCTTCCATCACCCATCTGCATTCGCACCATAGCTTGATCTTGTGTAAGTGTCATGTTCCCTTTTAGTACTATTCAGTGCACACCAAAGGTTAGTTTGTCCTACCTATATTGGGGTAGCCTATCACATCACGCTAGGGGCATGTCCCTATACTTGCATCAAGTCAAATTCGTATATATCCTTAATATCTTTGATAACATCAAAAAATACAAAAAACATTCATAAAACCAAAAAATTCAAAAACATCCAAAACATATCAAAAATCCCAAAATAGGTCAAAAATAGAAAAAGTCAAAAACATAGTCGTCATGTTGAACTATGTCATCTTTGAGCTTAAACGTAGGAAAGGCCATCATTGATGAGCCCTCGAGACACAAAGATATTTGAAAACTTGAAAATCAAAACATTTGTAAAATAAACCCCAAAATTCCAAAAAAAACAACCTCATAACATTGCAAAAACACTAAAAACATTGACATATTCCAAAAAAGTCCAAAATCACCCATCCCATTTTGCTTTCACCCATGATAATCTCATCCATAATAAATTGATCGTCATCATCAACCTTTGGCAACACAAACAAAAGACAAGTACAACAATCAACAAAAGTGAAACCTTTAAACGTAAAAATCAAACTCTTGATCATTCTCAAACATGTCAATCACACCTTATATCAATGGATTTTCAAACAACCTATCAACTTGCCACCATCCATTAACATGTCCTAGGATGCATCCTTCCTACAGTGGGAATTATCTTTGGCAATCACTTTGGATACTTATCCTAAACAAAACACATCCCTTTGGCTAGAGGTATGAAGAATATTGACTTATTTGTTCACTTGATATTTTCTTGTGATTTATATTATTGCACCCATTCCAATGACCTCTCGATGATGTCTATCAAAATATTTTAGAGAGAAAGGACTTGGGGCATTGATTATTATCTTTTTTCTACTGTGCTTGTTGGGAATTCTTGTAATATAACCTTGGCGATACTCGCTTTGTTAGGTGTGTAGGAAAGATGTTTTGGATGTCTTGACTATTATATTGGGAGGTTTTTCCTTTTTTTGTTTTGGTCTGAGGTGTTTGAAATGTCTGAAGTACATTCTAACAAGGTTTTGTATGTTGGGTGTGAACAAGGATACTCCTATCTGTTTGCTGAGTCAAAGTCCATCGCACTAGATACCACGCCATCCTAGTTGTCTATACCTTGATGCATCATATTTATGTGTTTTTATCAAACATAAGGAAAGTTGTGACATTCGTGTCACAATCCCTAGATAAGCAAAGTCATCATCCATCTCATCACCATATCTAATAAATTCTCGATGACTCATGGACTTCCACATCTTCTTAGAATCAAGGGTTCATCCATCTTATTCTTCTACTTCTATCCATCTTATTCTTCTCATTCTTCTAGATTTACTAACATTTCTATCTAAGTATCGATTATGTGTGATCTATCAAAATATACATAAGGCTACCCATGACCAATGACTATCTATACATCATCAAATTTGTCTACATCAGACATCTGAGCTTTCTAATCCTCTTTGAGCTAAACTGATCTTAAATCTTTATCACGAGCTCGACCCAAAAATTGAAATTTCTGCTCGATCTCTCGAGGGGGCAATGTAATAGCATAATTCCTTCCGCTAGGGCAATAGTGGGGCATCCGAAAAAATCAATTTTTTTTTGAATTTTGATCTTCGTAGCATTAGTCTTTGAACCAACACAACGGGTACATTACTTCAAAGAGAGGAAAAATGTACACACTTAAATAGTCTTGATCGGTATTATGCATCTAAATCTAATTACTAATATCATTTCCTCTTAAATTACTTTTGTTCTAACCATTTAATTAAATAATCTTTATTATTTAGTTAAATTCATCATTTTTTCCTATTAATCAAATATTTAAATTTATCAAATTAATTCATCCTCTTCTCACTAATGTTCATCACATTTAATTAAATAAATCAATTTATTTAATTAAAACCCCAATGTCCTCTCATTTGATTAAATAAATCAAATTATTTAAAACAAATGTCACAAACCCCTAACCCACTCAAGTTAATTAATTATGAATTAATTAACTTTAATCTCTCCCTAATCATCATTACCCATTTCTCGAGCTTTTAACTTCACCAAAGTTAAATCAACCCATGGTTAATTAACCAAGTTGCACATGAAAATAATTTCTTCTAATTAACTAAATAGCTAATTTTCCTCACAATGGTATATTCCTAGGAATATTCCTCTCAACCACCCTTCATTCAATTTCCCTCCAAATGGATTTTAAAGCCTCTTACAAACTCATAAATACCTCTTACAAGGGAATTTAATTGCACTTACATGTCATCTTGTCGCTCTTACACCCTCAACAACATTCTCTTACATCTCAACCACATTCATTCAATTCCCTTATATCCTCTTACACATCCACCTACATGCCTTAACTCTACGCATTCTCCAAAATGTGCTCCACATCCATACCTTAGCTTTGTGACAAGTGTCACAATCCTATTGGCTCCCCATTTAGTCCCACATTCACCAATTTCACTCTCTCTTCAACCCTTGAATCCTATAAGTAGAGGCTTTCTATACACAATATGGATCCACAATCTCATGCAAGTTTATTATAGGGATTTTTACTCATTTTCATCACATCTTAGCTTGTTTCATTGTCATTTTGCATCAATCACATACACTTGGAATCAATCTGAACTTGAAGCTTATCAAAAGGGATTGGGAAAGGGCTACTTTCCACATCAAAGTAGCACCAATCCCCCTATGGGATAGAGGTTTGGTTGATGTAGATAGGTTTACATATTCATTTGCTTATGTTATATGCTCTATTTCATGTTTTCTTCTGTATGTTGATCAAGAATTTCATAGGGAATGCTTTGTTTGTTCTTTTTAACTTGACTAACCTTGTTTGTTTGTCTCTTGTTAGCTAGTTGTAGATTGGCATTCACAATTTGTATGCACTATTGAGGGTGTTTTGAGTGTTTGTTTTTAGAAAAAGAGGGTTGTTGAGGACCTCTCTTTCATGAGAGCTCATGAATAAATTTTTGAGGACATAATTCTAGTGATGACATGGGAAAAAATGTATTATTAGTAGGGCTTTGGTGGCTCACTTTGCTTAGAGATGCTAAACATATATACTCCAAAATGTGATGTTTGTCAAAGGCTTGGAAAACCAACTGCAAGGGATGTAATGCCATTGTAAATAGTGTTAGCTATGACACCAATTAAAAAATGTTCCATTGAATTCATTGGCTCAATCATCCCTCCTACTTGTAAGATCCATGTATGTTTTATGATAACTTGAATTGAATATTTGACTAGGTGGGTAGAAATAGAACCAACAAAGGATTGTATGACATAGATCATGGCCAAATTATATATGTGAACATTATCACACATTTTGGGTGTCTAACAAATGTTACAAGTGATCAAGGGAATCATTTTGTAAATAATACAATTCAAGAACTCTTAGAAACCTTCATGATCAATCATAGTGAAACTACACCTTACAATTTGTAGACAAATGGAACAAGTGAGGCATTTAACAAGATTTTGAGCAAGGTACTAACAAAGGTATGTTTTGGGAATGCATCAAATTAGTATAAGAAAATAGTTTTTGTACTATAGGCTTAGCACATAATGTATAGAAGATTGATAAAAAAATATTTGTTTTAACTAGTGTATGGTCTAGATTTGACATTCCCAATACAACATATTTGATTCCCAGTTTAATATTGCCAATCTCTACAAGACTAAATGAAGAAGAAAATATTAAATAAATATTGATATAGTTGAAGTTGAGTGAATATTGATTGATGGTAGCCTATAATTAAACATATAAAAAGAGAACAAAAAGCATGACATGACTGCAACATTAAGAGAAAATAATTGGAATCTAGAAATATAATATTGATATATGATAATAAATTTAATAAACTAGGAAATTTAAAAATTCATTGGCTTAGACCATTCCACATAGATCATATATACATGACATGAGCCATGAAGCTAAGAAATTTAACTAGTGGGCTACTAAATGGCTATGTAATTGGCACTTGACTAAAACTTAACCATTCCAAAAAATGAAGGCAAACCAAGGAAAATAGCTATGGAAAGAGTTTTCATGTATCATATATATTATATGTATTGTAATATTTGACAACTATCCACCACATAAGGGAAGTATAGCTATAATAAAAAGGGAAAAGGTAATGTAAAAACAAACAAAAGAACTAATGAGCTTGGTGGTGGCAAAAAATGCTATAAGAAAGAGTTGAGGGAGAATGTAAAAAAAACAACAAAAAGTGAATAATTCAAGTAGCATGAGAACCAAACACCTAGGGTAAAAATTAGAGTTTCTAAGCTAAGGAAAGAACATAAAGAGGTGAACTAAAGTAAAAAATCAGGGATTTATGGTGAGAAATTTAGCCCCAAAAATCATCAAAGTCAAGGGCTCTAAGATACCTGTTTATAAGCCATTTCCATGGAAGGTAATGGAGAATGATCCACATGGAGAATTTTAAAATATTCTTATTGGAGTTGTGTATCTTGAAAATGTTTGCAAGTGTATTCACATAAAACTAGTGGAGATTGATCATTTATAATTTTCAAAATAAGGTCAAGAATTGAAGGATCCTATAATGGGTGAGTATCTTCATAGGAATAAGAGTACTAGAAAACTAAAGATAGATATTCAAGAGAATTTTTCAAATCTCAAGGATGACATAAGTGGGTAAAGATAGTATCGAGCTAGATATATAAGAAGTTTATGTATTTGGATCAACCATTCCTTATAACAAAAGATGCAATCAAGGTGGTCATAGACTTATGTGATAGAGGAGAGAAACCTAAGAAGGTGGAGAATAAATATGTGAGAATTGACAAGGGCAACATTTGATTGTTGATTTTGGGTAGTAAGTAAAATCTGTAACCCTTGAGTAAAATATTCAACCAAGTCCATAGCCTATATTTTCCATATAGGAAGAGATGATTTAGCTCCAACCACATACATCCATGTTGCACACAATATGGTCATTAATGATAAAACATGTCATTTGTAAAACCCTAAGGGAGTAGCTCATGGATAATTTTGGAAAAACAAGGAATATCCAACATCAATTTAGTAGATAAAAAATACATCCATTTGGAGGCAATTAAAACCAAGTACTTTTTGGTTCATAATATCTCTTATGAGGCAAGTGACCAACTAATAGAAATTATAGCTCAAACTCTTATTTCCCAACTTAGAGATTCTACTATAGAAAAATTTGAGACATGGAGGGAGTACACTACTACGAAAGATAAGAAAGATGCAAAAGAGAAATTTGATAAGAAAAAATAAAAAAAATGAAAAATCTAAGAAAACACAAGATCCCCCCTCCTCACATGTGTTTGACATAATTGGAACAAACGAGAAACAAGGAATAGAGAAGGGTAAATCACAAGCAAAAAGGAGATCATAATGATTAGGATCTTCAAGCAAGAATCCTTGATCACAAAAGAAAAAGGTTGAGGCTAAAGATCCAAAGGAAAATAAACAATTAGCTAAGAAAGAGTTGGAGAAAGAAACACAACAATATGAAAGGAAGGAAAAGAGAAGAAAGGAGCTAGCAAAAGTTCCTATTAGCATAGAAATAAACCCCTCACTATAGAAGATTCCAAGTTAGAAGAAACAATCAAATCTCTTTTATAAATGAGTTTAGATAAAGAGAAGGAAGAAAAAAAACCATAGATAAAGATAAAACAACAAAAAATGAAGGCACATAGGAGGTTGACACAATATGATGATACATCAAGAGAGGAGCAAAAAATAGAAAAGGAAACTACAAAAATTGTTCAACCATAGAAAAGAATTACAAGGAGATAAGTGGTTGATGAAAAAGAAAAGTCAAAGTCTATAGAGAATGTGCTAGATGACAAGAAGTTACTTAACTATCTCTCAACATAAGGAAAACCATAAGAAGAAGCAAAGTCCTACACTTCTGCCATTGCACCCAACAAAAAAGAAAATAATAGAAGCATTTGGAAGTAGTGCCAAGAAATATTTAATAAACAAATATAAAACTAAAGAAGAGAGCAAGGATAAATTAAGTAGAACAATACAAAATCAATAATTGTAGATTCAAATTAATTTCTTAGTTGCAATAACAAAGCGATTGGAGGAAACAATTCAAAACTTGGACAAATGGGCAACTAGGAGTAGGAAAAAAAGGGTTGAAAGATCATACAATTAAAGAGTACGAGGCAAATAAATTAGGAATTATGCAATAGAAATAGTGATATGGTCAGGAGTAATTGGATAAATAGATCAAAAAGTTAGATAATGCTTGTAGCAATGTTTCTACACTTTATCAGTATTGTGTGAATTGGTATAAACCACCATGCAACAAAATGTTTATATTGATAATGTGGAGAGCCAAATTTTGTACCTTTCAAGAAGTTATGAAGTGATGCATAATCTATATGGATCACATAGACAATAACTTAGAAGACTACGATTTCAATATAACTAGATAAATGAAAAGAGAACAAAGCTAATTGCCCAAGTGAAGGAGTTGATTTTAGAAGTAAATATCCATTTATCTCTATTGACTACTCTTCTCATTGAAAATTAAGTAGATAATCCTTACTTTGTTTGAACCTTCTACCTTGATTGGGGCATAATTTTTTTGTATCGACATCAAAGTGTGTGCACAATGCCTCCAACAAACTACATCACACAAGGACACTTCTTATGATCAAATTAAGAGTGTATATAAACATCTCTTTCCTTCATTAATTCCATAATAGAGATACCCATATTTTGATAAATGGATACAACTCAACATTTAATGTTAAAAATACAAGATGCCATAGCTTGGTCTATGAAGTTTGGGCTATAGTCAATTGAGTATTTTTCAATCAGATTAGAATTATATTTTCTCGAGGACAAGCCAAAGGTCTTGATTGGTGATGATGTTGGCAAGTTGTAGAACTAACATGAGGACTTTAAATTTAATTGAAAATCCAAAAGGGTGATTCCCATTAGGTTGAAAACCCAAAAGAGTGGTCTAATTGAGGCTAGTGCTAAAAACTGAAAAAACATTGGAAGCTAAGTCTTACAGGTGAAACTTCTATAGAATAGAAGAAACTAGAGATTACTACATGTTCTAGAAAGCATCTTGTGACAATGTTAGATAATGTGTTGTATCTTTTGATGGTCAAAGACAAACGCATATGAGCTTAAAGACATGACCCCACATATAAATAAACTACATTATTATTATAATGTATCGTCAAATATATGTGATGTGTATATCTATGTTTGATTTAAACTATGATATGAATACAGATATAAATGATTCTGTATTTCCTTTGTCTATGTGTATTATTTGCGGCATTAATTCTGATTCCTTCTTATGTATATTTTATCATCAACATTCCTGAAGGACATTCTATGGACAGGTATTTCTTCAGTAAATAAAGTTTGTGCCGTTTCTAAAAATATAATGTGTCAACTCAAGTGGATTGGAGGATTAAATATAAGGAAAATGAATATGTTTCATATTGCTCCTGACAGGAAGCTCACTTGGCGAATATGCCCATGTTCTTAGAAGCAGGGAGCAAATACCCTCAGGAAAATGCTGACCTTCCAATTCAAATCCTCCAGGGCTCAATTCTCAAGTGCAACTTTCTTCTAAACATTAATTAGGCATTGCATTCAATCACAGCATTTGTTCAAGACTCTTATTTTTCCTTTGGTTGCATACTTCATTTTGCATGGGCTTTGCTTCCATTATATGCTCTACAAATCTAAGCCATTTTCACTTAAATCTTCATTATTTTCCTCTACATATTGCCACCATGCTGTTAGTCTGAACCTCTGTCTGTTTTGTTTCACTTAGTGTTTTTTTTTTCATCACTTCAAGTTATGGTTGCCATGATCGTTTTATGCCTCCTTAAAATTGTAAGGATTGGCTTCTTTAGGTTGGTTTGTACCAACAACTTAGATTTTCATTATGGATGCCTCATTGAAGATTCTGGACCCCATAATTGTCATCATTTGTCTGGGTTTGTCAATCACATCTTACACTGCAAGAAAATACATATGTTTAAACCATCAAATTCGATACATGGTGCATATGATGGAGCATGTAGAGGCCAACCAAAATGGGCACCATTCCCACATTGGTACATGCCCTTATTAGTTAGTTAAACCAATGATTGCAACCTTTGTAGGGTTTCAAAGGTGGACATATTTGTTTCCTTTCAAATCAACTAGTTTGTTATCACCAAGGAAATAGTGCACCAATCTTATCACAACATCGTTTACAATCCAACTATTATAAACATTCAATAGCATGAATGCCAACTTTCTCAATCAAGAGATAATCATTAAAAAAGACACTTGAGGTGATGAATTCCTTATTGACATAAGGAAAATGGCCACTAACACTTTTCATAATAAGGGCACATTGATCCCCCAATCATGTCATATATGGGATTTAAGTGGGCTACGATCTCAAGAGTTTCACTTGACATGCTTAATTTTATTAGAGAATTATGATTTTAATTATGTTTTAGTTTCACGAATCTTGAATTTTCATCAATTTGCAATTAAGTTTGATGAATCTTTGATTTTAAGGATGTGTTGAAGTTGTGTTGCACGAACTTTCATTTTCACCCATTATCAAATGGTTTTTTTGAACTTCAATTTTAGATTGTGTTGTAGTTGATTCTGGGGAATTTTGATTTTCCTATTCTAATTTATGTTTTTGATACTCTCTTTGCATCCACTAGCATAATTAAAATACTTTATTATTTTCATCAAGTATCCTATGTCTATTTTTTTTATGTTTTTATATCCCTATATTATTTCTACCTAATCAACCAAGGGCACTATCCACCCTTACATCTAACTCAAAACCAAATTTGATTGCTATCCCATATAGTAAAATCCTTCACATAGAAATCTAGATGAGCTATGACAAATACACCATCCTACATATAAGTTTGATTTAAAAGCACACACACATCTCAATCTCCAAATTTTTATCACACAAACTTTAATGATAAACCCCCCAATAATACATATCTCAATTACAATATACATATTAATTTTTTTTTTATTATAGAAGGGTTTTAAAGATATCCTATCATTCTTCTAGGTGTAGGGTCATGGCATTATCACAAGGTGTCCAATAATTTTAGGAAACTTGGGTAGGATTCTACTAAACTTGCATGACCTCAAGTGACATGATCACTATTTCCCTTTTTAACTACAATAGAGTTGGAATTAAGTAGGCACCCCTAGGATTGTAAAGTTCTAACACAATACAAGACTATGGTGTAGAAAAAAGATAGCTCCACAACCCTAGCAAGACCAACAAAGTGAAAGGAATTTCCTCTCATTTCCCTATGTAAAGTTATTTGTAAAGGATTTAGAATGCCACTTGTTAACATCCCACCCCCTTTGGTGCATTCTTCCTAAGCCCAAATTGATATATTGGCTAAAATTTTGTGTTATTTAAGAAACACCAATATGCATACACATGATAACATATTTCTTTAGAGGTGAATCCCCCAGGGATACGATCAATCCATAGATCAAATTTGGATGAACCTAGAGAAATTGATTCTCATAGAGATTTTAGCTCACCTTCTAGCACTTGACTTTTCTCCTCCTTCATTCTTTACTCATCATGATCTAGTCATTTATCACCATAATTACACTCAACCCACATTTTTTACCTTCAAGGATCCAATGAGGTGACCTCAATATGTCCTAAATTTACTCTATGAGATTTTAATGATAGTCAATGCCTTTAAGACACATGAAAACCATTAATATGGTTTTCCTTGAATGTGCATATCTATCTACATATATTTCTTGAATGAATAGTTATTTGAGTAGGGGACATATATATATATACATGTATATGTAAACATATATAAACATGTATCTATATAAATATATTATACATGCATATAGATATAATATATACATGTATATACATACACATACACATATAAGGAAGCTACTTGATAGTGTAACAAATTCCTACACTAATATTGAGAGGAGGGTAATGCAAAACTTTATAGATATTTACAACAGTTACACAAATTTAAATAAAAATAAGCATAAATATCATGATTACCACAACATAGTGATTTACATGGGGAAAACCATTTCGGTAGAAAAACCCCACATTCCAAAAGATGATCAATATATTATTCATAAATCATGAAGATTACAATATACTTGTAGAGCAAGCTTCTCATAGGATTATCACCAACCAAATATCCAAAGACGACATAATAGTTATCAAACTCTTATAATACATCACAACACACAACAATAATACAACGCCCTCATAAAATAAAGTTGCCTTCTAGGACAAGAAAAGCCAACAAAATATCTAGTGTCTCATCTGAGACCTAATTATGAATTGTCTAGATTTACAATAATAAAACATACATAAAATGTGGCTTTCAGGGGTGCTTCTATTGAACCCTCACCGAGGTGTGCGACCCTTAGATCCCCTGCCAAGGTGGGAATCCCCCTTGACCTTGCAAGGGGAGTACCTCCTTTGCAAATGCCCACACTCAATATATTAACCTCTTATAACTGTAAGGTTGAGACGCCATTTTTCCTAACAATATACACACACATAATTCATATTTGTGTGTGTATATAAGGAATAAAATCCTTGCTCAAAAAGCATGAGGTCACTATCACATCATTTTCACTTCTAAAAATTATATATTTAGATATTTTCAAATAGGTTATCTACATTACACAACAAAAATACAATCAATCAACCCACTTCTTGTTAATAATATCCTTGTCTCTAAGAATGATCTTTTGTCAATTTAAAAATGACTTCATCTCATCGATAATGCACCTAACTTAATCTAGATATATGTTCCATATTGTGAAATATTGTATTGCATATTAATATTTTCATTTATCTAACCCTTTCTAGGTTACTTAAGGTTCCAAGTGTAATTCAAACTCTCCAACATTCTAAAAATTATGAGAATCTCTCTTTGACCATATCCTTGTCTACTTCACTCATTTAATTGGTATTCCATGTTTAGGATATTCAATGATTATACTAATTGGGATTGTCTTGTCTTCTCGTAAGAGTTTAATGAGATTTTAGTACAACCATGCCATACAATTTAGTGAACTCATTGTAAACATTGTTTTGGTAGGTTATTCTCATTTTTCCCATCCACCATCCCTTATAATATCAAAATATAGATCTGAATGCATATTTTGACCTAGGAGGAAACCCTAGCTACAAATATAATTATTATTGTATTTAGACTAACTCATTACTAAAGATAACTATAGTGATAATTCAAACCCTAATGATCTTAACCATGATGATGAAATCTTTATAAAGACTTTTTCATCACGTTCCAAATCCAAATATCCTAGAAAATACCCTAAGAATATATATGATTAGTTAGATGATTCTTCAAGTTAGAATTCCATTCTCTATATAAAATAATACATATAGGGAGTGAACATGACCGGTTCATGTCCCATGCTATACCTTTTTATTAGTATGTGGAAATTGATCATGTTGTGTTAACATTTTGGTGACTTTGGCAGTCACATTTTGAGCCCAAATTAATTTACGGGGGAGTGCAAGGGGCAAAAATTATTATTTTGGTTAAAAAAATGTTTTGTAAAACTACCAAAATGGGCTTATTTTCTGAATGGTTGTGAATGTGAAAGGTCAAGAGATAAGGCAATGTGAGTGCTTGGATTTAGCACATAACAACAAATTATGCTATGAGAGAAGTTTTGTAATTTGAGTTTTTGATGGATAATAAAAAAATAGTGGGCAACTATTTCTTGGTGGATGTCGCCTACATTGGGTGAACCATGCTAAATTTTGTGTTATTGTGTAATTGTTTTTTTTTGTATTTGTAATCTGCATTATAATTGATGTTATTTCAATTGCTTCGGTTTGCCTGTAAATCTAACACTTTTACCAATATTTTATACACAATTTCATGTTCTATTTTATTTATCACATTGTTAGTTTAGGTAGTTTACTTCAAATGGTAGAACTATGACACCTAAAAAATACTTGTGTCCAAATTGATGATCATCCACCCTCCAAAAAAACATTTCAATGTTAGGGGTAAGAGCATTGATTTTGTAACCAATTTTCCCTATAGTAAAAAATATAATATTTAATATTAGATATTTAATAAAAGCATAATTTGTAGTATGCTCTATATATTGTGCATTATTATAGTGTGTGGTTCAATTTGTTTATTCAATTTATGTTCTCTTTCATGATTGCATTGCTTGATTCATTGCTTTATAATTTCATTTCATGAGTAGGTTGGAATTTTTCTTTGCTTTGATCTATTTCATTTGATTTCATTGTTGTTTCCTTAGTGTCGCCAATGTCAACAACATAATGATCTTGTTCACACACCGACATAGGAGCTATGACCTATAACTACACCATGGCCTTTCTCATAGTGGGGACTTGACTTGATAGGAAAGATATCTCTTCTTCATCCAATGGGCACAAATTCATTATAACTGCAACAAAATATTTTACAAAGTGGATAGAAGCCATTCTGTTAACTTACATCACATTGAAACAAATATCCAATTTTATCTTGAATTATTTGATTTTTCGATATGGAATTCCACAAACCATCATAATAGATAATGGAACTCCATTTAAAAACCAAGATTTCCACAAACTTTGTTCAAGGTTCTCTATCCAGCACCGATTCTCAACTCCATACTATCCCCAAGGCAACGGTCAGGCCGAAGCATCCAATAAAACCATTCTAAAAATATTGAAAAAGACTGATAATGATGTCGACTGTGATTGGCATTTGCAACTAAACCCAACCTTATGGGCTTGTTGAACCAACATTCACACACCCACAGGTACGACACCTAGTTTCTCCTTGGTCTACGGATCTGAAGCAACCCTTCTTATTGAAGTCGAGATCCCCTCACTACGAGTATCCGTGAAAGGCATGATCAACAATGAGGAATATCAGGTGTCCAAGCAAGTAATGAGCTATAACTTCTAGATGAAACACATTTGAGTGTGTTAAACCATCTCTAGATTTATTAGAATCGGCTCAAGCAAAGCTATAACAAGAAGATAAAGAACAAAAACTTCCAAGCTAGTGACTTGGTACTGAAAGAAAATTAGAAGATCCAGCTAAATCAGGATGGGAAGGGTAAGTTTGAACTAAACTGGCTGGGTCCTTTTATCATAACAACAAGCTATGGCTCTGGAGCATATCAGTTGGCTACTCCTGAAGGAGAACCTTTAGCGGAACCTCTAAATAGCAACTATCTCAAAAAAATTTACACTTGAGTGCATCAGAATATCCAAAGCAAAAAAGCTAAAAAAGAAAAAAAATCAATCAAGAAAAATAGTAAAGAGAAATAAAACGTCCTTTAAGTGAAAACCACCTTGTGGCACTTCTAGGACTTGTACCATAGTGAAAACGTGGTAAACAGGTGCTATGTTTGAATAAGCCCCACATCTCTATCTATCGACACTGTCTGTCGCATCCACCCCATCCATCTCATAATGAAACGTGTATCCAACTATGGCTCGATAATTGATCAAGTGTTGAACCTTGTTGCACCATCAAAATCCATCTACCCTAATAAATGTAATCTTGTTCTGAACTGGGGGAAACCTTCTGAAACTGGTAGCAGATTGGATCCTTGTTCATCCCATCACTGTCGAAAGCTATAAAAAAAACATCAAAAAAAAAATCAAAACAAAGTCGAAAACACAAAAAATCCTAAAAACATCATAGATTGTCTCCAGATGAGTCACATTGAGTCAAAATAAGCGAACTATGAGCCTCTGCATGTATTGACATAGGCAAGGCCATCATTGATGAGCCCCAGAGGCCCTAGGTTATTCCCCTTAGGTGTCCCTTCTGGTCTTTAACTTGGTCAAAAATCCAAAAAAAAATTCAAATATCTTATCAAAATCCAAAAACATTTGTAAAAAGTCAGAAAACTCCAAAAACAATGTCACTCAATATAGTTGAACTACAATATCTCTGTGTTCATCACGTAGGCAAGGAAATCATTGATGAGCCCTCGAGGCACTAGGTGAGTCCCTTTAGGTCCCCTTATTTTCCTCTAAATCTCTTTAAAAAAGCCTCAAATATTCTCAAAAAGCACAAAAAAATTCAAAAAAAATCTCAAAAAATCCTATCTCCATTATCACCTATCCACAATAAACTCTCCATCCATAATAAACAATCATCGTCCTCAACCTTTGACAAAACACATTAAAAAAACAAAGTAAACATCGAAATCCAAAACTTCCAAGCAAAGGAACAAAATGACTAGATCATCATCAGACTAAAACAATGCCTAAGTGTTAACTACCTTTCCTTTTGACAATCATCGTCAACATCATGACATATGTCTTAATGGATAAAATGTTCCTACCATAGACATCATTTTTGGATAACATCTTGAAACATCAAAGCATCTATGGCAAGTGATACAACAACATTGTTTATCTTTTTATGATCTTATTTTTTTGATTTATCTTATTGTCACATTCCTAGGATCTCTCGAGAATGTCCATAAGCATTTAGAGAGGAAAGAATGGGGCATTGATCATTGATTTTTTGTTTGCTCTATTTGTTGG
The DNA here is from genome assembly GCA_007258455.2 of Sequoia sempervirens. Taxonomy (NCBI): domain Eukaryota; kingdom Viridiplantae; phylum Streptophyta; class Pinopsida; order Cupressales; family Cupressaceae; genus Sequoia; species Sequoia sempervirens. The sequence continues at coordinate 557,573,264 of VDFB02058242.1, forward strand.
ATACTTTTTCTATACTACCATGGTGAATACTTGCTTTGTTATGTGTGTGGAAGTCATTTTGGGACAATTTGTGTAGGGGTTGCATATTAGGTACTCCATACCTTTCTATGTAACTACTTTGAAATGTTTTGAAACTTCTCACCCATACACTCTAATAAGGTTTTCGTATGTCTGGTATGAGCAAGAATACTCCTTGTTTGCGGAGTCAAATTCCACACAATATATACAAAGTACACACTTCCCATGATTTTACTTTCTCCCCCTTAGTAGATACTCTTTTCACATCTTTTTCTCTTCTTTTTTCACATCTTGACATCAATGGAAAAGGCATAGGATGCTTTACATTGTTTTCCCCTTTGACATCAAGAACAAAATACTCTTTAAATGACAACACATAACACTACCTACTTCCCCTAAGAGGTAGCCACCAAAACATCAGTCTAGAAGAAAGATAGATCCATAGATCCACCAGATTAATGCATCTCCATATGCATCTAGTTCAAGAAAGGAGGGGCAATAACCCCTAACTTTTCCTAGAGATACTCAAAAGTATCTTTAGGAAGAGCCTTCATAAATATGTCAACCACTTGATTCTTCATCGACACATACTCAAGTTTTACTTCATTCTTCACAACCTTCTCTCTCAAAAAGTGATACCTGATAGATATATGTTTTATCCTTGAGTGCATCACTAGATTCTTTGAAATGTTAATTGCACTTGTATTATCACAAAAGATAGAAATAGGATCATCATACATTACTCTAATATCTTTCAATTTCTGTCTCATCCACAAAACTTGTGTACAACAAGATGTAACAACAATATACTCAGCTTCAATAGTAGATAAAGAAACTAAATCTTGCTATTTACTCAACCAAGCCACCAATATGCAATCAAGAAAGAATGCACCACCACTTGTACTCTTTCTGTCATCTACACAACCAGTCCAATCTGCATCTGTGTAAGCACTTAGTGTAAAATTAGTATCCTTAGGATACCATAACCCATAATCCTCAGTGCCATTCAAATATCTAAATATCCTCTTAACAACAACATGTGTCTCTTTAGGGTCTTCTTGAAATCTAGCCACAAGACAAATTACATGCATGATATCTGGCCTACTAGTAGTCAAATATAACAAACCTCCAATCATATATTTGTACATGCTTTGATCAGCCTTAGGTGAATCATCATCTTTACTCAATTTGCAACCAGTCACCATAGGAGTGCATACCGGTTTGGAACCATCCATCACAAACTTCTTCAACATTTCTCTTACATACTTTGACTTTGAAATAAAGATCCATTTCTCTATTTGATTAATTTTTATCTCAAGAAATAAATTCATCTCACCAAACAGAGACATCTCAAATTATTTTTGCATCTCTTCAACAAACATCTTGCACATTGTTTCATTTCCTCCAAAGATAATGTCATCAACATATACAACCAATATCAAGATCTTGTCATCCTAAATTTTAAAATAAAGATTACTATCTGTTGTACCTTTGTTGAAACCTTGTTGAGTCAAATATTTTTCTAACCTTGCATACCAAGCTCTAGGAGCTTGCTTCAATCCATATAAAGCCTTCTTCAATCTGCAAACCATATCTAATTGATCTAGCAACTGGAATCCTTCCAATTGTTCCATGTAGACCTCTTCTTCTAACTCACCTTCCAATTTAATATACCTTGAAATATTTATAGCAACAAACGCTAAAAACATTATGATAGCTTCCATTCTTGCCACTGGAGAAAAAGTCTCATAAAAATCTATACCTTCTACTTGTGAGTAACCCTTACATACAAGCCTTTCTTTATTTCTAACTATTCCATTCTCTTTCAACTTGTTTCTGAATACCCATTTTGATCCAATTATATTTTTGTCTGGCGGTCTAAGGACCAATTCCCAAGTTTGATTCTTCTCAATTTTCATAAGTTCCTCTTTCTTAGCTTCCATCCAATACTAATCTTTACATGCTTCACTTACGATCTTTGGCTCAATCTCAAAAAGTAAACACAAATTTATCTCACTAGCAACATGAGTTCTGCTTCTTGTCAATACTCCTTTCCTTTTGTCTCCAGTGGTTTGATTTTTTGAATGATTCTTTTGCACATATCTAGGTGTCTTAGGGGACACCACATGAGCTTCTTCTTCTTCTTAATTCTCCTCCTATTTTTCCACAACTTCTTCAAATCTTACACAATTAGGTTCATCATATACATATCCATCAACTTCAATTGAATTATTCATTGTTTCATCAACCTTGACATTTGTGCTTTCTACAATATTTCTCAGTCTTTTATTGAAACATTTGTAAGCTTTGCTCTTAGTAGAATATCCAAGGAAAATACCTTCATCACTTCTAGCATCAAACTTCCCTAAATTTTCTTCATCTCATCTAATATAGAATTTTCTTCCAAATACCTTGAAATACTTAATAGTAGGAATTCTTCCACACTATATCTCATACGGGGTCTTAGTACTATTGGATCTTACTTGAACTCGATTGAACACATAAACAATAGTGTGAATAGCTTCTCTCCAGTAAAATTCTGGTAAACCAACTTTAGTAATCATTGATCTAGCAACTTCTTGAATTTTTTTGTTCTTTCTTTCAACAACTCCATTTTGTTGAGGAGTTCTAGGAGAAGATAAGTATCTTTTTATTCCATGAACTTCACAAACATATTAAACTCATGGGAGGTGAATTCACCACCTTTTTCAAACCTCAAGAATTTTATTCTTAAATTCACTTCATTCTCTACCATAGCTTTGAATGTCTTGAATCTATCTAATGCATCATATTTCTCTCTAAGAAAAGTAACCCATGTATACCTAGAGTAATCATCAATCAAAAGCATAAAGTACCTTTCACCTTGTAGACGTCTCACTCTTGTAGGACCACATAGATCTATATGAATCAAATCCAATAGTCTGGTAGTAGATTGTTCCTTTGATTTGAAGTTGTTTCTTGCTTGCTTTCCAAACTGAAAATTCCTACAAATATTATTAATAGGCTTTGCAATCCTTGGTAAATCTCTTACGGCTTGCACTGCTCTAATCCTTTCCAAGTTATCAAAATGCATGTGACACATTCTTCGATTCCATAACCAACTGTCATTAATCTATGTCATAAAGCAACATCCATCAACACCCTTAAGCTGATATATATTTTCTTCATATTTATTTCCTACAACAATCACTATTCTAGATGCTTTCCCGATTTCACATCTCTCATCCTCAACTACAAGATTATATCCTTTTCTACACATCTGTCCAACACTCAAGAGATTATGCCTTAAATCATTAACATAGTAGACATCATCAGTATTATGCTTTCCATCAAAACTTACTGAACCTATCTCACAAATTTTAGCACCAGTATCATCTCCAAACATAACTAAGCCTCCATCATATTTCTCTAGTTTAACAAACTTACTCTTGATAAGTAGGAAGTATTTTCCATAGCGTGTCAAATTATGATATTGCTATCAAGATTCAACTGTGTAGTTTCGAGTCAAACTCATTGACCCATGTTTCATGAGTAGTGGTTCACAAGAAACCATCTCTCATGGTAATGAATCGTCCACTTAGCACTCATTGGATGCAATGAGTGCTAAGTGGACGATTCATTACCATGAGAGATGGTTTCTTGTGAACCACTACTCATGAAACATGGGTCAATGAGTTTGAATCAAAACTACACAGTTGAATCCTGATAGAAATATCATAAAATTACTGTTATCACCGGTCATGTGATGTGAACAACCACCGTCAACAACCCAATAGTTCTTTTCTTATTTAGCATGTAGGGAAAAGATTACAATATCTTATTCTTTCTCTTCTCCGGAGGACATTCCTTTACATATTTTTCATATTTATAAAAAGTAGATTCATCTTTTTATAGCCAAGAACAAGCATTCATTCTCATCAAAATATCCATAATCAAATTCTTCATTAGAAATACTAGCATTCTCATTCACATAATATGCTCTGTTGATCATTTTTCCTTTGTTTTCTTTGTCAAATCTTTATTTTTTCCTATTAGCTCTTTCTGGACATCTCAAATTATAGTGACCTATTCCTCCACAACTAAAGCATTTAAAGGGTAACGTACCTTCATACCTGCCAAAGCCTTTCCTCATCCTTCTCACAAAGTTAGCTTCTACTTCATCAAGGTTCTCCTCATCTAGATCTTCAGCTCTTATACCCTTGAAAGCAGTTTCTGTTTTGGATCCATTTCTCAATTTGGTTTTCACATCTCATAAGATGTTAGATTACCCAATAACCGATCTTTAGTACAAGTCTTGTAATCCACATATTCTTCAATAGCAGATACTTTTTCACTGCATGCATCAGGAAGAGTTCTAAGAATCTTCTTCACAATCCTAGATTCATCTACTGTAGTGCTCAATCCTCACATTTCAACTACCAACTCATCCACTCTCAGTACATAAGATTCAATTTTCTCATCTTCAGATATATGTAGGACTGCAAACTCTGCTTCTAAATTCTACAACTTTTCTTCTTTGATGTTTTCATCTCCTTCGTGCATCTTTTCTAAAGTATCCCAGACATCTTTAACACCCTTTAGATTTGAACTTTAATCAATTCAGAATGTGAAAGACTATTCTTTAGAATATACTTCACCTTATTGTTTGCTTCATGTGCCTTGATTTCATCAACTATACTCAAACCATTAACCAGAGGAGTGCAAGTTGTCTTATGAGTTGTTGCATTGAGATTGTCTTCTCTCTGTAACATATCTCTTCTATCTTCTTTGTATCTATGTGGTAGTGAGTCCTTTGGGTGGTCAACCCCCGTTTCGATAGTGAGTCCTAATCTAGGCAATGAGTCATGTTTTGGCAGTGAGCCTTTGTAATCAATTTTGATATTCTCTATATTGTGAGCTAATCATCACTGTGGCTTTTTCCTTATCGGGTTTTCCATGTAAATCTGGTGTTATTGTGTATGTGTGATGTTTTCCAGTTTCTACCTTTGCACTTAATGATTAATCAGAATAGCAGAATAAAGGATTTGTGATTGATTTAATTTTTGGTGGAAGTCCTTAAAGGTTAAATTTTGTTACAATTGATTCATCCCCCTCTCAGTTGTCTTGTTTAACAATTGGTATCAAAGCTTGGTTCCTTGGAGAAAAGCTTAACTACTTAAGGAAGGTTCGGGATGGTGATCAAGATCACTTTTGAATGTCATAGCTTCAATGGAACAAATTATGTTATTTGGAAAATAGAGATGGAAGGATATCTAGAGTATTGTGGATATGATGTTGAAACAGATTTCCACCACAATTTTCTCAAACACTTGTAGACATGCTTGAATGATAAAGTACACCTTCAGCTCATTGCTTTCAGAAACTCAACAATTAAACTTCACACTAATCTCCATCAACACTCATTACATACACACTGATTTGTATTTATCTCGCATCTATCTTGCTCTATTTCTTTGCACTTATCTTTCATCAATATCTCATCTTGTATTTATAGCATCTTCAACTTTGAAACATATCCAAAGTTGGTCATATTCCATTTGCATTTACAAATTCAAATTAGGTCAGTGCCAAAACATTCTAGGGTGGAATTAGAATGAATGTGACTCAATCACATGCTTCAACATGCTTTCATAAGCTTCGAAAGTAGTGTTAAACACAAGGTCATCCAAACCAATGTTAAACACAAATCAATTGAGCACACACAACCTTAGCATGATCCAATCCTTCCAGATAAAAAAATTATCTTTAACATGATCATATCACCTTAACTCTAGAACTACAAGTCATAAGACTTGAACAAGAAGAAATCCGGAGCAACTACATTTCTCCCGGACCTCAGCTAGATACCTTGAAAAGTACAATTCACAAATGGTGAACATAACTCACACTATACATTGATCTAGAAGCTCAAATCCTGGATATAGCAACTTCCAACAACCATGACCAACATATCTAAACCAAATGAACATAGGAGCAAATCCCGGAGCAACAACTAAACACTTGCAATGTTTTCTTCATTATAATTTTCTCAATATCCTTGACATATACAACTAATAACCATTATCCATGACAATAACTAGTTGATAACCAGTTAACCAGTTGACATCAATGACAACACCTTCATCATACTTCATACTCACAACTATATATATATATATGTATATATATATATATACATACTTATATACACACACATATATATACATATGCATACATACATACATACATACATACATACATACATACATACATACATACATACATACATACATACATACGAGTTAGTGGAATGTCAAGATTGAAATGGAAATAAATAGAAAGGATCCAAAAGCATTTGATCACAAACAATTTTAGAATTAAGACTTTAGTTCCTTATGAAATTATCCTATAGACACAAGAATATTCTCTTAAGAAGAAATCACTATGACCAAGTTATTACATTACTTGAAAAATATAGGGAGACAAGAGATAAAGAATTTTGTAGTAAACATGAATAAAATAGAATCACAAATGAATGAATAGATGTGACATTAAACTAAACGAATACCTAAACCTTAACAAAGACATAAAAATTATGTGCATTAAAAGTTTAGAATAATGATGTTGAATAAGAAAAAAGGTAGGAAATGACAACAATATATTACAGAGTTCAACCAGACTTACATGCATTGTTATATGTGTGTGTACACACCCATGTGTGTAAATAGACACACACATATCATTAGAGGAAAAAGATCCTCATTTCTCAATAAAGGACCAACTCCTATAGGCTTAGATGTGAGGCATGCATATGAATGACTTAAGAGGCTTTCTTTTGTATTTTCTACACCATAAGGGCAGTAAAAACATGGAAGCATTTCATCTTTGAATGCCTAGGGTACAAAGACATTTGAGTTAAATATTAGGAAACATTAAATTTGATTTCATGTAAGCTATTCGAAATATATATTAAAAGTTTTGGGAGAGCTGCTAATCCAAATGAGCAAGACTTGAGCAACATTCTAAAAGATACTGCCTATCTCACAAATCTTTGAGTAGTTAAAATGACTCGTACAATTGATGGTTCCGTAGAATATTTGATCTCATGCACTTAATTAGAATCATTTTATTTCTAAAAGAGCTTGAATTACATTTCAAAGAGTGCGAAATGCATGTGCATTGTCTCATACAATGATTATTTAAACCTTTTTAGATAAATTTTATAAATTTATCAAAACTTTTTAATAGTATGAAAGAAAGGAAACAAATGTCAAAGAAAGGAGATGGCAAAAAGATAAAACACTTGAAATTTGCAAACGACACCTAGATGGAACACATATTAACTGACAATAATTAACAACTTTTCTATATCAAAATGTTTTTAATAGAGTATGTTCAAAATGAATGGCAGATGATTGTTAAAATAGATTGACCTCCATGAGGGCTCCCAATTGCGACTAACTCACAAGAATATGAAAATAAGCAACATTATAATGAAGGAAAATATAAATGTTATGCTCAATATGCATCTCCATCCTCTCATGTGTAGGGATGATTCTTCTTTTATCTTTTTAATGGTCTTAAATAGTGTGTTAGGGCAGGTAGGGACTATTCTTCTTTTATCTCATTGCAACTTAGAATTATTTTGTTAGATCTCTCTCCCAATGAGTCGGCGGTACCTATGGTGGATAGGTTATCTTGGTGTATTTTAGTTGCCCACGTATTCTATTATATAATTTTGTCCCTTCATACCACCGCCAGCACCTCACATATGTGTCAAGTGTCAACCGCCCTTAAACGGTCTTCATCCAATGTGGGTCCCTATCCACCGTTTCTGTCGTGTCAACTCGCCACCCCTCTATTATGGGTTAATTAATGTGTCCGGTCCCCGCATCCATTTTTTCAAACCTGGTCTCACTTAGGGGAGAGGGCCCAATGATAGTTAAATAGAATACTCTTGGTGGATATTAAATAAGATCACAATCCCAATTTCAATTACAAGGGGACAAATGAGATTATGAGGACAATTGGACCATCTAAAGTAAATTTTCAGTTCAAGAAAATGTGTTTTTGATAGAGGGTGATCAATAAGTTCTTAAACTAATTTTAATTAAATAGTAGAAAGAGAATATGATGGGTGTACTTGAGATTTGTATAGATTTTACAAAGAGTGAGAAGCTAATTCACATCATTCAAGCAGTCTTAAATACATGTAAAAGTGTTAAACTTAAAAAGAAAAGAAAAAAACCTTCCTACAAATTTATAGTATGATGAAGAAGAATGCAAGACAACATAGAGGGTGCTAAAAAAAATTTAGCAAGTAGAATAAAGAAAAACAAAAAATGGATGAACAATTGGTGAGAACAAAAAAAGAACGTAGGAGAATTAGAAGGAAGGAGTTGTTTGCTTAGGGAAACGTGAATCAAAAATACATTGGAGGGATCTCTACAAGGAAAAGACATAGAGAAAGAACAATAAAATAGCAAATAAATGGTTGAAGTATGTAAGAAAATTATACATGAATCTGAAATGAGAAAATGTATCCTTATAATCATTATTAGTGAAAAACTGCTCACAATAAAAGACATCATACAAGAGATTAAAAAGTTATCAATGGGTAAATCTTGAGACATAAAAAACTTCTCATCCTACATGAAGAAAATCTTGAGACATATAAAATTGAGGTAAATAAAAAGGATTCAAAAGCATTTGATCACAAACAATTTTAGAATTAAGACTTCTTATCCCTATGAAATTATCCTTGTAGAGACAAGAACTTTCCCTTTAGAAGCAATTAACAAGACTAAGTTACTACATTACCTGAAAATATAGGGAGGCAAGAGATGAAGCATTACCTAGAAAAAGTAAGCATGAATGAAATGAAATCCCAAATGGATGAATAGATGGGACATCAAACTAAATGAATGCCCAAACCTTAACAAAGACATAAAAATTATGTGCATGAAAAGTTTAGAATAATGATATGAAAGAAGAAAAAAAGTAGGAGATGACAATAGTATATTAGAGTTCAACTAGACTTCTGAGCATTGTTATGTGTGTGTGTATATACATATACATATATACATACATACATACGTATACATATATACATATACATATACACATACACATACACACACATACACATACCATACACATATACATATACATATACATATATATACATACACACACACATAACATATGTATGTGTAACAACACACACACACACCAATGAAGGAAAACGATCATCATTGCTCAATTAAGGACCAATTCCCATAGGCTTAGATGTGAGACATGCATATGAGTGACACCTAAGTAAGAGTGGGAAGAAATGTTTTGTATTTTCTACACCACATGGATAATAAAAACATAGGAGCATTTCATCTTTGAATGCCCAATGTACAAGGAAATTTGGGTTAAATATTAGGAAACATTAAAGTTAGTTTCATTTAAGTTATTTAAGGAGAACATATTAAAAGTTTTTGGAGAGCTGCTAACCCAAATCAACAAGACCTTATCAACACTCTAAAAGATACCACCTATCCCATGAATCTTTGAGTAGTTAAAATGACATACAATTGATGGTCCCATAGAACATTTGATCTCATGGAAATTAATAAAATCATTTCATTTCCAAAAAAAGCTTAAACAACATTCAAAAGAATGAGATAATGTGTTGAACCTCTTTAAGCAATTTTTATAAATTTTTCAAAACTTTTTAAAAGAATATGAAAAAGTAATAAAATCTGAATGATTGACATAGTAAAGTAGGTATAAGAAAAGAGGTGACAAGAAGATAAAATCATTAGATATTGCATATGACACCTATCATATTGGATGGAACACATCACTAGGAAATAGTTAACAACTTTTAAATATCATAATAGATTAGGAAAAATAAATGTACACACCTTTGTTAAGTTTTGGATGTCTTCTCTATAGAGTATGTGTAAAGTGAATGATAGATGATTGGTAAGACTAATTTACGTCCATGATGCTTCCCAATTACGAGTAATTCATGAGGATATGAAAATAATCAACATTTTATCAGATTACAAATTCAGTCATCAAATTGTAGACTTCAAAGTTTTTGTGATGAAAACAAATCATATAGAATAATTCAAAGGAAAATATAGATGTTTTTCCGTATATGCATTTTCATCTTATGGGTAGGGACTACTCTTCTTTATCGTTTTAATAGTCTTAAAAAATATGTGTTATAATAGATTAGCAACTTGACATTTGGATTGTCAATAATGACATATTGTGATGGTTATAAATTGTTGTGGTGTTCTTCTTGTCGGCAAGATTCAAAACCTATTAGAATGCCATTGTTGAGTGGAATGAAGTCCCCCATTTAAAACCTCACAAATTCATAATTCCGAATAAAGAACCGTTCACAAAATGAGTTGGTAGACTCATACCTATGGCGGACAGGCTGTCTTGGTCCCAGAGCAGAAAGTATTTTAGTAGTCCACGTGTTTTTATTATATAATTTTCGCCCTTCTTACAACTGCCACTGACCACTTGTTGAATGCATTAAATCGCCAGCACATCACATAGGTGTTGACTTGGTACCAACCGTTATTCATCCAATGTCAGTCAGTATTAACCGCCCTTCCTTTTGAACCCGTGATATTTCCAATCCTCTGAACCGTTGTTGTGGTGTCAACTCGCCACCCCTCTATTATGGTTTAACTCATGTGCCCGCGCCCCACATCCATTTTTCAAAGCCTGGTCCCACTTAGAGGACAGGGCCCAATGATAGTTATAGGAACTCATTATATGGGTCGTAACTGATTTAAAAATTGTTTATGCTAGGATTTATTCAATTTTTTAGTTGATTTAATGTAAGGTATTATAGTTGTAAGGGTTCAATTATAGTTAGTATTAAATATTTATTAAAAAATTATATTTGATTGAAATGTGGATGTTATCAAAGTAGTGATGCAGACAAGTTTGAAATATCATTTGTCTATTTTAAAGATAGATATGCAAAAGATTCAATGATAGAATTTATTTATTATTAGTATAAATTTCATTGAAATGTGAATATTATCAAAATAGTGATGTGGACAAGTTTGAAATATCATTTGTCCATTTCAAAAATAGATGTGTAAAAGATTCAATGATATAATTTATTTACTATTAGTTTATTTCTTGAAATGCAAGGTACTATAGTTGTCACAAAAGTTTCAATCAATGAGCATTAAATATTGAGTTAAAAAGTGCACTCGATTGAAATGTAATGCTATCAAAATAGTGATGTATACAAGTTTGAAGTGACATTTATCCATTTTAAGCATCTAGATATGTAAAAGATTCATAATTAATGTGGTAAATACATATCCTCTTGTTAATAGTCAAATGCATTTCATGTGATGAGATTCACCTCTTCTAAAATAATATTAGATTTTGTTCCCCATAGCAACCTTGCTACAACAACTTTTACTATGAATGTGCTCAAGTACTAGTCTATTTAATACATGCAATCCCTTCATAAATAAATAATAGAGTATGCACACACTAGTAACAATAAGATTAGCTATTAATAACACATGTAATCTGATTTGTGAATATTGTTTTATTTATATGCATAAAAACATCATATACATATTTGAATATCAATTCATTTATACACATGAAAACAATATATGTAAAGATAAGTTTATATAAAATTCAATGTCTGTGTAACATCATATATGTACGCATGTATGTATGTCCTCCATATTTCCAAGCATGTAACCACACATCACATTCCACGCTTCACATATGCACTCTTCAAAAGAGATCTCAATATGTAATGACATCCAACCCCAATAATCAACCAACCAACCTCAACCACTAAACATGTGCTTATTTTTATAGAATCAAGCTCACACAAATACAACCAATTGGAAAGGTAAAACCATGTTCCTCAAAACCATGAGTATACAAAACTATTTACCCCACATTTAATTTTTGGTAATAAGTTTCCTAAATATTAAATATTTTCTCATGTGCAATCCACATATAAAATATCTAACCAATGTTACATACAACTTTACAAATGGACCCAAATAAATATTTAATGTGGCTAAATAAATTACCTAAGTTGCACCACAAATACATGTTTATTTTATGTAATTAAAATAATTATTTCTTGTGCAAGGTGTACAATGCCCTTTTTCTAATAGCTAACATATTAACTAATTAGTTATCTGACTTAATAACCACTAAAATGGAAGATCCTCCAACCATTTTGAATGTAGATGATGAGCTCAAGATATTTGAATGGTGTAAGGAGATCACTAAAGTTGGACATGGCCTTGAAATAATCAATCGAAAGGTAAACATTGTACAAATTTTTCAAACAAGGGTAAACCCATTCAAGGATAGACTCTTAGGTAAAGCTTGGTAGACAAAGTTTTAAAAGTGACATATTGATCTCACATTGAGGATAGATGAAATAATTGATAAAGATAGAGCACTAAAATTAAGGCCCGCCATTGTGTCTACATTCTATGAGACATTATCGAGAGCTTATGATGTTAATCCTTACAATCCTTGCAAAATTTATAATAGTGATGTGACTATTATTCAAGTTGGTCAAAGTGGAGCCATGGGAGAGCTTGCCAAAATAGGTAGCAAAAATATTCTATAGATTATACCAAAAGGTACAAAGAATGAATCACAATTATATGTTGTGTTAATATTGTTGACTAAAGAATTCCAAGTTTTTATTTGTTCAAGGGAAATAAATAACTTAAAACTTACATTCCTAGCTGTGAACCAGGTGCATAAATGACTACTCAAGCTGATGTAGGAGCATCCCTGGTTGTAAAGCAATCATGTATCAACCAAAAAAATTATTTTCTTGTATTTAATTCAGTTGTAGTTTCAACATTTCATTCCAAATTTCACTTCATTATCACCTCTCAACTCATGGAGTAGGATATAGTATCTACACATGGAAATCTATCACATATCTAGATTTCAAATCATTTGCATTTTTCTATCAAAAGCTATTGCTCTCAAAATTTCACTATATTTCACTATTAGAGCATTTGGGGCTGACTTGGTCCAAATTTGTTAGTGTGGACCTATTCCAGATCATATAGAGCTTAATGAGACATTATACAAGAATTTTGGGTCAAATAGGATCTATCTTGGAGATTCACAAGATGTTTTATTTCATAAAGGATTATCTTCTTATGTTTTGAGGCTGACATTCATAGTTGTTCATTCATCAGGTTTTATAAACCCTTGTGCCCAATGCAGACCTTTGTTGGAGCTTGAGAAGTGTATTTATAATTGCTTGTAATTTATAGGAAGTCAATTTTCAAGTAAGAGATAGATGGATAATTAGATTTTTACATCAAACCTTCGGGGGACTGTAATAAGACCCTTGGCCAATTGTAATGTTGAATGCCCTTGTAGTAGACTTGTGATCCTTGAATATTTTCCCATGAGGCATATGTTGCATTTAGGATTTCCAATTCAATAAAGAATCATATTTGTAGATCATTTTCTTGTGTTATTTCCATCGTGTTGACTCTAAGCTGCACAATTTGGACTGTTCTTTTTGAACCCTCCATCTGTGATTGTACCAAGTGGTATCAGTGCCAATTTGTGAGTCTTGAAGGAATTCTGAATGAGGTGTACAAATAGTCAACTTGAGGTGGAATACATGTGTTCAACTGATCGTCGATTATGAGGCAGTTAAAACCCTTGTAGCCAGATCGTTGAATTGAGGTAGTTGCACTGAATTCAAGGGGAGAGATATTTCCAAGGAGAGTGACTGCTATGGTGAATGTTTTTGGAAGAATGAATGAGATGTTGGAAATGATGCACAAAATGTGAGTTCGATTAGATATAGTAGAAGAAGATCGAAGGAAAGGCCTAAACCCTAGACATGAGGAAGAAAGTGTGGATGAAACAGATCATGTGAATCAATTTGTAGAAGCCCTCGATGAAGAAGAAGAAGAATTGGATCAAGTGAAGATGTTGAAAGTGATCTCAAAGATTGGGAAAAGACCTAGAGTTGAAATTCAAAATTATGCGAGAAATTTAATTCTTGAAGAATTTGATTGATTAGATCAATGAAATGGAAGAATACTTTGAATATGAAGAAAGTGAAGATCCAGAAAGAGTGAGATTTGCAAAAATGAAGTTGAAAGGACATGTTGCATTATGGTGGAAAGAAGTTCAATTGGATAGAAATAGAAGAGGAAAAGAGAAAATCATCAAATGGGATAGAATGGCGACAAATTTGAACAATCAATTCATACTAGTAGACTATGAGCTTGAATTGTTGAAAATATTGGAGAACCTAAGACAAAATGAAAGATCTATGAAGGAATACACTGAAGAATTCTACAAGATGATAATCAGAATCGGTCATAGTGAAGCAAGAAAAGAAAAGGTTGCAAGATAAAACAATGGACTGAGAACAAACATTCAAGAATAATTGAGCTTGGTAAAGATGACATCAATCGAAGAAGCATATCAGTTTGCATTAAAAGTGGAAGAGAACCTAAACAATAAGTTTGAACAAAGGAAAAGAAGTGCAAGAGGAAGATTCTAGAGGAGTGGATCCCAATCCGAAGAAAGAAGACCTTATGTAGAATAGAACAAAGTTGTAAATCCCTACTAGAGTGAAGAAAAGGATGCTAATTCATACCACAGAGGCCGAGAAGATATGAATTTCTACCACAGTGATAGAGGAGGTCATAATTTGAAGGATACTAGAGAGATGAAGGAAGATATGAGAGAAGACCATTCAGAGGAACTTGTTTCAAGTATGGAGGTGAAGGACAAAGATTTTGAGTGTCATCGAGGAAGTACTGGAAGGAAACTTGAGCATATCGAAAGAACAACATATGTGGATGAAGAACTTGTTGAATCTCCTAATTCAGTTGGGAAATGGGCGAAAGGTGAATCATTGGTGATGAGGAGATCTTTGATGCATGAATAAGTGATTGAGGAACCATCACAAAGGAAGAGTCTATTTAGAACCAAATGTAAGTTCGAAGGAAAGGTATGTGAAGTTATCATTAATAGTGGTAGCACTGATAATCTAGTTTCATAAGAGATGGTGACCAAATTGAATTTGAAGATATTGAAACATCCAAACCCATATAGGATAGCATGGATTCAAGATGAGCATAAGATATTGGTGAATGAGAAATGTTTGGTGAAATTTCATATTGGATCATATAGGGATGAAGTATTATGTGATATTATGCCTATGGATGCTTGTCATTTAATGTTAGGAATACCATGACAATATGATAAGAAATACATTCATGATGGAAGAAGAAATAATTATATTGTGACATCAAATGGAAATAGAATCAAGTTGATACCTTTGGAGGAAGAGGAGAAGACCGAAGTTTGTGGCATTGCCATACTATGTTTAGTAGATGAAAGGAAGTTCCTGGATGGATTGAGGCATGAGAATATGTGTTTTGCATTAATTCCAAAGAAAATAAATGGTCCATAGGTAGAGAACCCTACCACAAAGAATAAGGAGGTAGCTAAGTTGTTGAAAAATTATGAAGACATCATATTAGAGAATGTACTAGATGGTTTACCCCTAGTCTGAAGTATTAATCATCATATAGACCTTATACCAAGAGAAAGTTTTCCAAACAAGGTAGCACAGATAATGACATCAACAAAGAATACAAAGTTGAACTAGAAGATACAAGAGTTGTTGAGGAAAGGATTGATAAGAGAAAGCTTAAGCCCATGTGTGGTACTTTCTATACTTGCATCAAAGAAAGATGGAGAGTGGAGAATGTGTACAGATTCAAATGCAATCAATATGATCACTGTCAAGTACTAATTTCCATTGCCAAGGATGGATGACATTATGAAATATTTGAGTGGAGAAAAGTATTTCACAAAGATTGACCTAAAGAGTGGATATCATTAGATCAAAATTAGAGGAGATGAATGGAAGACTACATTTAAGACTAATGAAGGATTGTATGAGTGGTTAGTAATGCCTTTTGTATTGAATAATGCACTAAGCACTTTAATGAGATTGATGAATGAGGTACTAAATAAATTCTTGGGTAAGTTTGTGATTGTTTACTTGGATGATATTATGATTTTTAGTAAAACTAGGGAAGAAATTTTGTTGCACATCTGACAAGTATTACAAAGGTTACAGAAGAGAAGTTGTTGATTAATGTTAAGAAGCATAGTTTCATGAAGACAAAATTGGTATACTTGGGATTTGTTATTTATTCTAAAGGATTGAAGATGGACCTTGAAAAGGTGAAAGAAATTATTGATTCGCCTACACTGGTGAACATTGGAGAAGTAAGATCATTCCATGGATTAGCTAGTTTCTATCAAAATTTTATCAAGAGCTTTAGCAGTGTTTGCAACCCCATGATTGAGACAATGAGAGGAGATAAGAAGGAATTTAAGTGGAAATCCGAAGCACAAAAAAGTTTTGAATTGTTGAAGAAAAAGGTGACATAACAACCAGTGTTAGCATTACCGGATTTTGAAAAATTATTTCAAGTTGATTGTGATGCAAGTGGAAATGAAATAGGAGCAGTGTTGATTCAAGAAGGAAGACCTATAGCCTATTTTAGTGAGAATTTGAATGATTCCAAAAGAATATATTTAGTTTATGATCAAGAATTATATGCCATCATTCAAGCTTTGAAGAAGTGGAGACATTATTTGTTTCCTAAGGAGTTTGTGTTGTACACTTATCATTAAGCTTTGCAATATTTGAACATTCAAGGAAAGTTGAATCATATACATATGAGATGGGTTGAGTTCTTGCAGAGTTATGCATTTGTGTTGAAGCATAAGAGTGGCAAGTCAAACAAAGTTGTAGATGCATTGAGTAGAAGAAGGAATTTACTTACATAGATGGGAGTAGTTTTGGGATTTGAAGAATTGAAGCACATATATGAGGATGATGTAGATTTTGGTGAAGTGTGGAGAGCATGTAAGGAACCAATAGTGATAGACTAGAGCCAATGGTTAGATTATTTCATTCAAGAAGATATGTTGTTCAAAGGAAATTAGTTATGTATTATGAGGAATTCAATGAGGGATAATTTGGTCAAGGATAAGCATAGTGGAGGATTAGCAGGACATTTTGGAGTAGATAAGACAATAGCTTTGGTGAGTGAACACTATTTTTGGTTGTAGATATATAAGGATGTTAGAAATTATGTTCAAAGTTACAAAATTTGTCAAGTAGCAAAGGGGAGCAGTCAGGATAATGGATTGTACAAACCTTTGATAATACTAGAGAGACCTTGGGAAGATATAAGTATGGATTTCATATTGGGATTTACAAGAACATAGAGAGGATATGATTCAATAATGGTAGTAGTGGAATTTTTTTCTAAAATGACACATTTCATTCCTTGCAAGAAGACTAATGATGTTGTGCATGTTACTGACTTATTTTTCAAGGAGATTGTGAGATTGCATGGATTACCTAAGAGCATAGTTTCAGATAGAGACAAAAAGTTCATTGGATACTCTTGGAGAACATTGTGGAAGAAGATGAAGACATAACTAAAGTTCAGTTCAACGTATCATCCATAGATTGATGGAACAATAGAGGTAGTAAAAAAAATATTGGGTAACTTATTAAGATGTTTGGTTGGAGACAAGGTGGGAAACTACGATATAATTCTATCGCAAGAGGAATTTTTATACAATAACTCAATGAACCAGAGTACAAGGAAGAAACCATTTGAGATTGTGACAGGAGTACATCCTAGAGGAGTTGTAGAACTAAGAGATATTAGTATGGAAAGAAAGAGGAGTGCGGAGGTAGAAGAGTTTGTAGATTTCATGAAGACATTGCATAATCAAGTTCAAAAACATTTGGAAGACATGAAAAATAAGTATAAGGAGAAGGAAAATGAGCACTAAAGACATAAGGAGTTTGTTGTTGGAGATGAAGTGATGGTGTATTTGAGGAAGGATATATTTCTAGTGGGAGCATACAACAAGTTGAAGATGAGGAAGTTTGGAACGTGTAAGATTCTAAGAAAGTTTGATTCTGGAAATGCATATGAAGTAGAGTTATCCAAGATATTGGGTATATCACCTATTTTCAATGCTGCAAACATATATGAGTATCATGAGGAATAGTTAAGTGGAAATAGAAAAGAAGTGTATTTGATGGAGTAGTTACCACATCAAGCACCAAAGGGGATTGGGAAAATTTTGGATACCAAAACCAAAAGGAGCATTAGGAACAAGTAGTACAAATAATATCTTGTGAAGTGGAAAGGCATACCAATGGAGGATTCATCATGGATTTCTTAGGTGAAGGTGGACCATTTTGGTTTTCCTCTTAGCCCTAGAAAGTGAGGGACTCACTTTTCTTCCAACCTTGGGTGTCTGATGCAAGAGAATCCTTGGTTTTAAAGCAATCCTATATCAACTAAAAACATTTCTTTTCTTGCATTTCTTTTAGTTGCAGTTTCAACATTTCATTATGCATTTCATTGCATTATTATTTCTCAGCTCGTAGAGTAGGATATAGCATCTATCATAGAATTTGGGGTCAAATTGGTCTAGTTTTCTTTCACTTTCATTGTATTTCACTATCATGGCATTTGGGGTCGACTTGGTCTAGTTTTCTTTCACTTTCACTGTATTTCACTATCATAGCATTTAGGGTTGACTTGGTCTAGTTTTCTTAGTGTGGAATTATTCTAGATTGTGTAGAGCTTAATGGGAGATCATACAAGAATTTTGGGTCCAATGGGATCTATGTTGGAGATTCACAAGATGTTTTATTTCATAAAGGATTATCTTCTTATGTTTTGAGGCCGACATTCATAGTTGTTCATTCATCAGGTTTTGCAAACCCTTGTGGCTGATGTGGACCTTTGTTGGAGCTTGAGAAGCATATTTATAATCATTGGTAATTCATAGGAAGTCAATTATCAAGTAAGAAATAGATAGCTAATTATATTTTCCCATCAACCCTTTGGGGGACTACAATAAGGTCCTTGCCAGTTGTAATGTTGAATGCCCTTGCGAGAGGCCTGTGAGCCCTGAATATTCACCCATGAGGCATATGTTGCATGTAAGATTACCAATTCAATAAAGAATCATATTTTAATATCATTTTCTTGTGTTATTTTTGCTCTGTTGACTCTAAGTTGCACAGTTTGGACTATTCTTTTTGAACCCTCCATCCATGGCTGCACCACAAGCCCATGCTTGGATGAAAAATATTTATTTATAAATAGGTTTAATAATTATGTGAGATCAATTCTAGATGTTATTTCACCAAGTAATAAACACTTACTAATTTTGTGTGTGCATGTAAGCCATGTTGCATTACAACAATGTAGGAGATAAGGCCACTTGGTATTGAATTGTTAACATTACCAACTCATATGTCTCACAAAATACAACCATTTTATGTAATTATTTTTTCATAATGTGTCACATTTCAAGAGTGAAAGAATATTTTGAACAACTAAATATCCACTTTTAGAAATTAAGAGTGTAGAATTGGCACAACTTAGTAGAAAATAATTTTAAAAAGTGTTAACAATTTAAAAAATTGGATTTAGGAAGATAAGATTAAAACCCCTTAATCTAGATGTACTTATAGGTGACATTCATCTTGTTGAGATGTTTTGGTTTACTACACTTGATGAGGATTCTTCTATAAACAATAGTCTTAGCCTTTCTATTGGGAAAATGTGTCTCAACCTTGCAATTACATAAGGTATTGTTGATACGTCAACGACGAGAGGGCACAAGGGGGTTACCCCCCATGAGAGATCCAGGGGGATCATCTTCCTGAAAGGGTTCTGAGGGCCATGCACCCTAGTGGGAGCTCAAGGGAAATTCCCCCAAAAACTAATTTTTATTTTTATTTTATTATTGTAAATCTAGACCATTCATCATTATGTCTTAGATTTGATGATTGATATTTTATTAGCTTGAATTTCCTTAGAAGGAAACCCTATTTTATGAGGGAATTTTATTACAGTTGTGTAGTATGATGTATTCAAAGAGTCTGATAACTTGGTTGTGTTGCCCCTAGATCTCTGGTTGGTGATACTCTTGTGAGAAGCTTGCTCTACAAGTGTATTGTAATCTTTGTGATTTCTGAATAATATATTTGATGACTTTTGGAGTGTGGGGTTTTTCTCCTAAAAGGAATTTCCCCACGTAAATCACTGTGGTGTGGTATGCATGATATTTATGTTTAAGTTTCTATAACTGTTGAAAAGATTTGTAAAGTTTTTCATTATCCTCCTCTCAAGATTAGTGTAGGAAGTTTTTCCACTACCTTAGCTTCCTTACAAGTGGTATCAGAGCCTGATCACCTTTGGTTTTAGTTGTGGGTTGTTGAGTTTTTTGAACTAATCCAAATTTGAGTGGGAGCTTGTGTAGAAGACACTTTGTGATCTTGTTGTAGGAATTTTTAAATGGCAAGTTCATCAGGAAGAATAGAGACCTGGATAAATTTTCTAGAAATAATTTTGGAATGTGGAAGCTGAAGATGGAGGATTTGTTGATAGATTGAGATCTATGGGATGTTGTTGATGAGAATGTTTTAAGGGACTATAAATGCTACTTTAGTTTCTCAATATGATGTTATGGACCATAAAGAAAAGGGTTTAATAAGATTTTTCTTGGTAGACTATTTTAATCAATGTCCATGAAGAGATCTCTGCATAGAAACTATGGAAGAAGCTTGGTGAGATGTATCAAGGAAAATATTTAGTGAAAAATATTTTCTTGAGGAAGAAATTGTATTCCTTGAGAATGGAAGAGGGTGGAAAAATTATAGACCACCTGAAAGCATTCAATATATTGGTGGCTCAATTGGCATCATTTGGTGTGAAAATGGATGAAAAGGATAAATCTCAGATATTGCTTATTTTTTTCTTGATTCATGGGATTCTCTTGTTATGGCTATTGAAAATAATTTTGTTATATTGAATACTAAAGATGTGGTGGGTTCTTTTCTTTTTTAAGAGTTGAGAAGGAAGGTATCCATCAGTTCTAGGGATGCCCTAAATTTTCATGGAAGACCTAAGGAAAAAGGAAAGAAGAATGAGAAGCATGATAATTTTTTTGGCAAGAGACACTGCGCATGTCATCTGGTGTTGTCATTGATGGAAACCCTAGTCAGTGATTCGATCTACACATTAGCATTTTCTCATACTAGAAGTCAGATTGAAGCTAGGTGATTAACTGTCAAGCTAGAACAAAGCATCCGAAAGAATTGTGTTCATCGATTCATATGCAATTTTCTATTATCATTTTGAGTTGTGGATCTCAGGGAAGGTTGCTAGATGTATGATCTATGTTTTCCTTGAATCATAGAGCCTCGTATTAGTTGTTGTGAAAGTTAGAAGATATGGTTGATTAATTTTTTGTTTATCAGTGTAAAAGGTTGACTAAGTGAATGTAGCGTGTTGTGAATCTTTGAGAAGTAATTGTTTGAAGTGTTTTGTGTTCAAGCATGATGATTTGGGTCCTCAATATGTTTTGGATGACTTTGGTTGGTGCACATTGAAAATTATTTGTGGATTGAGCCAACGGTTTGTAAATATTTTATGTTTTATTGAAGCTTGGTTGATTAAATATTTAGTTGTGGATATATATAAGCAATCATTTATATCATTTTAATGTGTGTACGAAGTGTGTTGATGTGTGATGCAAAATTTAGAGAGATTGTAGAGCGATTATGTACAGTTCACTTGTGCATAAAAGGATTTGTGATGTGGATTAAAGCAAACATAGCAGAAGAGTAGAATCAGACAAAAGGTCAAGAAAGTGATTAATGTTCTTAACCAAAACTGTAATCAAGCATTAACAGATGCTATTTTTTCAGTTCAAATCTTCTGGATGTAATCCAAATATTTTTGTAAGACAGTGAGCCTTCTTTTGTATTTGAGTAGTGAACTCTAGGCAGTGTGCCTGAATGCATGTGCATTCCCCTTTTGTAATAAATTTTTAAGTATACTCAAATCATATTGTGGATTGACCTCCACCATGGTTTTTCCCCTAACAGGGTTTCCATGTAAAAAATCCTTGTGTTATGGTATTATGGTTGTTTGTTTTATGTTCATCCATCCTTCTTTTGGTTGAATGTTATAAGTGCTTTAAAGACTAGATTAATAAAGCTAAAAATTGCAGAACACTGATTCACCCCCCCTCTCAGTGTTCCTTGATTCTAGCAATTGGTATTAGAGCCTAGTTCCTCAGAAGAAGTTTAAAAGCTTGGGGAAGATCTAAGAAAGTGATTCAATGGATTCAAGTAGTCTTCAACAACAAATTTTGGTGGCCCTAGATGATCTTGATCAGTCCAAATTTGAAGTCTAGGAATGAATGATGAGAAATTCATTCAATAATTAAAAGATAAAATCAATGAGTTAAGGGAAAAGAGAAAGGAACTTTGTGATAAGCTTAAAAAGAAAGAAAGTAAGAACATGGAGTGTGAACACTTGAGTCAAGCCTTGAAGGAAAAGACAAAGTAATGTGAAGAGCTTACCAAAGATAATGTTGTCCTGAAGCATGAGATGGAATCTATTGTGATGAGGATGACCAAGGAGATTGAAGACAAAAAGAAGAATGAAGAGAAGCTTACTCAGTCCTTGAAAGAAAAAAATGAAGAATGCAACCGAATTACTGATGGATTCAATCAGTTGGAGCTTGAATTGGAACAATCTAGAACTAATGAAGAAGAGCTTGAAAAGCAAATTGTTGATCTCAAATATGAACTTGCTACTACAAATGAATTCAAGGAGAAGTTCAAGATTAGCTCAACCAAGCTTGATGAACTGATTAAAAGTTAGAGGACTGAAGGTGATAAGTGAGGTCTTGGATATGAAAAAGGAGAAAGCTCTAGATCTAGACAAAGGAGATCTAGGCAAGAAAATTAGATGAACAAAGTTGGAAGGTATCCGGTAAGACAACCTAATGCTTAAAGATTCAATGGTTACTATTTTGTTCGCAAAAAATTTGGTCATATGGCAGCTCAATGTAGAAGCAGAATGAATCCAAGTGGTCCATCATTCTCAGGCCAGTGCTTTAATTGCAATAAGTATGGTCATAAGTCAAGTGAATGTATAAGTACATCAAACAACTTTTTCAATAGATATGTCATATGTTATACCTACAATATATTTGTCCATATTGCTAACTAGTGTAGATCAAGAGAAAATCGATCTAACAATTGGTTTGGACAAAGAAATGTGGTGTGCTACAATTGCAACAAATACGATCACATTGCTAGATTTTGTAGAAGTAGAAAGGGTCCAGTAAATCAAAGGAAAAACATGCAAAAGGATGAAATGGGAAAAGGAAAAGTTACTACAAATGAGATTAGGAAGCAAATGAAGAAGATATGGGTGCAAAAGAGTCCCTCTGATGTAGGAAATGATTCCACACCAAAATCTAGTTCTGGTAATTCCTTCGGGAATTGGTTTATGACCTCTGGTCTAGGGGGAGTTCTTTAGAAAATACTTTAAACCCCTTGTCAGTAGTTGGTACCAGAATGTGGAAGATTGTAATGATTTCATTAGTGATGTGCAGATGTTTTGGAATGTCTTGTGGAGATAATTTATGCAAACCTTAAGGTTTGCAGAAGAATTTTCTTTCACAGTATGTGAAAACAAGGTATCCGAAAGACCTAGGACAAAATCACTTATTGCGATGAAAAAGTTAGGTGCATGAATGATAAAAGGTCATTTTTATCCCTCATTTGTCACTTTGAATTTTGAGAAGAAGTTTGGAGAGCTCTAAAGCAAACTTTGGTGAAGATTCAAGTCTGAAGGCGATTCAGCGATCAAACCCTAATCTGGTGAAAGGTATTTATCCAAAAACTTGTGAATTTGAAATTCTGGAAATGGTTGCTCCATTGGTAGTTGATATTAAGGATAGGCCCTATCCAAAATTCAAATGGCACCCCTTCAAATCCATCAAAACAAAACCTTTAGGTGCATTTTCTTCTGTTCCATATGGTGTTTTGCATATCAAAGATATTAGGGCATACATTCATGCAAATGTTGAAGAATTAGGAAGCTCCCAATTGTTGAATTTGTACACCAATCACATTGTGGGAGAAGATTTCTATGTGAAACCCAAATTTAAGATATTGGAGGAGAAGAAATTCATGCAAATTGTGAAACTTCCCATGTTCAAAGAAATTGAATGGGTTTGGTAAATATTGAGTTGAGTGCATGCCAAATTTATGTGGTTAATTTAGCCTTTCAAGATTACAAAGGAAGCCATAAGGACTGTTATTGGTTTAAATTCATTTGGTGGGTTGCCAACATTGAAAGTTGTGAAGAATCAAATGGTCATAGATGCAACTGGTTTAGTGTTCGACAAGAAAGCTATGACGATGATATTATTGAAGTGGATGTTAGATTTTCTTCTATGGTCATTGGGTACAAGATTTATCACTCTAGCTGGGACAAATTTGTATCTGGTACAACAAACTATGCAACATATCAGATGGTCAAGGAAAATGTAGATTATGACTTGTGTGAGTTACTCCAGAGAATCTTGGCAAAATCAAGAAAGATAAGAAGAATTCCTTCAAGTATGGTAACCTGTTGTTGTGTCTATTCTTTTAATTCATGAATGAAGTTCTAGGAGTTGGAAAAGTTCATTGGAAAGGTGATAAACCTATAGTTGTTCATATTAGAGACATCTTGTATGGAATTGGTGATAGTAAAGCTAGAAAAACTACTATATGGGGTTATTTCAAAAAAATTTAGAATGAAATGCAAGCTAGGGAAAGGATTCCTACTTCTATTATGGAGAAGTATAAGGATACTGCTTCATGGTTGATATTGATCAATGTTTGATGGAAGTTGTTGATCCTAGAATAGTGTGGATAATGCCTATGGGTTATGAAGTTGAGGAACACATTTTGGAGCTATATGCTCAACACCTGTTGAGTAAACCTCAAGATCTGATAGAAGAAAGGTTTGGTACCTTTGAGGAAAAGGATATGCAAGTGCATGATCAATTGAAGAAACCTATGATAATTTAGAGAGTGAGAAAGGAAGTTGAAGCTTTTGTAGAAAGCATGGGTATATCAGTTGAAGCTGTGAGAGAAGCTAGGAGGAAAAGAGAACAAGCTGAAGTAGGAGAGCTAGCTAGAACTGAGTCTACTAGTTCGACAACATCCTCTACCATATCTAGATCCACAAGGAGCTCTGCTCTCTCATTTGATCTTGCAAAGAAGTCAATTCCTGTGAAAGCTCAAGTCAAAACATCTGGTAGAGAAGGAAAGAGGAAGAAGGACAAGAGAAAAAGAATCTATGTTGTTGTTTCTGAAGATGAAGGAACTGAATTTGATGAGGAAGTAAGAGAAATTAAGCATAAGGGCTCAAAGGCATCAAAAGTCACTAAGGAAAAGCCCTCTGGTGAAGAGAAAGCAAGGAAAAAGATGAAAACTGACAAATCAGGTATGTCTATAGAAGAAGTGGAAAAAGCCTTGATTAAGGATGGTAATCTTAGACCACTTTGTGAATGGTATGACACCTTTGATAGTGTTGGTCAAAGAATTCTTGAGGAAGGCAAAATAAGTATTTGAATAATTTCAATATGACTCTTGTTGAAATAATGTATGAGTTACCCAAAGGTTTGTATGAAGTTTTAGAAATGAGGAGAGTTAATGCAAGAACTGAAGAAGAGAAAATGAGAGAACGAATACTTGTTGATCTATGTTAGGTGATGTCTATAGAAGAGATGAAGAATATTCTCAATGAAGCTAAAAGGGATTTTAAGAGAAAAACAAGGGTGAATAAGCTGATGATTGGGAAGACTGAAGAAGTTGCAAAGGATACTGAGAAAATCCTTAAGGAAATTATGTTGAAGAACAAATACAATGTTGTTTCTGAAGAAGTGCATGTTGAAGATGCACCATTTGGTTTGGTAAATGAAGAAGATACATTTGAGGATACTTTGAATCCTCTAGATATACATGATGCTGAAATTCCTATGGAGACTTAAGCTCCTAAAGTTGTGTCGGTTGAAGAAGTTGAGATTCCTAAAGCCCAGGAAGAATTAGTGATTGAAGAAAAGAAGGTTAAGGAAAAATTTCAAGTGAAAGCAAGAGACACTACAAAGGCAGTGAAGGAGTTTTTGGAAGAGCAACAAGAGGTGTTTTATTTTGAACTAATTAAAGGTCCTATCAACTTGGCTACTTTATCTCCCAGTGAGAAACTAAAAGTTGCATCATTTGATCAAGCCAAGGCAAGGGAAGAGATTATGAAATCTCACATTAAGGACAGTGAGCTGCTGAATCTTGCATCTGGTATTTTGGAGAAGATTGTGCCTTCATATGTCAAGGACTCATCCGATTCTCCATTTGGTCAGTTGAAGAAACTTGTCAATTCTGTAAGTACTCACTTTGAGTCACTTGAGAAGTCAGCTATGTATAAGGTTCAAAAGGATTTTTATGCTAATAGGTTCGGTAGGTTGAAGGGAATGATTGCTAATGATAAATCCTTGTTAACTACCTATGTAAAGAACATTCAAGGTTCTTTTTCTAAAGGTGGAAACATTTATAAGTCATGCTTATCATAGTATAATTTCACTAAAGATGCTGGAAAGAAACTGAAGGAATGTGAGAAATAATTAGTAGATATCTCTCAAGCATTTGATCCTCTAACCATTTTTTTTGGAAAGCAAGAAGGTCAAGTCATATCCCTGCTTGAAAAGATTAAAATTCTGAAGCATAAATGAGGAAAAATTGTTGAAAGAGTTTGTGAGATCAGAGGATTGGTTGGTCCTAAGATGGAGACAATGCTTAGTGCATTGAAGGAAGCACAAGATGCTATGGCGGTTAGTGATATGAAAAACCTTGAGTTAGTAGAGATGCAATCTTACTTGTTCTATGGTCACACAACTATCTTAGAGAGTCTCAAAAATATTTGGGACACTAGTTTGAGCTTGTTGAAGAATAATTTTATAGATATATTCAAATTTATGTAAGTTGTAGAAGCAAGTTTGTACATATGCAGTTTGTTCATAGTAGTTTTTGTTTGATTTTTGGTATGCAGATTCCTACCTTTTCCATTGATGTCAGAGGGGGAGAGGGGGCTAGTGATTTTTTTTAATCATCTTAGGGGTAGTTGTGTTTTGAAGTTTTGAAGGTTTGCAGTGTAATTCATGTTGGTATTGATCCAATACTTAGTCATTTTTCACTAAGTGTTGCTATCAATGCTAAAGGTGGAGATTTTTGACAAGAGACACTACACATGTCATCTGGTCTTGTCATTGATGGAAACCCTAGTCAGTGATTCGATCTGTACGTCAACATTTTCTCATAACAGAAGTCATATTGAAGCTAAGTGATTAACTATCAAGCTAGAATAGAGCATCCAACATAATTGTGTTCATCGATTCATATGCAATTTTCTGTTATCATTTTGAGTTGTGGATCTTAGGGAAGGTTGTTAGATGTATGGTCTATGTTTTCCTTCAATCAGAGAGCCTCATATCAGTTGTTGTACAAGTTAGAAGATTCGATTGATTAATTTTTTGTTTATTAGTGCAAAAGGCTGACTAAGTGAATGTAGCATTTTGTGGATCTTTGAGAAGTAATTGTTTGAAGTGTTTTGTGTTCAAGCATGATGATTTGGGTCCTCACTATGTTGTGGCCAACTTTGGTTGGTGCACATTGAAAATTATTTGTGGATTGAGCTGACGGTTTGTAAATATTTTATGTTTTATTGAAGCTGACATGTGGTTGATTAAATATTTAGTTGTCAATATATATATATATATATAAGTGATCATTTATATCATTTTAACGTGTGTACAAAGTGTGTTGATGTGTGATGCAAAAGTCAAAGAGATTGTAGAGCGATTATGCACAGTTTCACTTGTGCATAAAAGGATTTGTGATGCAAATTAAAGAAGATAGAGCAGAAGAGAAGAATCAAATAGAAGGTCAAGAAAGCAATTAATGTGCTTAGCCAAAACTGTAATCAGGCATTAGTAGATGCTATTTTGTCAGTTCAAATCTTTTGGATGTAATCCAAATATTTTTTTAAGATAGTGAGTCTTCTTTTGTATTTGAGAAGTGAGCTCTAGGCACTGTGCCTAAATGCATGTGCATTCCCCTTTTGTAAACACTTTTTGAGTATACTTAGATCATCTTGTGGATTGACCTCCACTATGGTTTTTCCCCTAATAGGGTTTCCACGTAAAAAAATCCTTGTGTTATGGTGTTGTGGTTTTTTGTTTTATGTTCATGCATCCTTCTTTTGGTTGAATGTTATAAGTGCTTTAAAGATCATAGTAATAAAATTAAAAATTGCAGAACACTTATTCACTCCCCCCTCTTATTGTTCCTTGATTCCAACAAAATCCAAGTCTAGGGGGAGATCCAAATCTTTTGGAAGCCCAAAGTTATTTTTTTGAACTACGATAAGCCTGGACATATTCATAAGGATTGCAAAGAAGAAAAGAAGAAGAAAAAGAAGAAATTTGATTTTGATTTTGAGTCTGAGAAGGAAGACACTGATGCATTCATTGCAGCTTTGGTAGCTCATGCAAGTAATGATGCTTGGTTAATCTACTCATGTGAATCTTTTCATATGACCTTTAATAGAGATTGGTTTTTTGAATATGAAGAATTTGATGGAGGTAAGGTGTACTTGGGTGATGATTCTCATTTAAATATTGTTGGTTGTGGTAAAGTTAGAATTAGGTTTCTTGATGGTAGAATAAAAAGGATTAATGGTGTGTTGCATATCCCTAGATTATAATGAAATTTGTTATATGTGAGAAAACTAATAGATGTAGGTGTGCATGTAGTATTTTATGATGCTAGATTCAAGATAATTAGAGGTGTTATGGTGATTCCTAGAGGTGTCAGATATGACACATTGTATAATCTTGATGCATGCACTATTGAGTGCAATAGTAATTCTATGAAAATCAAGTTTGTGGAAGAGGTGAGGGTTTCATCTTCAGTAGATGGTCATGGATTTTGGGTACCCAAGGGTCCTCTTTCTTTTGAATCAAACTTACCTACAAAGAAAACTATGTTATGGTATCAAAGACTTGGCCACATTGGAAAAAAGGGTCTAAGGACCTTGAAAAATAAAAACCTTGTTGAAGGGTTGTATGATTGTAATATTGAATTTGATTTATGTGAGTATTGCATTTATGGAAAACAAAATGACATTTAGTTTTACTCAAGTTCTAATAAATATTGTGGTATATTGGATCTCATTCCTTCTAATGTGTTTGGTCTAGTAGATGTTCCTTCAATTGGTAAATCCACATATTATGTTTCATTTATTGATGATTATAGTAGGACATGGGTGTATTTTCCAAATAGTAAATCTAAAGTTTTCAACCAATTTAAAGAATTTAAAGAAATGGTTGAGTTGTAGACTAGAAAGAAAATAAAATGCTTGAGGACTGATAATGGTGGTGAATTTTTCTCTAATAATTTTCATAGATTCTAGAAAGATTGTGGTATTCATAGATAAAAGACAACTCTGTATTCTCCATGACAAAATGGAGTTGCATAAAGAATGAACAAGACATTGATGGAGAAGGCTAGGATTATGTTGAGTGGTGTTGGTATAGAACAAAGGTTTTGGGCTGAGGCTATTGCTACTGCTTGTTACTTGATTACCATGTATCCTACATCAGCTCTTGTTGATAAGATTCCTATAGAGGCATGGTTGGGCCATAATCCTCCATTAAGACATCTTAGAGTTTTTGGTTGCAAGGAATATGCACACGTTCTAAAGGAGAAGTGAACAAAGTTGGAGAGAAAGGCTATGACATGTATCTTCCTTGGATACAGTTATGGTGTGAAAGGATACAAGCTTTGGGATCCTATTGCACAAAAGGTAATATATAGTAGAAGTACAATTTTTAGAGAAATTAAGCCTTATTTTATTGCATTGTAGCCAAAACAAAGTAAATAGGAATATGTGATTCAAATCCATTCTACAACTGAGAAAGTTTAATTGAGGCCCATGGGTAGACAAGAATTTGAGGAGAACTCATCTAGCTCTAAATCTTCAAAAGAGAAGGAAGAACCTCCAACTCAGCTTGTTCGTAGGTCTTCAAGGCATAGAAAACCACTCGAAAGGTATTCACTTGATGATTGGAGATTTTTTTTTTCTTTGAATACTAAAATGGATGAACCTAGATTAGTAGAAGAGGTATTAGGTATGCATGTAGAATCCTAGAAGATTTCTATGGATGAAGAAATGCCAACTTTTAAAAAGAATGATACATGGGATCTTGTACCATTTCTCGAAGGAAGAAAACCTGTTGGTTGTAAATGGGTGTTCAAGAAAAATATTGGTTCAAATGGAGGTATTGAGAAGTACAAAGAAAGGTTGGTTGTGAAAGGTTACTCTCAAGTTGAGGGTGTTGATTATGGTGAGATATTTTCTCCTGTTACAAAAATGACATCCATTATATTTTTTCTTTCTATTGTTGCTACTTATGATTTAGAGGTTGAGAAAATGGATGTGAGAACTACTTTCCTTCATGGTGACTTGGAGGAGGATATTTATATGACATAGCCATAACACTACATGGCGAAAGGTAAAAGTAAATTAGTTTGCAAATTGAAGAAATATTTGTATGGCCTAAAACAAAGTCCTAGGATGTTGTACCAAAAATTTGATACACATGTGTTGAGTTCGAGATTTGAGCGTTCTAAATTAGATCATTGTGTTTATTATAAAACTAATGGTGATCGTTTCTTGTTTATTGTGCATTATATGTTGATGATATGTTATTTATTGGTAAAGGGAAAGGTATTATTTTATAATTGAAATCTCAAATTGCTGCTAAATTTGAAATGAAAGACCTTGGTGTAGCTAGAAACATTCTTGGGATGGAAATTAAAAGAGATAGATTGAATAGAAAGCTATGAATTGGCTAAATCAAGTATCTCAATTCAATTTTATAGAGATTTGATATGTAGGATTGTAGAACATTATGTGTTCCTTTTTCAGCTGGAAAAAAGTCATCTATTTCTTATTGTCCAAAATCCTCATCAGAGATGGAAGACATGAGCAAAGTTCCTTACTAGAGTGCAATTGGAAGTGTGAGGTATGCTATGGTTTGCACAAGTCTAAAAATTTCCCAAGTAGTGGGAGTTCTTTCCAAATATATGTCTAATCTTGGTGGAGTTCATTGGGATGCAATTAAAAGGGTCTTCAAATATTTATGTGGTACCTTAGAGTATTCCTTATGTTATCATAGTAACTTGAATAAAGATTATATTTCCCTTGATATTCATGGTATGTGGATTTAGACCAGGAAGGTGATGTTGATAGCAAACTATCCACCAATGCTTATGTGTTTACTTTATTTGGTGGTACAATTATTTGGATGAGTACTTACAAAGTTGTGGTTGCTTTTTCGACTACTGAAGCTAAGTATATGGAAGCTACTCATGCTTGTAAAGGAGCTATTGGTGATTTTTCCAGTAGAACCTTAGAGTTCTCTAAAGAGTAGCCAACTCCTATAATGAAGAAACTACAAGGCTAGTGGCCGATACAACGAGTAAAGGATTTTGAGGTCTTTACTTCAACACTTTAGGCTCAGTGGGACCTAGGAGGGTATTCCATATTGTGTTTATGTGAGGTGTATCTAGTTGATAACACATTTATACACATATTTATTCCTACATATTGAAAATAATGTACTTCACTGAAGGTTTGGCAAACCTTTAAGAAGATGATTACCTATTTTATAGGAAACAAGGGTAGCTCAAACCCATACTATACTTGAAAATATTTTAAATGAATGTTGTTCTTATTTTAAGTCTGAGGCTAGGTATGCTAATTACTCATTTTCATGCAAGATTTTCTAACAAACATACCAATGTTTCAATAATTGGAGCAACAAAGTCAAATATATAAGAACCAGTAATATATGTGAGCTAATTAATTTAGAGATGGGTGGACTATTTTAATAGTGCTTTGCATTTATGAAAACTCTCAATGCCTAAAAACAATCACTCCTTACAAATCCTATGTAATTCCTTACAAAATCTATAACCCTCCTTAAGTGTTTTAATCAACTCTTCGAGTTAAAGCTAAAACAAAATCATACATTCAATGGAACAATTGAAGATAAATGATAACACCATTAGTATTTCCATTCATAACTTGTGAGAAAGATACATAGGAGAGTATTTTTTTCTGGACTAATATTTATTTCAATATCAATAGCTTCTATAAAACTATCTTAAGATTATTACAGACAAGATTCATACCCAAGACAATCTATTGTTCTATTTATCCATATTTTTTACAAAGTGCCTTTCCTAAACTTAACTTTCACCTAAAACCTTGTTGAGACTTAAAAATCCAACCCTCTATAATGAGCCTTGAAATCCCTTTTATAGAAAAAGGGAGCAAAAAACATTAGGCTCTATTATATTTACATTTCATTTCATTTGAAGATCATTTACACCAGAATTTGAGACGCCCTTAGTTAGTTACATGCACTCATTGTGGAAAATGGAAGAGTAAATGACCAAATTCCACATCCTTTGCATGAAGACATGCAAGTTCCTGAAAAGGAAAAGTTTGTTATTGCAACAACATCAAATCCTCATTCTTGTTGACCAAAGAATATTCTCCACTTGCATCTCTAGAAAAAACTTGCATATCACCTAGAAAAAGCCTACATTCTGCCAACGTTAGGAAGTCTGGCACTTCTCCAACACACCAGCCAAAAAATTTCCACATCAACACTAGAAACAAGAAATCACAAGAATGCTAAACAGGACAATCCTGACAAAAGGGCTATGGTTTCGTAAAAAAAAATGGGGTAGAGTCATCAACCTCAAAGGATACTCACCCACATCTTGTTCATGGTGGAACTAGAGTAACCGTCACCACCTCCTCGTCAGACTGTTCAGAAGGTACCAGGGAGAGTGGATAATGGTCACACTCTGGATCAGTGTCACCCTCACTATCTGAAGGGCTAGCAGAAACCTCACTAGGAGAATTACGTCCTCTCAGATAAGCCTTACGATACTTGCACCTTTTCTTTGACTTATTTTCATATTCCACCAACTTTTTCCCTTTAAATTTGACTAGATCTTCTAAAACAATTCGGCTCCTCAGGTGGTGATTACTCCTAACACCATACTTCTTGAATTTCCTACATCCCCTTCTACTCTTTGGTGTATCAGGAGCTCCTTGTGTCTCAATTTCATCCTCATGAGCATTCTCCTTAGACTCAAGCAAACTAAATCTCCTAGACCTTCAAACTAGCCTAGCAAACTCTTTAGACTTACTCATCTTATTAGTGATAAGAACTAGAAAACCTTCACCAACTTTTCTCTCAGACTCAAACTCAATTGTCAATTTCTGAATGCAAATTCAGAATGAAAAATATAGCCATTGGACCTCATTATATCAAGCCATGCAAGTGTTCCAACCATTAAAACTCAAATAAAGCTTGAGGTCGTGAGCTAACAACAATTTACTTTGATCTTTTTTAATCTCGACCATTGATTATGTTTTTAAAGAAATAAATCAACGAATAGATTACCAGTGCAACTAATTATGACCAAGTTTTAATTATGCTTTCAATTCATTTTCTTAATCAAAAAATCCCCAAGTGGATATACATCCACTCTGTACACATATTTCAACCACATACTTAGCATCAATTATAACTTTTTGTACTATAATTACCCACTTACCCATGGGAATTAATACACTTGTATTTCTTCATAGTAGAACAATGGGGAATTATCTTAATTTGATCTCAAAATATATGTTTGTGCATTTCCCTGCTTTATTTTCACCTTCCCACACATATTGAAAACTGTCATAACTGACAACCAAACTCCCAAACATGTGCCTCAAAGAATAAACTTAAAAATGGCGACATTTGGAATAGTACCCTCGTGACCAATTTTAGCAACCTTCCAACTCCACTAGAGTCCATTAGAGCCTTTTAGAATGTCCATATGGAATTTTCCTACTCGCCTGCTATAAAATATGGCACATAGGAGGGGCCCACACGGGATGGCGGGGAATGGTCAGGATTGACCCACATCACTCGTCATCGACCATCGATCTCCTTGATTACATAGCAATTTCCTTCTTCAAAGCCTGGTGGGTCCCACAAACGTGACAAGTGTTGTTCAACCGGCTAGCCCATGTAACTGCCTTTCCTTACTGCTTTAGATAGATGGGCATGTAGGGAATGGTCCCGATGAGAACACATGTTGTAGTGTTCATCGTTGATCATTATTAAAACCATGTCCACTGCCCTTTCAGAGATACTAGTCCTAGCACTAAGCATGATATGTGACCATCACCTGCTAGCCCATTTATTTGAAATAATATGAAATAAACCAACACGGGCATGTGTGGAGTGGTCAAGATGTGGCCATGTCTCAAATTTGCAATCATTGATCTTCTTTGAATGGCACCAACTATCTTCAGTAAGGAGACCGGTCCCACCAACACACCAAACACATGGATGAAGCCCGTTAGCCTGTGTGAATAAAATAAGAAAAAATAAATTAGCATGAGCACATAAGGAACGACTGGGATCAACTCCTAATGATCGAACGACCAACATGAAATCCTAATTTTGCACAACCACAAAAGTTAGCTTAAAATGGGGCCATCTCTAGGCCAATGGGAATTTGACCCTTAGGAATGAGGATCTAAGACTTAAGTCATTGAAAGGAAAATAAAGCCCGACCATGGAAGAATTTTAAAGAATAATAAAAAAATGATCAAGGTGACCGACAATCCTAAACTCTGGGGGCCGGTGAAAACAATGACTTTGATGGCATAAATGATATCTTAGACAACCGAAGACTAGATATATCAAGTCAATGCAATAATATAACGATCAAGGTTTTTTGGACTCATAGGCCAATTCTAAAGGTTTTTAAATCATAAAGACCCTAACACAGTGATGAAGACATGACCC
Organism: Sequoia sempervirens; assembly: GCA_007258455.2. Classification (NCBI taxonomy): domain Eukaryota; kingdom Viridiplantae; phylum Streptophyta; class Pinopsida; order Cupressales; family Cupressaceae; genus Sequoia; species Sequoia sempervirens. The sequence goes on from VDFB02058242.1 coordinate 557,608,199, forward strand.
TAAGTCAGAAATGAGGGTCCAAGCCAAATTTTGCACAATTGTAAAATGGAACTGATAATTTTCTTAAGGGGTTCCGTCATAAGCCATTTGGCTTAAGATACTATGTTCAGATATTGAAATAAAATAAGGTGTAGTGACAATTTATTGTGACAGTTAGAGTGTGATATGCCAAAGAACCTAAAATTTCATGCTAGGACCAATAAAATTGATGTACAATAATATTTTGTTAGAGATATGGTTGAAGATGGTAGGGTGAAGCTAGTTAAGGTAGATACTTTGATGAATGTTTTTGATTCTTTAACTAAGCATGTGAGCACGTAGAAGTTTAGATGGTGTTAAGAGACTATGGGCCTTTTAGCCCCTAGCAATTAAGAAATGATGTTTATACACCCTCCCATTGCTCTTACAAGGTGTTCAACAAGTGGGAGATTTGTTGGGAAAATGTGTCTCAACCTTGTAATTACATAAGGTATTGTTGATACGTTAGCAAAATTTTATTTATATTTTATTATTGTAAATCTGAACCATTCATCATTATGTCTTAGATTTGATGATTGATATTTTATTAGCTTGCATTTCCCTAGAAGGAAACCCTATTTTATGAGGGTGTTGTATTACAACTGTGTACTATGATGTATTTTGAGAGTCTAATAGCGATCATGTTGACTCTAGATATTTGGTTGGTGATACTCCTATGAGAAGCTTTCTCTACAAGTATATTTCAATCTTTGTGATTTTTGAATAATATATTGGGTGACTTTTAGAGTGTGGGGTTTTTCTCTCAAAATGGTTTTCCCCACGTAAATCACTGTGTTGTGGTATGCATGAAATTTATGTTTATCTATGTTTAAGTTTTTGTAACTATTGAAAAGATCTGTAAAATTTTGCATTATCCTCCTCTCAAGATTAGTGTAGGAATTTATTTTGATACCTTAGCTTCCTTACACTTTCAACTTTGGATGTGCCACAAAGAAAGGTAAGCAAAAAACAATAGTCAAAACCTCTAAGGGAGAAAAGGTACACAAAATACAACCAATTGAGAGAAATTTTGTGGGGAATACAAATGAATGTTGTGGATAATCACAAAAGTAATTTCCTTGAATCAATTTGTTGGAATTTTGTGTTGTCATTGATGTTAACAGATCTTTGTTGTTGCTTTGATGTCAACCTATGGAGATGGTTTAATTGGTTGTATTATGTTGTCATTAGTAGTATCACTGATGTCAACCTCTAGTGTTGCTTTGATGAGCATGTGTTGTTGATTTTCAACCTCTTATGTGCTTGAGTTGCTGAGAAGGTATTCCAAATGATGAGAATGTGTTTTTGGTGCTTGGTTTACAAGTGCTTTTGAGAAAATTTGAATAAAATAAGAAACAATGTAGTGAAGAGTGTTCCAGTGTGATACAATGGTGTTCAATATTTTGCTCCAAATTTCTTCATGGTTGAAGATCTTCTTGTGTGGTTCAAATATGTTGATCAAAAGTGTTCAAAGGTGTTGTATCCAGAGTTTTAGGTTTTGGATTGTTTTGTAGAGAAAGTTGCATTCACTAGTGTGTGAACTGTTGAAGTAGTGTTGTCTAAGAGAAATGGTTTTGCTCCACATTTCTTTGCAATTTAGTTTTTAGTCTTGTAGATATGTAAGTGTGCTTATATTGATAGTATCTATCTTTAGTCTAAGTTTTTTTTTTTTGGTGCTTAACAAGGCTGGATTTAGGTGTTATAGTGTATTGAAGGTAAGTTGGTCATGCATAATAAATATGTTCTTCTAGTGTATGATGTTATGAAGGAGTTGTTGGATTTTAAGGTGTTGATGGAATATTATAGATTGTGTTAAAGTGATGTGTGTGTTCTGTGAGTCATCTTTGAATCATAGGAAGCATGTACTTAATTGTTTGATGGTGCTAACATAGGTTCGGTTGACCTTGGGTGTTTACACTAATTGAAGATGTGCTTCGGTGTTTGTGGAAGCATGGAATGACATGTATGTGTGGATTTAGGTATGAGTTAAGGTATGATGTGGTCCTCCTTTAGTACTTTCTATTGTGGGAATGTTTTGGTTCCAACCTAATTTGAATTTTCATGTTTGAGGTGCATAAATAACCTTGTGAATTGATTTCAAGGTTGAAGATGGTATATATGAGTGTTGAGTTGATGGAGGATGTATGAGTGATGTGTGTGATGTGAATTGTCAAATTGAAAAATGTAATATGAGCTTTAATTCCTAAGACTATTGGAAGTAGTGAGTATAAGGTTTGTACATTCTATAGAGAGATGCAAATGTTCTGGTGAATCTATGGTGGAACTTTTCTATCGCTCTGAGATGGATTTATCATTATAACAATATTCCTTCTTATTTGTTCTAATTTGGAAGTGATCCCTTTGATAGTGAGCCCATTGTATTCGGTGTTACAATTACTTTATATTGTGAGCCAATCCTCATCATGGTTTTTCCCTTCTTTGGTTTTCCACATAAATCTAGTGTTCTCATGTATTTGTATGTGTTTGCATTACTATTTCTCATGTTTATATTATTCTAATCCATGTTAAGGGTATAAATCATTGTTAAGGGTCTAAGGACTAATGCAAATTTAAATATTAATGAGGGTTTTGATGCTTTAATGCACAACTGACACACCCCAATCTTAGTTTCCTTGTGCATTCAAAAATTGGTATCAGAGCAAGGTTCCTTAGAAGAAAGCTTAGATTCTTGAGATAGATCTAGGATGGTACACAAGAAGGAGGATCCTTTATTTGATGGATCTAATTATGTATTCTGGAAGATGAGGATGGAAGGTTTCCTTATTTCTCTAAGTTTTGGAGTTTGGAAATTTGTTGAAACTAGATATACAATTCCTGCAAATGGTCTGAGTACTAATGATGAAATCAAGGCATATGAGAACAATGGAAAATAAAGGTATGCTCTTTTGAGTGGTATTTCTAATTCAGAACTTGTGAAAGTTATGAGTCTTAAAATTGCTAGTGAAATGTAGAAAAAAGTTGGAAAGCATCTATGAAGGAGATGATAAGGTCAACCAAGCAAAGATGTAAAATATAAAGATCAAGCTTGAAAATCTAAGGATGATAGAAGATGAAGATATTACAAGCTACATGCATAGACTGGGTGAAGTTATCAATTCCATCAAAGGTCTTGGTGGAAATCTAGATGAAGATGAGGTGGTAAAGAAGGTACTAAGAACTCTTCCTAAATCTTATAGTCATAAATTTTTTGCTATTGAGGAAGTCTATAATTTGAATAATTATTCTAGAGATCAGTTATTTGGTGCATTAACTACTTTTGAATTAAGAGAGTTTGATCCAAGTGATGTAAAAGGGGAGACTACTTTTAAAGTTGGAAATACATAAAAGAATGAGGAATTTGACTCAAATGAATTTGATGAGTTAGAAGAAAAATTTGTAAATAAATTGAAAAAGGGCACTGGAAAATATAGAGGTAAGTTACCTTTCAAATTTTTTAAATGTGGAAAGATTGGTCATTATGCTTCAAGATGTCCTATCAAAGCTTCAAGAGATAGACCTAAGGAGAATAAAGGTAAATAAATTAAGAGAAGTTATTATGTTAAGGAAGATTTTAGGATATATGATGATGAATCTGATTATCTAGATGATGAAGATGATGAATGCTTGTTCATGGTTCTAAATGCTAGAACTAATTCTACTAACTCTAAGAGATGTATGAAGGAAAGTTCTCTAGAAGTAGGTCATAACATTGGAGGAGCAATGGTGACTGCTTTTTATGCTAGAGAAGAGAAGAATAATTGGATCATTGATAGTGGATGCTCAAATCACATGATAGGTGATAAGAGTAAGTTTTTTAAGCTGGAGAAGTTTGAAGGTGGTTTAGTTATGTTTGGTGATGATACATTTGCTAAGATATTTGGAAATTAGTTTTGATGGAAAATATAATACAGATGATGTTCTTTATGTTAAGGGTTTACGACATAACTTTTTGAGTGTAGGAAAAATGTGTAGCAAAGGATATAATCTTGTGTTTTAGGAAAATGGCTGTGACATAAAAAATGGATCTAAAACATTGGTTGCATCAGGAAGAAGGATAGATGGAAATGTTTATCAAATTAATGGTGCAAATGGTCAATGATTTATGAATCAAATTAATGAAAGTTGTCTATGGCATAGGAGAATGTGTCAGATCAATTTTGATAGCCTAGTGAGGATCAGTTCAAATCAAGTTGTGAGAAATCTTTCAAAGATTACAAATCCTATCAATGCTTTCTACAAGGAATGCCAAATTGGGAAGCAAGCTAGAAAGAGTTTCATAGTCAAAGAACAATATACTGTTAGTCCTTTGGAGTTGGTGCATATAGATCTTTGTGGACCTACACGAATCAAATTTTTTCAAGGTGATAGGTATTTCATGCTATTAATTGATGATTGTTCTAGAATGACTTGGGTTACTTTTCTCAAAGAAAAAAAAAGCTTTAGATAAGTTTAAGGAATTAAAATCTATGGTTGAGAATGAAATGGATATGAAGATCAAATGTTTGAGATCTGAAAGAGGTGGAGAGTTTAACTCCAATAAGTTAAACACTTTTTGTGAAGATCTTGGAATAAAGAGGCATTTTCCAACCCCTAGGAATCCTTAGTAGAATGGATTTGTGGAAAGGAAGAATAAGACAACTCAATAAGTAACAAGGAAAATGATGAAGGATGAAAATATACTATATGTATACTAAAGAGAAGTAATTCATACTATATTCTACATACTTAACATAGCACAATCAAGGAAAAATAGCTCAAATACTTCCTATGAGTTGTGGTATGGAAGAATGTTTACTATGAAATATTTTAGAGTGTTTGGAAGTAAATGTTATATTAGAAGAGATGAAGAAAACTTAGGAAAATTTGATGCAAGATATGATGAAGGAATCTTCCTTGGATACTCTACAAGAAGTAAGGCTTACCGATGCTACAACAAGAGGTTGAAAAATATTGTTGAAAGCGTAAGTGTCAAAGTGAATGAAGACTTACATTAAATTTTAGTGATGATAGATGGGTATGAATTAGATGAGTCCTCTTGCAAAAAATAAGAGAAAGATGATGGTAAGGAAAAAGAAGTGAGGGTTGAAGAGGAAGAAGCTTTGGAAAATATCCCTAAGACCCCTAAGTATGTGCATAAGAATCATCCAAAAGATCAGATCATTGGTGACAAGAGTAGAGGTGTATTGATAAGAAGAAAGGTTGCTATGATAGAAGACCAAGTAAAGCTTCCCAAAGTTGAACCTAAAATAGTAAATGAGGCATGAAAATATGAATATTGGATTAAGGCTATGGAAGAAGAACTAATGCAAATTTAGAAGAATCAAACTTGGGAACTTATCCCAAGACCTACAAACAAGAATACGATTGGAACTAAGTGGGTATTCCATAACAAGTTGAATGAGAGTGGAGAAGTGGTAGGAAACAAGACAATAATTTTGTGTATAGGCTACTCACAAGTGGAAAGAATAGATTTTGAGGAGATCACATTCTCTTCTGTGGTAAGAATGGAAGCTATTAGGATGTTTTTGGTATTTGCAACACATAAGGATTTCAAAGTCTATCAAATGGATGTAAAGTCTGCATTCTTGAATGTTAAGTTGAAGAAGATGTTTATATTAAAGAAATGAAAGGCTTTTAGTTATCAGATAATTCTAATATGGTCTATAGATTGAAGAAGGTATTATATGGACTCAAGAAATCTCCTTGAGCTTGATATGAAAGTTTGGATAGGCATTTTTTGCAACAAGGATTCAATAAAGGTACCATGTAGATAGTAATCTTTATTTCAAAGTTGAAAAAGATAAAATGTTGATTGTGGTTGTGTATGTTGATGACAAAATATTTGGAGGAAATGAAAGTATGTATAAGATATTTGTAGAAGAAATGTAGAAAGAGTTTGAAATGTCTATGTTTGGGGAGATGAATTTCTTCCTTGGACTTCAAATCAATCAAAAAAATAAAGGAATATTCATATCATAGTTAAAGTATGTCAAGGAAATGTTGAAGAAGTTTGGGATGGAATAATCTAAACTGGTATGTACTCCCATGATTATTGGTTGCAAACTAAGAATGAATAATATCATAAGGCTGATCAGAGCAAGTACAAATCAATGATTTAAGGACTGCTATATCTAACTGCTACTAGATTGGATATAATGCATGTAGTTTGTCTTGTGGCTAGATTTAAAGAATATCCTAGAGAGTCGCATGTGGTAGAAGTAAAGAGGATATTTAGATATTTGAAAGGTAATCCAGAACATGGTTTGTGGTATCCAAAGGATACTGATTTCTCTCTAAGTGCTTATATAGATACAGATTGAGTAGTTTATGTGGATGATAGAAAGAATACAAGTGGTGGTGATTTATTTATTAGAAGTAGTTTGGTGTCTTGGCTAAGCAAGAAGTGGGATTCAGTTTCATTATCTACTGTAGAGGTAGAATACATTGCTATAGTATCATGTTGCACACGTGTTATGAATGAAGTAAAATTTGAAGGATATCAAAGTGGTATATGATGAACCTATTTCTATCTTATGTGATAATAAAAGTGCTAATAATATTTCAAAGAATCTAGTAATGCATTCAAGGACAAAACATATTTCAATCTAATAGCACCTTTTGAGAGAGAAGGTTGTAGAGAATGAGGTGAAGTTGGAGTATGTGCCTACGAAGGATCAAGTTACATATGTCTTCATGAAGGCTCTTCCTAAGGATAATTTTGAGTATCTTTGGGAGAAGTTGGGGGTTATTTCCCCTCCTTTCAACTAGATGCATAAGGATATGCACCTATCCAATGGAGTTCAAGATTCATTCCTTGTTCTGGGCTAATGTTGGTGTCTACCTCTCAGAGGGAGTAAGTAGTAGCATTGCTAGTTGTTGTAGTTAGGGGGAGTAAGTGTTGTCATTGTGTGGTATACAAGTGTTTTTCCTTTGTCAACTATGTCAAAGGATATGTGTAGTGGTTGCTAGTTGGTGGAGTATGTTGTGTAATGTACAAAGAAGGTGTGAAGAAAAAAAGTGTAGTAAAAGATAAGGTAGTTGCAGAGCAATTGTTGTTCCTTATAGGTGTTTCCTTTGGGGGAGGGAAAGCATGTGTGATTGATGTCAAAGGGTATGTTTTCCTTTCCCATTGATGTCAAACAGGGAGAGAGAGTTAACTAAAAAACCATATGAAGTAAGGGGGAGAGAAGTCTTGAGAAAGAGAAAATGATGAAAAGTATTCTATAAGTTGTAAGGTAGAGCAATATGCGCTATGGTGCAGTATATGAGTTGGTGATCAGAGTTGTTTTTATTGTTGATGGTTTTTTCATGTGTTTCCATCAATGAAAAAGGGGGAGATTGTTGGAAGTTTGTGTTGCATTGATGTCAACCTATGGAGATGCTTTAATTGGTTGCATTATGTTGTCATTAGTAGTAATATTAATGTCAACCTCTAGTGTTGCTTTGATGAGCATGTGTTGGTGATGTTCAATATCTTATGGTTGATTTGCTAAGAAGGTGTTCCAAATGATGATAATGTTTTTGCAGTGCTTGATTTCCAAGTTCTATTGAGAAAATTTGAATAAAAAAAGAAACAATGTGGTGAAGAGTGTTCAGTATGACAAAGTGGTGTTCAATGTTTTGCTCCACATTTCTTCATGGTTGAAGATCTGCTTGTGTGGTTTAGATGTGTTGATCAGAGGTGTTTAGAAGTGTTATATCTAGAGTTTTAGGTTTTGGATCATTGGGCATAGAAAGTTGTGTTCACTAGTGTGTGAACTATGAAAGTAGTGTTGTTTAGGAGAAATGGTTTCACTCCACATTTCTTTTTAGTTTGGTTTTTGGTCTTGTGGATTTGGAAGTGTTCTTATATTGCTAGTATCTATCTTCAGTCTAAGTTTTTTGTGTTTTGGTGCTCCACAAGGTTTGATTTAGGTGTTGCAATGTGTGGAAGGTTAGTTGGTTGTGCAAAATGAATATGTTATTTTGGTGTATTATGTTGTAAAGGAGTTGTTGGATTTTAGGGTGTTGATTTGGAATATTCTAAATTGTGTTAAAGTGATGTGTGTAGTATGTGAGTCATCTTTAGATCAAAAGAAGTGTACACTTAATTGTTTGATGGTGTTAACATAGGTTTGGTTGACTTTGGGTGTTTACACTAACTACAAATTTGATTCGATGTTTGTGGAAGTGTGGTGTCATATGTTTGTGTGGATTTAGGTCCGAGTTAAGGTGTGATGTGGTTTTCCTTTATTCCTTTCCATTGTGGGGATGTTTTGGTGTTGACCTAATTTGAATTTACACATTTAAGGTGCATAACCAACCTTGTGAATTGTTTTCAAGGTTGAAGATGGTATATATGAGTGTTGAGTTTATGGATGACATATGAGTGATGTGTGTGATGTGAAGTGTGAAAGTGTGAAATTTAGTATGATATTTAATTCCTAAGGCTATTGGAAGCAGTGAGAAAAAGGTGTCTACATTCTACAAAGAGAGTGCAAATATTTTGGTGAAGTAATGGTGGAACTTTTCTGTTGCTATGAGATGAATTTCTCATAATTGTAAAAATATTTCTTCTTCTTCTTTGTAATATGGTAGTGAGACCTTATTTTCTCTTTGGGAAGTGAGCCCTCTGATAGTGAGCCTATTATATTTGGTGTTGCAATTACTTTATATTGTAAGATAATCCTCACTATGGTTTTTCCCTTCTTGGGTTTTCTATGTAAATTTGGTGTTCTCATGTGTGTGGATGTGTTTGCATTACTATTTCTCATGTTTACATTCTGCTAATGCATGTTAAGGGTTTAAATGGTTGTTATGGGTCTAAGGAGTAATGCAAATCTAAATACTATTGATGGTTTTTATGTTTTAATGTACAACTAATTCACCCCCCTCTCAGTTGTCTTATGCATTCAACATAATTCAACATAATTAGTAAGAAGAGGGAATTTGTCTTCCCATTGATCCAACCTAATAATCATGGTTGGTTGAGGGGGATATGGACCTTAGAAATCCTTTCAATTTTGACAAAGAACAAGCTCTTTCATTTACATCTCCATTGAAAACAATTAATTATTTTCTACTAGTAGACTTTTATACTAATTGTAGATATTAAGAAGTAGTAGAGAATGCTATACAATTTGGAGGAATTAAGGATTTGGAGAAAATATTAGTAAAGATCCAAATGAAATTGAAGTAAAATCCAAGAAACCATTTGGAGGCTATAGTAGTTTCAAGATATTATTGAGTTCCTTAAACTTCATATTCATCTAGTGAAAGATACCTCAAACATTCAATTTTATGATTGAATTTGACTGAATCAACAATCTCATTTATCATTGGAGATGATTACATGAAGCAATTAATGGAGCAAGAAGAGAGAAAAAATCTAGTTGGTGAAACATAGAAAGAAATAAAAAAATGAGTGTCTTGTTTCTTCTAGCATTGAGTATTTAAAAGGCTCAATCCCAACCTCTTTACACATCTTCCAAAGTTAGGTTTCTAAGGATTCTAACACTAACATCTTCTAACAATAGGTATTATATATACATGATTCCTAAGTCCCACCTTTAGACTTGTGTTTTTACATGTCACATTCCCTTTCACCAAATTTTATTCTTTTAAAATGTTGTTGTCCTAAGACCTAATTCTTCATACCTTTGTAATTCCTTTCCTTTTCCTCTTCAAACCTTCAAAATTTCTTCTACTTGCCTTTGTTTAGAGCTAAATGTTTTTGGACCCTAACTCTCACCATCCCATCACTTTCCTTTTATTTTATCCAAAAAAATTTACATGCTTGTATCCCTTAGAAACAAGTATATAATGTCCTATGTCTCCAGTAACATGGTAATAAGCTTGTCATATCAAGTTTCTTCCAAGGTAGGCTAGCAACAACCTTCCTGAAACATTGATCTCTCTTAGCATAAACATTTTTGGACCAATAGACTTCCTATGCCGTCATGAATATAAAATATTACATCCCTTGTCACCTCAATAGGCCAATCCATAGATCCATGTGTCTCCTTGGAATTAAGAGTCATAGGCCCATTAGTCATAGAAAAAATACTCACATTGTATCATGTGGTCCCTTCACATTGTAGAGTGACCTAATTTCCCTCTTTTCCACTACATGATTAGTGATGCTCCACCATGTGTCAATATGTAAACTTGTCAACCTTGGACATGTGTCATTATCCTATCACATCACATCCTCCCTTCGTATTGTAGATTCCCTAGTCACTCAAAATACCACTCACTGATGTCTTGCAACTTTAGTGATATACTACCACATACATTTGATCATTCCCCTTAGCAAACCCCTACTTACTATGTGCCCCTTCAACATCAAACCACCCAAAGAAATCAAAACACATGTCTTCCATGTGATAAAATAGACGACCTACCCAATAAGGTGATGATACTACTGTGCCCATGTAGGGCATCACATAAGGGAAATTCATCCTTCTAAGCTCCTATTCGACCTACTCAATCATTTGGCTTCATCATTTTGCATGCATGGATACTAAAATTAGCTAATTTTTGTATAAATTAAATGGTTTTTATGCTTTAAGGTAAATTTAACTTATATTTTAACGATGATTTTATGGTTTTGACTCTTCCCTTATTGTGTATGTAGGATTTGATGACATGTTAACCTCATCCCATGAATGGATGATTTGGTGGATGAGAAAGTTAATGTAGGAATGAATCACAATCCTCTAGGGATATCAAATGTAGGAAAAGAAGAATGTTACCATTTAACTCAATAACTTTATGTTAGAATTCCATAAGTTTGATATGCACTTATTCTAAGGAAAATCTACATTCCCTATGCTTCTTTTAGCAAATTTTAAAATACAAATGAACCTATTCACATGTGGGAATGATTCATTCTTGTAAATATAAAATGACCTATTATGAATTTTAAATGGTTTTTTTGGGTCCTTGTGGAATGCTATATAATTAATGAGGGAGCTCCCTCCTTTTTAAGATATATAGAGAGACTAATAAAAATAAAAAATATGGAGTAAGAGATTTTAAGAATAGGGGTAATAAAAGAGGGTAATTTATTTTGTTGTTCATGCACATGATGAGGAAAAATTGTAGAAAAATTTGGATCTCCATGTTTGTAAGCATAAAGATCATATTTGGACTATAATTTTTGTAAACATATTCTATTTAAGCTAATTGATATTGTTTGTGAATGCAATTATTGTTTGCATATGTAATATATCATTTATTTGTGAATGCAATTATTGTTTGCATATGTAATATGTCATTTATTTTCCTCATTATGTTCATTTATAAGCATGATCATGAGATGCATGTTTCATTAGAATATTTCAAGGGGTATGCCACGTGTTGATGAAAACTAGCAATGCTATAAGAAATTAATGTTATGTTTGCAACGAATCTCTCATGTGACAATGTTTACTAGTAGATATTAGTTTTTGTCTCTTCCCTCTCTCTTTTCCCTTCTTTTCCTTACTCTCTATTCCTTTTATCTTCTCCCTTTATTTGTGTAATTTATTTATGATTTTTTAAGGTAGGATAATATTAGTTTTTGCACTAACTAAGCTTTGATTCGACCATTTTTGTTGAATCCTTATCCGACCCCTTTTTATAACAACTTTTCATTTGATATTTAGTGATTCTTGTAAATCCAAGACATATCAACTCTACAAACTTAGGGAGGTTGTAAAATATCTTTTGAAGTTGAATCAACCCCTTTGATAAACTATTTTTATATCAAGTAGTTTTGTTAATAAACAAGTGACATCATCAAATCGATATCATAAATAAAAAAGGAAAGAATCCATAAATATTGGAAGGAATTGTTATATTTGAGCAGATGATATATAAATTAAAAAACACAAGCCTAAAGGGTAATAAAAGCATATGAATTTTTTAAGGAAGTAACATGAAATATTTGGATTCATTAAAATGTAAAATAATAATTAGTAGTTCTCTTTTAAATACTTTAATCTAGAAGTTAATATACATGTGAAGCATAATAAGCATTAACTATCCATTGAGTTTATAAATTAAAGAAGAGAAGAATTTTCTTGTACAAATGGAGAATAGAAGAATACGGTTGGAAAATAATATTTATTTGATGGCTCATGTCATTTTTATGGCTCTACTTTGGATTCTTTTGGAAAAAAATGGTACTAGGAAATTATACCATCTTCTCCACTTCTCATTTCACTACTTTGCATCATGAGGGTGTTATTATGCACTATTTTCCTTTGATGGCATAGTGGTATCCTTTGGTTTTGATGGTGTATTGTATGTTGCAATTGTATCATCTACAACTCACCAACTTCTATTGTCTACAATAAAATTTTGGCATGTAGAATGTGTGGCATCATAAGAACCTATAGGGGCTTATCCCATGGAGGTTGAGCAAAAAAAATTCTTTGATGATGATCAAACCCCACAAAGATTTAAAAATATAAGAATAATGGACTACCTTTAAAATTATGCAAAATGTTTGATGTGGACCTTAGTACAAGTACAATAATGGTTTTTTACTATGTAGTCATATATTTTACATAATGTTGCTTGTAGAGAAATTTTTTGGATTTCACTGTATGTTTTTTGATCGACGTTTTAGATCACACTCAGTGATCCATCATCAGGAAGAGGAAAGTGTAGAAAAGGATTGCAAAAAAGGCCTTAAAAAGGAGGAGAAGAAGAGGGAAAGAGGAGCAAAATGAAATAGCTAGAACAATGATTAAAATCAATTAGAAATGAAACACCCGCAAACCCAAATAAATATAATGAGGTTAAGGATTAAAGAAAAAAAATTAGTTGAGGGAGACATGCATTAAAAAGACTACAAAATCCATTCAACAATGCATTGAAAAAATGGAAGTGAAAACCAAAAAAAAGCATAAAATAAATGAGATCAGAAGTAATAGAAGAAAAAGATTATACAAGGACAGTAAATTAAAGATATAAAAAATAAGAGTGTAAATAATGACAAATAGAAATTAAAATAAAATAGAGAGAAGGAATGCAAGATTAGCTTAGAAGATAAATAAAAAGAAAAAAAAGATTAAGAACAAATTAAAAAGTTAAAAATAAATAATTATAAATTAAAAAACAAAAATTAAAATAAAATAGAGAAAAAGAACAAGATTAGCTTTGAAAATAAAAAGGAAAGAATTAATAAAAATCAATTAAATAATTACGAATAAAAAATTAAAATATATTAAAGTATAAAAGTAAATAACGTAAAAGTAAATAGAAAATAAGAAAACATATGAATATATAAGAAAATAAAAATATATATGCTTATACTTACACTTAAAAATACACATGCAAAATAATGGATGCAAAAACATAAAAACAAATATACAACTGTACAAAGAAAATAATAAAGGAAAACTAAAGGATAAAAATAAAAATAACTAAATATATAGAAAATAGACAGGGAGTATATATAGACATGTATACATACACATATAATTATACATATACATGTACATATACACAATAAAGCATATGGAAAAATGCAAAAATAAACATACAAATAAACATAAATACAAATAACTAAACCCATATGTAGAAAAAAAAAAAACAAGCCTACAAAAATGGAAGCTTTAGAAAGAATTAAATGATGAAAAGAACAAATAACACAAAAGAAAATAAAAGGAAAGGAGGAAACATAAAGCTAAGGTGCAAGAGAGCGGAGGGGTCAAAAGAGAAAACAAAGAAAAGGAGGGGGAAGGAGAAGCACATGGAGGGAAGCAAGGGTAGGAATGGAGACAAGGAAAGGGGGTTATAGGAGGGATGGGAGAAGAAAGACAAGAGATGGGTGAAAAGATGGGGAAACCTATAGACAAGGAGGACAACTAGAGGGGAGGGGGAGGGGATGAGATAAAAAGGTTCCCATCAAAGGAGGGAGAGAGGAGCGAAAGAGAAAAGGGGGGGAGAGAATGGGAGAGAGAAAATTTTAGAGAGGGGGACTATGCTGAAGAGAGTTAAGAAGGGGTTTCCAAGTTGGGCTTAAGTGCCAACCTGCATCTCAATTGAGATTGGAGGCATGGTGTTTGATAGTGATGGCCTCTTGGATTTTTCTTTTGAAGTAATTCTCTTCTTTGACCATCACTTGGGTGTTTTCAAGGAAAATGTGGTGCTTGGTGTTGTGGGAGTGCTCGGCTAGGGAAGACTTAGAGATATGAACATGTATGATATCAACACTATGTTCCTTGATTCTAGTGCTAATAGATCGACCAGTTTCACTAATATACAGGAGGCCATAGGAGTAATTAATTTTGTAAACTCCGGGTTGAATAAGCGGAGGTAAGGGGTCTTTATCTGAAGGGATGAGCTTTCCAGTGGTGGAGATAGGCTTGAAGGCACACAAAATACCTTTTTTATCGAGGATTTTTGAAATTTTGTTGGTGAGGCCTTCAACAAAAGGGAGGGTGGCAAACAGAGAGGTCTCAGGTAAAATAGGTTTGGGTATGGGATTGGCTTGGGTTTTGGCTAGGTTGAAGGATCTAAGGATCTATTTATTGCAATAGCCATTAATCTTGAAGACTTGGTAGAGGTTGGAAAGCTCTTGCTCAATGTGGTCCTTATCACATAGGTGATAGGCTTGAATTGCAAGGGTGTTAAGGAAACTTGCTTCATGGGTGGGATGGTGATGGGAGGATGCATGCAAGTAGAGGTCAGCATGGGTGGATTTTATAAACACACAACATGCCAAAGAGCCATCCTCTTTTCTCATGATGAGGATGTCAAGAAAAGGAAGTTGATTATTGGATTCAATCTCTTTGGTAAATTGGATGCAATCAACCAAGTTGTTTAAGTGGGAGTGAAAATTATCAAGTTGATCACGAACATGAGGCCAAAAAACGTCAGTTTCATCCACGTATTGTTTCCACCAATGAGGCTTAAGGGGGAAGGAATTTAGGGCTAAGTCCTCAAAATCTTCCATGTAGAGGTTGGAAATTATAGGAGACAATAGGGAACCCATGGAAACTCCATCCATTTGTTCATACACTATATTTTGGAAAGTAAAGAATGTGAAATGGAGGAAAAGGTCAACAAGAGAAGCAATTTCATTTCTAGTTTTCTGCTTGACCAACTAGGTCGAGTCATTCAAAGGGGCTTTGGTGAATAAAGATACATCAAAACTTACAAGTATCTCATTATATTCAACCTTTTTATCATGAATGAAATTGATGAAATGGTTGGAGTCCTTAATGAAAGAGTCAGAGTCCAATAAGGGGTGAGATCAACTTGGCAAGGTAAGTAGCCAATTTGTAGGTTGGGAATGAAAAGTGTCAAAAATTGACCTAAGAGGTATGTCAGGTTTGTGAATTTTGGGGGCACCATAAATGCAATGGGTAATATCCTTGTGTGAAGGAGAGGCTTCTTGGTGGATTCATCAAAAGGTGAAATGTAGATGGAAAACTTAACTTTTTTTGTGATCTTGGAGATAGTATTGGAGGATAAGGTTCTATAGCTGCCACTGTTAGATAGGTGATCTAGTATTTTGGTGACGTAATCATTCTTGTTGAGAATGACTACAACATTAACTTTTTCATCTTTAAGGATGATAATGTCTTCATTCTTAGCAAGTTTATTGAAAGCTAGAAACTCATCTTTTGGGACATTGTGTTTAGGGGGTTTGGCTTGTCTTAATGAGATAGCACAATATTGCCTAATCTCATCAGCAATATCATTTGGGAGAGATTGGATAGCATTTTCTATTTAAAAAAAGAAATCAATTTTTTGGATGGTGTGAGGGGTAGAGGCAAAGCCTAAGCCTCACTTAAGGAATTTGAGAGATAAGGGGTTGATGGCAAGCTTAGACAAATTGGCCACTAGTTTGGATTCCCATACATCAACAAAATTGGAGGGGGAAAGAGTGGTGTGGGGTGTGATAGAAGGTAGAGAAAAATTAAGAGATGAGGAGGTGGCAGAGGGTATGTGGTAAAGGTGGATGGGGTTGGGACAAGCGGGAGTGAGAGGTGACGAGACAAGGCTAGGTGAGATAGCACTAGAATAGTTAGAATGATAAACTGCTACACCAATGGGAGGCCTAGAAGAAGAGGTGTGGCATGCAAGAGGGGGAGGGTACAATTATTTTATTATTTTATTTCTTTTTGTTCCTCTTTCCCTCTTCTCCTCCTCCTTTTTAAGGCCTTTTTCTGCAATCCTTTTCTACTTTCCTCTTCTTGATGATGGATCACTGAGTGTGATCCAAAATTTTGATCAAAAAACATACACAGTGAAATCCAAAATTTTTCTCTACAACATTCATGGACTGTGGAAAATAGCTCTAGGAAAATTCATCACCAACAATTCACCAAAGGAAAATTCACTGTCAGCAATTCACCGACGAAAAATTCACCACCAACAATTCACCAGTATTTTTTAATATATTTCAAAAACTTGGTGAATTGCTAGCGGTGAATTTTACTTGGGGGTGAATTTTCCATGGCGGTGAATTGATGGCAGTGAATTTTCCTTCAATGAATTGTCGGCGAAGAATTTGCTGGATGCCGTGGAAAACTCATACCAACTATATTGTTGCTTGCTATGCTTTACACTCTTTTCTAATTAATCATGTTTTTTGTGTTTAATTATAATAGTAACTTACTTTAATAAGAATTTTTATTTCCATATATGATCATTTAGACACAAGAAAGGATAAAGATGCCAATTGGAGTGAAAATAAGGTATCCAAAAAGGAAATATTTTTTAAAATTATATTGTGAGAAATAGTCCAAGCTAAAATGGAGTTGAGTTGTTAGAAGATAAGCAGAATATATTTATAGTGAATCGTGAGATCACCAATGAATGATCTAGTACACCAAATAATCATAAGAGATCATTTTCATGTTTATTAAATAAAGGGGCTATGAGTAAATACTAAATAAAAGAGAAAAGTGTTAAGTTTTGAGACACGTGAAGCAAGGATTGAAAAATATATTAGGGAGCCAATCATGCTAAATAATTGGTTAATTCCTCAAATGTTTTAAGAGTCTGAATTGAAAACCTTTTATTTTATCCAAAGTTGTGTTGTCCTTCTTATCCTTGTCCCTATAAAGGGTGGTGAATATTATTTAAAGATCTAGATTATGTTCAATATTATCATCAAGGATTGAAGGAGATTATTGTTATATATAGGCCTAATTTGATACTATCTTAAAGACTTTAGTTATATTTGTTTGGTCCTTTGAATCTTTAGCTACTAAAAAAATGTGTCTCTTTTCTTAGTCATATCCATAAATTAGCAACTAAATTAGTAGACTCTGAGATGGAGATAAGGAAACCAAAGTACCAATAAAAACATGAAGCTACAACTCATTCAAGGAAATAGAGAACATCATACAAGATTCAAATATTGGTAAGTCACTTGGACCCACCTATCAATAATTAGAAATAGGATTTTTTAGGTAGAGATGTTTCGTGTATTGATTCTAGAGAGCAATGCATGTTTAATTTTGAAAATTCAATTAGCATGATAAAAAAAATGAAAAATACAATGGTCTAATTATGAGATAACGGAAATAGATGTGTTTTTTGGGAAGTGGAGAGTGTACAAGATAATTATTGAATACTTTCAAAGCTATGACATGCAATACCAAGATCTATTGACATATTTTGATGGCCACCATCCTGCCTCTCCCAATACAACACATTAATGTAAAGTTGAACATGAATACCTATTATGTTCCCTTAAGAAGGTCGTAAGTGATTTTTTGATAGTTATTGATTTTTATAAGGCTTGCATATAAGGTTACAATGTGCTTATTAGTTGGGAAGAAGTGTGCATGAAATATTTCTGCATTAGACATCAAGAAATTATTGAAAAATATCCCTATTCTCCAACATATCATGCAAATATAAAATTGAAGAGTATAAGGCACTCTTTGAGATAATGAAAACTAAAAGAATAATACTTGACTATTCCTATGATATCATAATGAGAAAAAAATAATAGTTCCTCTTTGATGATTATGAAGAAGATTGAAAGACAAGGGTGATCAGGTACAAATAGACAATTTAATAATTGATGAGAATATGAGGATAGATCCTATAGGGACAAAATTTTTGGCATGAGACATCAACATGTGGAAACACATTGATAATGACCAATATATAATCCCTCTTAGTTTATAACATGACGAAGAAGATGAATATAGTGAGTAAATGTTGAGTCCCCATGAGAAATAAATGAAATAGATTATTGTAGAGGTAGAGTTGAAGGAAGCTCAACTTTCTCATTTGAATAATTTAAATTCTCTCAATGAGAAGAGTGGATGAAAAAGAATATTCTTAGTACTATGAGGATGTGTATGATTTAAATATGATGAATTTGGATGTGACTTCATGAAAGGAGGAGAGGAATATAATTATTGTGATGCAATTGATTTTGAGTTTCAAGAGTATCAAAGTGTTGATGTAGAATAGTATGAGTTACCTACTCACAAACATAATATCGAATGGAACTCATACAACTAACCCATAATTACAAGACACCATGTGAAGTCATGGTAACCCATACAAATTCAATATTAGTGTAGGTTATAAATAGATATCATTTGAGAGATGAGAAAGTTGTTTAGAATAACTGGCTACTAGATCAAGTAAATTTCTATGGGAAGCAATATAAAAACACAATGGGTGAGGGATAAGATTAGATACAAAAATATTATGCATAAGGTGATAGAAAAAGGGAATATTATAGTGCATTGGTGGGTAGTGAATGAGAAATAAGTGCTCGTAGTTAAAGAACATAAAGCTCCAAAAGAATAAATTTTATTGATGAGGAAAAGTTAGCTTGGCACTAGCCAATAAAAGTGTAGTGCATGAATGAAGAGAAATATGTGTGCATAAATAAGTATTCAATGGATAAACTCATGAAGATGATTACATATTGTGTGCATATATTCATGATATTAAAGATAAACAAGAAACTAGTTATTTGTTTCATATGTGTAAGATTTGGCTATGGAGATAGCCACCCAAGATCTAAAGGCCTATGAAAAGCACAAAATACTTAGAAGATCAATATGACAAGAATAAATTGTGTTCCTATCAATGAATGCAAAAAGAGTCAATGTAGTTGTGTGTACAATGTAGTAGAGATCCCTTGGTTATATAGCCAAGGTGAGATAAAAGATGTCAAAGGATTATAAAAAGTGTCTAAATCATATGACATGAGACAACTTATCACAACTACCTAGGTCACATGTGTTACTTGCAAAAGATAAGATAACAACTAATGACAACTAACATCTTCTAGAAAGAATATTAGGACCTAAGTATCCACTAATTACCTAGTAAGTGGAATAACTAGGTACAAGACATTTATCACACCAACACCCCCCTTAAGTGCAACCTAGGGACAAGATTATGACACCAAGATGTAAAAATGGGTCTTAGATACTAGGCCATGTTAGGTACCCATGTACAAAAACAATGCAATCTCTCACAACCAGAGACAAGGAGAAAACCAAGTGGGAAAAAAATCCTCCCCAAAAGAGAAACAATAAGAAACTACTCTCAAAAAGATGAGAAGGACAAAACCTCAAGTGAGGAAAAATTCCCCCCCATAAGAGATGATGAAGAAATTCTATGCAACCCCCCCTCAAAGGTGAGTCTCTACTCAAATGTCACTGTAGATGGCTAAATTTGGACACTTAATTTATCCAAATTCATCCCCTTTTGTCTTAAGTAATACTACTATTATTTAATTAATAGCTTTAATTCTGCCAAACTCCTAAGGTATTTAATCAATAATATTTTATCTCTTTAATCCTCCTTCCATCAATTGAATTAAATAAATATTCCATTTATTTAATTCCCTTTATGTCACATCCTCCATCATTTTTATCTTATCTTAATCCTTCTTCTAATCTCATCATTAAGGTGTGCATATGCCTAATCCTTGATTAGGAGGTGTCACATCTTCCAACTTTTGCAAGTTGGCCTCTAATCTCTCTTAGCCACCTAACCATCCACTAATCCTTCACTAACTAGCCTAATCAACCTCTCAAGGAATTTTTAATTCCTTTTATCCTTCCAAGGAATATTAAATTCCTTTTCTCTTCCCCATGTCCTTTATGGCATGTGTCCTTAAGTCAACCTTATTAAAGGCTTTCTCCTTTTGGACAAGACATCCCCTTCCCCATGTGAATTTTTAATTCACCTTTTAATCCCCCACACCTAAAAGGAATTTTTAATTCCTTCACTTCTCCCCACATGTCCTCTACTTATTCTTTACTCTTTCTCCCATCCCCATGAGAATATTTGAGGAATTTTTAATTCCTCACATGTCCTCTCACCCACATGGGGACAAGGACCTCCTTTATGAGGAGATCTTGTCCAATCCCAAGGTACTTTGTACCCCCTCCATGTCATGTCCTTTTTCTTCCACCTCATGTCCACTTCACCTTTTAGGGCTTCATCACATGCCACATGTCAAGATGTGAGGGCTTGTGAGTTCTCAACTCACCTTAGCCCTACATCTTGATATTTGGTGGATCAATCTCAACCGTCCATTTCCCCTAGGATTTCCCAAAAATCCTATAAATACCCCCTCTTTTCTCTCATTTTGGAGAGATCATTTTGTGTAGCCAAACTCTTGCAGTTTTGTTTCTCAATCCACACTTAGCTATTTTCATGTTTTCAAGCATCATTTGCATCTCATATCACACATCTTGTGCCATCTAAGGAGCATACACATCCAAGATCGAAGGGCCAACCAAAGGATCGACTCAACGCAAGGTATAAAGTTCCATTTCGTGGCTTTGTCTTGTTTTGTTTCCAACTTAGGCTAATCTCGAAGTGTAGGTTGTTTTAGTTGTCTATTTGTGCTCTTTAACTTGTTGCTTGTTTTCTAACACCTATTTCGACCTATCACAGTCACAATGTGAAGAGTCCCTAATATTAACTAAATAAGGATACAATCATTCATCAAACAAAATTCAAGCTCCTAGAAACAACTTTGTATCTATTAAAAGTTCATCATATCAACTCTTCAACATTTCAACTAGTTTTCCTTGTAGGTTTGCAACAAAGGTTATTTGAACTTATCTTTCCAAAAACTCATTGAACCCACAAAAAAAATGTATTTTCAGACACCCTTTATTCCAGTACAAAGCATATCTCAAAAGTAGTATAGGTCATTTTGGACCAACATTCCCAAAACCAAGCTTCTATGCTGTCCTAGACCTCAAATAGGTCAATTTTACAAAGTAAGTACACTCAAAACTTCCTTCCAACCCCAAAAAATTATGGGAAGTCACTTATCAGGTTAAAAAACCTCAAAATCCAACACTCTTTGTCAAAGAAACACTCTCCTAAACATCAAACACCAAAACCCTCATTTATACCCTTTTCCAAGAGGGTTTATTGAAAGTAAGCCTTGCCACACTTATTTCACTTAAAAAACACCCAAAAAATCCTTTATTAGGTCTTCACATGCTCAAAAGACCATCAAAAATTTCTGCCTCCAAGGATTTCATCCATTTCCACTCTCAAACCACTCAATTTCACTCAAAAATTCTCAATTTTCACCACTAGGGCATCATGCCCAAGACCCCAAATGATCTTCCTTGCTCCAAAAATAAACTCCTACACCTATTTATATCATAATGGACTCATTCTACTGAGCAAAAATATACACAATAGGTGGAATGACTCATATTTTCATTTTATATCTTCAAAACCCCAATTTTTGGGTTCTCTGGCTGCTTGTAGAAAATTAGTTACCAAATCCTTCAAATCTGATGAAAACCAAACAAACCAACTTTACAATGTTTCTAACACATAGAAATACAAATTAAATTTCAATTTAGTCTCAAGGAAAGCTATATGAAACCATACAAATGTGAAGAACAACAAATTTTCTGGAAAATACAAAGTTTTCAAGAGCTTTTCTATTATTTCATCAATCAAAACTTTTACAACAACCTTACCTCAAGTTCTAGAGGCTTATTTAAGCTTTTTAACCCTATAAAAAACCAAATCAACCTCCACAAATTCCATTTGAGCCAACTTTACCATTGGCATTCCACTTAATGCATTTTTGCAACTTTGTCACATTGACAACTTTCAATTTTTTGCAATTTTTTACAACTTTTAAAAAATATAGCAACATGAACTCTTGAATGACCCAAAAACCAACTAACATGACCTATTACATTATGAATTTCTCTATTATGACCTTATTAAATATTTTCTAAACTCAAAACACCAAAACTAACTTAAGACCTCCATGGACCAAATTTTGCAAAAGATGAATTTGGTGCTCCTGCACCACAGTGGGACGAAACTCCTCCCCAAAAGAGAGAAACAATAAGAAAATACTCTCAAAAAGATAAGAAGTACAAAACCTTGAGTGAGGAAAAATTTACCCCCCATAAGAGATGATGAAGAAATTTCATACAACCCCCCCTCCAAGGTGAGTCTTTGCTCAAATGCCACAATGTCAAGAGTCCCTAATCTTAACTAAAGAAGGAGATAAAGAAGAACAATGTGAAGACTAATGTAGAGCAGACCAAGGATGATGATGAGTCCTCCAAATGTTGTCCTGAAAGAATTGCAAACTATGACAAGAACATATAGAAAGAATTAGGTACCACTGCAGAAGATGCCACATAATTGGTGACTGAGCTGAAACTGTCAACTCAAAAGTAACTGCCGAATTTGTTGATGAAGAATTATAGACGAATCCACACTACAATAGGAATAAGTTCAAAAATAAGGAGACAATTGTATGAGTATCAACTAGAAACTCTCTTGATAGATTGGTATATCCATATCTTAACTGGAGATAGGTACCAAGTCTTTTGGATGTAGAACTGAACTTCTGAAGATAGGTAAATTGCTTTCAAAATAGGAGTGTCTATATGGTATCTAGTCCATGACACCAAAATGCATGGGTAACCATCTGTTGCATTTATTGAGTATATAAGAACTAATAATGGACACATATATCAATCCAAAGAAGCATGAAAGACGATAGAGTACACTGAAATAGCAAGATTGTGGCACTTTATTTTAGTGCATTTACAACATTACATAGAGGAGAACAACAACAATGATGCAAAACTAGAAATGTGAATGAAGAAGCCAACCAAAAGAACCCAAAGTAGATGACCGTGAAAAAAATTCCTCTAGTTGGATGTCCGTAGGAGAAACTGGCTCTTGTTGGCTACTAGTTGGAAGAAAAAATGGTGCATGACAAGGCTCGATCAGGAGGCAAAATTCCTAGGTTTGCTTATTGTGCATGATTTGTTTTAAAAAAAATTATTTAAAAGTTTAATTTAAACTTTATTATTAATAATAATAAAGAAAATTAATTTTTTTATGAAAAAACTTTATTAAAATAATAATAAAGATTTTTTTTGAAAAAACTTTTATTAAAAATAAAAGAAAATAATTCTTTTGAAAATTTTGAAGAACTTTATTAAAAATTTAATAAAGGAAATTATTTTTTCATTTTTGATAAAAAATTTATTGAAAAATAAAGAAAAACATGTTTTGTTTTAATTATTAACAAAACTTTAATAAAATTATTAAAGAAAAAACTTAAATAGTTTTTTATTTATTACAAAACTTTAATTTAAAAAAAAATAAAGAAAACTTTAAAAAATTTAGCGCTAATTGTGTTAACTATTCCACCAAAGCAAATGGAGTAGACTGTTGAGAAGAAGACCGTTGTGGAGAACACTGATTGGGAGGTGAGATTGAGTGATTTGAATTTGAACTCAATCCTTGGAAATAATGACAACTTCTAGTTTGGTCAGTCTACAGATTTGGTGCTTTCTGTTGATGTTGTTGGGAAGGATGGATTGTGCGGTGTGGATGCTTTAGTGCTCTTTGTTGGCATTGCTAGGAAGGATAGGTCATGTGGTGTGGATGTGGTCAAATATGCGAACTCTAAGGGTAAGTGTGTGGTTGAGGCTTCCAAGGAACTTGTCTTGGTTGTCCATCGACGAAGGTGCTTCTAAAGGCCCTTGGTGGTCATGTGGCTTCTGGTGATAATGTGAAGCCACAACTGGGGAATCATCTACGGCTAACCCATTAAATCCCCAGATTGAGCATGTGTTGGTGGGAAATAGTTGGCTGGTGGGGCAATCATCTTTGCTTGGGTAGAGATGGGATGACCTTTTCTCCTCAAAGCTTAAAGGTAAATGCATTGCATTTGAATCAGCATCTTCTTCTAGCGTTGAAGGTGGCTCTGCCTTGTCCATTTTGGACTCTTTTGTGGACAAAAATATAACTAGAATAGACTTTTCTTTGGTAGGCAAGTTTCTAGGTCCTAGACCTAACATTGAGGAGGTCTGCACTTGGGTTCATAAGAAGTGGGCTCTAAAAGGTCAGGTTGAGGTTGTGATTATGGCTAAAGGATTTTTTTCTTTTTCCTTTTCCTGTGATGAAGACCTAAGAACAATTTTTTGCAAAAGGACTGTTGAATTTTGGGCATCTCACCTTGGTGTTACATCCCTGGGAGCCTAGGATAGATCTCGCTAAGTGCCTCTTTCATTCAGCCCCAGTGTGAGTGAAGCTGCTGAACCTGCCTTTGGAATGTTGGGATGAAGAAGTGTTTAAGGCGGTGGCTAACTCATTTGGGAAGCCAATTTCTATTGACGAGGCCACTCTCTCTAGAAAGCATCTAGTTGCAACAATATTTTATGTTCTGATTGACCAAGATGTTGTGATGCCTAAATTTTTTTACTTTAACTCAAAAGTGGGCTCTTGGAAGCAACGAATTGTCTTTGAATTTTTTTTTTTTGCATGCTTCAAATGCAAAAAAGCAGGTCACTGGGCTAAGGACTGCCCTGCTAAGGTGGTTTAGCCCAAGGTTGTTCCACAAACTAAAGTTTGGAAGGTTAAGGAGGCTAAGGGGACTTTGGTTCCCTTGGAGCAGGATGATTCAGTAGCCGGAAAAGTCATGGAGGGTGAATCTAATATTGAGGATCACTTTGTCCCTCATCTTGAGGGTGATAAGGAGATTAAGAAGTTTGTGGATGAGGCTACTGGTCAATCTGTGGACCCGGATGTGGATCATGTTTCAGATACTTTGTGCTCCCCTAAATGTACTATTTTGGAGCCTATTGTCACCTTGTCTTCTCCCCCGAATCATGTGTTTGGGCTTGTGAGTGGAGAGGGAACTTTGGTGGTTGTAGATACATGGAGTAAGGATGAAGAAGGTTATATTCGAGTGAGGGGAAGAAAGTAAAAGTCCTTTGCTTCTCCTCCCCCTCAACCCCACAAAGGTGCTACCATGAGAAGGCAAAAAGTAGACTGTGGGTCCGAACAAAGGGGTCTAGGGAGACCTCTACAAAAAATTAGGGAGAGGGATTGAAAGTGAGATATTGTGGAAGGGGTTCCAAAAACCCTTTTTGAATTATCCTCAAAGAGCACCCCATCCTCATGCAAATGAAGATTATTTACTAGAATATTAGGGGTTTGAATAATGTGTACAAGTAGGACCTCCTGAAGAAGTTGATCTGAGACCATAAGCCAGTCATTTTGTTGATTCAAGAAATGAAAAAGGAAATTGATAAGTTGGAAGTTTTAAAGGATTTCTTCTTTAAGGATTGTGGCTTTCATGGGGTTAGCTCTGAGGGAGCTTCAGGTGACATTGCTACCTTTTGGAATGCTAGGATGATTAAAGGTATCCTAATTGCAGATGGTTTTAACCATGTGGAGACAAAGTTTATTTTGATTAGGGAGTCTTACTCTTGGGTTATCTCCAATGTGTATGCTCCTAATTTGAAGAGGGCTAGGAAAAAGTTGTGGGATGATCTTGGGTGTCTTTGAACTAATTTTCTAGATAGACCTTGGTTGGTTATGGGAGACTTCAATACTCCCCTTTGTGATAATGAGAAAGTGGGCCGTTTGTAGGCCAATCCTAATAGCCATCTGGATTTAAGAATGTTCATTGATGACAATGCTCTTATTGATGTGAAGATGATAGAGGCCAAGTTTACCTGGTCCAACAGGCATGTTGGTGCTGATAATATTCAAGTCAAGCTTAACAAAGCCTCGACATTGACTTTGTGGTTTATGGATTTTGCTTGTTCCCTATCCACAATTACGAGATATGGGTTAGACCACTTACCTATCTCTTTTGTGGCCAATAGGCTTGGGGATAAGAAACACTTTCCTTTTTGGTTTGAAGCTATGTGGTGGATGGATCATAGGTTTATGGATTGTATTAAGAAATGGTGGCAAGTGAATATTGATGGTAGTGTGATGTTCAAAGTAGCTAAGAAGTTGAATTTTATGAAGAGAAATATCAAGAAATGGAATAGAGAGTCATTTGGTCATATTTTTGACTCTAATAATTCTATTATTCAAAGGTTGGATAGTGTTTAAGAAGTCATTTAGTCAAAGGGTTTATCAGAGGATCTCTAGTTGCAACAGGATGGTCTTCTTTCTTAGCTTCATGACATTGTTGCAAAAGAGGAAGATTTTTGGAGGTAGAGATCTCGTGCAATTTGGTTAAAGTTTGGGGACTGTAATTCCAAGTTCTTTCACCTTACTTCCCTTAGGCACAAGCCATCCAATAGGATCTCCTTTGTCATGATTGATGGTATGTTGTTAGAGGATGAGGAGGGTATTAAGAAGGCAACTGCTAATTTCTTTGAGCATCTACTTAGGGATGATATTTTGTGGGACCAAAATAGTGTGGAGGCTTCATTGGAAGTTATCCCACATATGGTTTCAAAGAACCTAAACAGGGAGCTTATTGTCATCCTGTAGCACTCAAAAAATTAAGAGTGTTTTCAATTTGTTCAAATCAGTACAAAAGGGAAATTAAGAGTATTTTCAATTTGTTCAAATCAGTGTAAAAGGATTTCCAAGTAATCAACATTGTTCATAAAACTTCCAAAATGAGCTCAATAAAAGAGAATTTAAATTGAATTTCATGTATAATAATAATATCAATGTAATTTATCAAGATTATACAAAGCATAAGTATTTCAATGACTTTTCTCATATATATATATTCAACCATACTTGGAAGAAATCAACAATTCCAATAGGAACATCTTTTCTATGCTAAGTCATAAAACTTTAATTCCTTAGATCAATGTTACATTAGATACTTTCAAATCATACTTCTAATCCAAAGTTTCAACAAAGAATGTCAAATACATATACATTTACAATGGGCTTCACAAGCCAATCTTGAATAATACCCAAGTACATCAATAGCAAATAAAACTCGGAACCACCAACCGCCGTGACACCATCGGTCTGCTTGTGAGCTGGGGCCAAGAGTGTGATTCAGGTGCCTTTTTCGCCCAACCATGAAGTACATGACTTCCCCGGGTTCCTTCCTAACTCGAAGGAATCCACGGCCCTGCATAAAGGATCCTAGCAACCCAAAACAGTAAAACAAGAGGGAAACTCTCGATGCATGCTTGGTGCCTATATGCATTTCTAACATGAGAAAAACACATTTCTTGCAACAGGAGGTGGCAGAGACTCAAATAAATATATGTTTCTAGGCTTTTAAAACAAACCCATCTATTTCAATGGTACAAGTGCTTGGCCAAGCATAAATAATACAAGTAAATGGTAGTTTAGAAAAGGTAATACTACCGTCTCTGTTGGTCCACCTTTGGCACCCTGTCCCGGAAGTTACCAAAAGTAAAGTATGAATAAATACCAAAGCAGAAAGTTGTGCATTTTCTTACATGTTTCATTCATTCAATTGATTCTAAAAAGAATTTCAAATGTGAATTCCAGAACATCCTTTGAAAGAAAAATTGTAAATTCAGTAGTAGGATTTCGTTTACTCTTTTGTAAGTAATCCTTTTCTGATTTGGGAAAAGGCTCTGTTTTTAAAGAAGAACATGTATGTCATAATACTATCAGTGCACTATTAGAAAGAAATATTTAATTAATTTGTTTGAATGAAACAATGTTTTTTGATTTCAGTATGTACTTCTATTCTTTCCAAATTCAGGCTGACTGATAGTGTAATTCCCAATTTTAATACAGGTTTCAGAGTATTAGTAATATACTGAAACAGTGCAATTTGTTCAGAATATCAGAGGTTTGAAAGATAATCTTGCATTCAAATTTTATATTGTATTCGTCTACTCAGGATTGTACTTCTGTATGTAAGTATATGACAAAGTAATCAAGAAGATTTTCAGTTTACATGGTTTCGCAGAAATACTTCTGTTCTTGTTCTAGGTTTAACATTTCTGAGATATTTGTGTATATTTAACAGAGATCATATCACTTTCTGGAAATGGTTTTCCTGTTCAAACTTGCATTTTGGTATATATATGCATGGATATAAATATATATATATATATGTATACATATACAACTAAGTGTATATGTATATATATATGTGTGTGTGTAAAAATTCATATACAGCTGAGTGTAAATTTTGAAGAAAGAAATGCTGGTTTTTTTATAACTGTTCAAAAGTTCTCTGGCCATGCACATAGAATATAATCATTTTCCAGGGTTTCCCTACTGGCGTTGAGCAACATAAGGGCATAGGAAGCCCTTTCCCCTCCCATGGGGAGGGGGCGGGCTGTGAGGGGCTCGCGCCTCCCACAGTGCCGCGTCCTTCCTATGGGGAGGACAAGGGATTAAATCCCTATCCTTATTCCAGTGTATAACAATTTCAAAACTCAAAATAAAGAAGACATTTTGCCCAGTATATACTGCATTCGAATTTATCTCAAAGGCATTTTGAATTTATTTCAGATGACAGAGTTTTATGCAGAAATTATATGCATATATATATATATATATATATATATATGTTTATGTATATTTCCAGTTATAATTGAGAGCAATTTAATAAATTGCAGCTTCTTTTTTTTTTCAACAGAATGTAACCCTAATCTGGAAGAAAAGATTGGGTATTCTATATTGCAACAATGAGAAGTAAACTATTACCCAGATTCAGAAATAAAATCGGAAGAGAAATCTCAGTTATCTGTAATCATTTCATGGAATGATGCATTTCATATCTTCAATTTCCTTACTGCAATTTTAAACTAAATGAAGGCAAAGCATGAAAAGAACCTGGCAATTTTTCTCCAGTGCAGATGCCCAGTAATACCTTCTTGTCGCCTCTTTCCAGAGCTCTCGGATATGTCTGAATGAATGTTCTCTTTTCTCTCTTAAAGCTTTATTCCTCTTTTCGAGGATCATGCAGAGTATTTCCAGATGACAGATAAATTTCTCATGCAAATTCTAAAGATTGCCACATGCCAACAACATTGTTGGTTTTAAGGAAAAATTTCCAGAGCCCAAAGTTCTCTCGGGCTGTTCATTCCTCTTTATTTTGGAAAAATAACCATATGCAAACAGAAATATCTCCCCTTTATACAAACCAATTATTTCATTATATGCAAACATAATATTTTTACTTTATTATTTGTTTTGTTTTATTTTTTTAATTTCCTATATATTATTTTTCTTTTAAAATCAAAATTTTCCTTTTTATTGCACAAAAATAAATGGGATAAATTAAAATAGAATTAAACCATATTCTTTTCACAATTTTTATGGTTAATTAAACTATATTTTAATTTTGCTATGCTAATCAATTTCAAACAATCATATTGAAAACAGACATGACCTAATGCAGCTACATGATTGTAAGTGGTGTGTGCGTAATCGAGAGCTTCTCCTGTTTTACCCTGTCGGGAAGCTAACCTTCTTTTCCTCAATCACACTCTTGGCCTTCGATCACCTGCAACTCAAATGCACTCAGGCATGCAAAAATGAAATTGTATTAGTAACCAATATAGAAATATAAATTTAAACAATAATTAAATCAACATTCCTATTTTGTATAAAATGCACTCATAATTCTGAAAGAAAACAATTATTTTTCTACATTTCCATACACCAAAGCATTGTAGTATATTATATTGCTCTAACACGTATCATAATTCGTATATGAAATCCCACAAAGTCATGGTCAAACAACGTCAAATTAAGTCATGGTCAAAATAGCATCAAAGTAAGTCATGGTCAACATAGCATCAAAGTATGAGATGTGACATCCTTCCCTACTTGGGAAGAGACATCGTCTCGATGTCTAAAAGCAAGTTACATAACAAAATTGAGATATTAGTACTTCGTAAGTCTCTATAAAAGAAAATATAGGTATGCTAAGGTCTCAAATGAGGAAAGATTATATCTATATCCTCAGCATTTTCCCAGGTGGCATTATCCACCGAATACTGGTCCCATTGGACCCTGTATTGCATAATGTCTCTATTACGCAACTTAACGTTGCGCTCTTCCAAGATCCTGACGGGTTCCACCTGTATCACCCTTGGGTCCTGGACCTGCAATGCACGCCAATGAAGGATATGAGCAATATCTAGATGGTAAGGCTTAAGTACTGAAACATGAAATACATTATGTATCCGGGATAGAGCTGGTGGCAGAGCAAGCCTGTAAGCAACTGGATTCACCACCTCCAAAACATCAAAAGGGCCAACAAACCTAGGAGCCAACTTAGAGTTCTTGCCGAAAGAGATTGAACTCTTATGCGGCCGAACCCTCAAAAAGACCTTATCCCCTGCAGAGAACTGCCTAAAGCTCCGGTTCTTATCTGCTAGACTTTTCTGTCTATCTGCAGCTTGCTTCAATTTTTCCTTAATGATTTTCATTTGGTCTTCCATTTCTCTGAGCATCTCAGGGCCAATCACCACCCTATCTTCTACTCTGTCCCAACTAATGGGTGTCCGACATTTACGTCCATAAAGGGCTTCAAAAGGTGCCATGCCCAAAGAAGCATGGTAGGAGTTGTTGTAAGCAAACTCCACCAAAGGAAAATACTCCTCCCACTTATATTGCTGTTCCATACAGTACATGTGGAGGAGATCTTCTACTACCTGGTTCACCCTCTCTGTCTGACCATCGGTCTGAGGATGATATGCGGAACTGAAATTTAATTTAGTTCCCAGGGAAGAGTTTAATGTGATCCAAAACCTAGAAGTCATTCGAGTGTCTCGATATGAGATGATCGTCTTTGGCACTCCATGCAACCGGAAGATTTCCTGAACAAATTTTCTTGCTAAAACCATTGATCCATCCTTGAGATTTCCAGGAATGAAATGAGCAACCTTTGTCAATTTATCCACCACAACCAAGATGGTATCATGTCGATTTTTATACATTGGTAACCCCTGTATAAAATCCATAGTGATAACCTGCCATTTATACACTGGTACCCTGTGAGGATATAAGAGTCCTGCCGGATGTACATGCTCAACTTTGACTTGCTGGCATTCCAAGCATGGGGCTACATGGGACGTAATATCCCTTTTAAGTCCTGTCCAGAAGTACAGTGGCCTAAGTCCTTCCATCATTTTTGTAATACTGGGATGTCTTGAGTATGGAGCATTGTGGAACTCTTCTAGCACCAACTCTCTCAAGTTTGCAGAACTAGGAATGTACATTCGTCCCTGGTATCTCAAAAGTCTATCTGATTCTAATATATAACCCTCATATCGATGATCGGAGGGATTCACCCCAAGGGCTTGTTTCACCTTTTCATAATGTTCATCCCCAAAGGAGGATTGCACTACTTTTTGCCTGAAATTTGATTTTATAGTAACCATGGCTGCAAGGTGCCTCCTTCTACTCAGGGCATCAACCACTCTGTTTTCCTTACCTTTAATATATTCAATCCCAAAATCATATTCACTTAGGAATTCCAGCCATCGCCTTTGTCAGGAATTGAGATTAGGTTGAGTGAAGATATATCTCAATCCTACATGGTCTGTCTTAAGTTTGAAAGGCTTTCCCAAGAGATAATGTCTCCACATTTGTAAAGCATGGACTATGGCTTCCAATTCTAAGTCATGTGGTGCATAATTTAATTCATGCTGTTTTAACTTCCTTGATTCATAAGCTACCACTTGCCCTCCTTGCATAAGAACTACTCCTACCCCTTCCCCTGATGCATCAGTAATAACTATAAAATGGCCATTCGGATCTGGCACAACTAGGATGGGTGCGGTAGTGAGTTTCTTCTTAAGCAGCTGAAAAGCTTCCTCACATTTATCGCTCGATTAAAACTTCTTTTCCTTCTTCTGTAGTGCAGTGATGGGTGCTGCAATTGTTGAGAACCCCTAAACAAACTTCCTATAGTATCCTGCAAGTCCCATGAAACTTCGAACTTCAGAGACATTTTGCGGTGCTGGCCAATCCATAATTGCCTTAATCTTCTCGGGGTCCACTCTTACCCCTTCCGCTGAAATCACATGACCTAAATAATGCACTTCAGATTGGAAGAAGGTACATTTAGACATCTTCCCATACAGCTTATGTTCCCTCAGATGTTGCAACACATTCCTCAAATGCTTCTCATGTTCTTCCTCAGACTTAGAATAGATCAAGATATCGTCAAGAAAATTAGGACAAAATTATCCAAACAATCTCGGAAGACACTATTCATCAGGTTCATGAAAGCTGCAGGAGCATTACTTAGCCCAAATGGTAGCACAGTAAACTCACAGTGCCCATACCTTGTTCTGAAGGCAGTTTTGTGAATGTCTTCTTCCTTCATTCTCAACTAGTGGTATCTTGATCTTAAATCAATTTTTGAGAATACCTTGGCATCTTTTAGCTGATCAAACAAATCATCGATGTGGGGGAGCATGTATTTATTCTTGATAGTGACCTTGTTAAGCATTCTATAGTCAATGCACGACCTCAAGGTACCATCCTTCTTTTTCACAAAGATGACTGGTGCTCCCCAAGGTGACACGCTTGGCCTAATAAGACCCTGCTTCAATAATTCTTCTAGTTGGGTCTTAAGCTCAAATAATTCTGTTGGATTCATCCTATAAGGAGCCTTAGACTGAGGTTCTTCTCCTAGAATCAGATCAATAGAAAAATCAAACACACGCCTAGGCGAAAGCTCAGTCAGCTCAGTAGGAAAAACATCCTCAAATTCTTTCAGAATGGGATGATCATTAATTGAGGATTCTTTCTCATCAATGTCCTTGACCTTTATTGCAAAGATAGTGCATCCCTTTCGACTTTCCTTTTTCAACTGCATGGTGGAGACTTGCCTAAGCTCTAAAGGCCTTTTAATACCACAAAGCTCCACTTGGTTTCCTCGGTCATCAAGACACTTAATTGACTTCTCTTCACAATCCACAAGAGCCTTATGTTCAGAGAGCTAATTTATCCCTAATATCACATTGTAAGACCCCAATGGTGCAACATACAAGTTCACTTGCGTCTGAAGGTTAGGGACTTCAAGTTTGCTGAAATACATGCATTGCTCTACCTTCTTCTCTACCCGGTTTCCATACTGAACTTTCCAAGAATTTTCCATAAAACTTGGTCTAACTGATAATTTAGTCAAAACATGAGGATCTATAAAACTATCAGTAGCACCAGTATCAATCAGAACAGAAACATGGCATCCAAATAATTTACCCGATAACTGGATGGGAGTTGCTTGATAATCTGCTTGGCGATTGTCAACCGCTGCATGGATATGATGTTGATTCCTGTTATTTTGTTTGTTATTTCTCTGAGGGCACACACTGGCGTAATGCTCACCACCACAGGTATAACAACCTCCACGAGGTGCTTTGGGCTTGTCAGAAAATCCTCTCCTGTTATTATCATTCCTTTTATTGAAGTTGCCCCTCTTGTTGTTATTGTTCCTGTTTCCTTCGTTGCAGTCCTGAGGACTACTATCCCTCTTCAAATTTTTGATTTGCCTATTTTCATTCCCTTGACTGTCTTGTTTGCTCTGACCACCCTGATTGCTATTACCTTGACGATTCCCTTGGAACTTCTTATTGCCATACTTGGCTTCCCTGCTCTTCTTATAGTTAGCAGCTTGTTGCAACTTGTGTTCCTGTTTGATTGCTAAATCAAAAACTTCATCCATGGTGGTTGGATTATGCATATCTATTTCATTTCCAATTTGAGGTCTAAGCCCCAAAATAAATTTTTGAACTTGAAATCTCTCATCATGCTGGTATTGGGGTGCGTACTTAAGCAAGTGAGAGAATTTCTCCCAATATTGAGTCACTGTCATGCCACTTTGTATAAGTACCTGGAATTCTTTCATTTTCTTATCAAAATGAGATTGTGGTAACCACCTCTTCCTAAATAGTTGTAGGAACTTATCCCAAGTTACCTTCCCATGCATAAACTACTTATCCGCCCTTTCATTTTCCCACCAAGTAGCAGCCTCACCGGTGAGTTGATATGAACCCCATTCAGCCTTTGTTTCATCTGATAAATTTCGTAGGGCGAAATACCTCTCCATTTCTATAACCCAAGCTTTTGCCCCATCTCCAAAGGTTTTCCCATCAAACTTCAGAGGGAACTTCTTTAGGTATTTTCCCAACTCCTCAGCCACCCTATTTAGATTTTCCTCTTTTCCAGGTGGTTCAACATTTGTTTCTCCATCAGTTTCATTTGTGTTTAATCCTTGATGGCCATCTTGCCTCCCTTGTTCTAATTCTTTAATTCTAGCCCCCTGACTTTGCAGCAAGGCCAAAATTTGATCTAGTTTATCATTGGGACCTCCTCGAGATCCACCAATTCGCTGGTACACTCTATTTTCCATTTTAGGTCACCCTGATTAAGACACAACGTCATACATAGTTAGGCATAGGTCCTAGAGTTTGAACCTTGCTGCTCTGATACCAAGATGTAGCACTCAGAAAATTAAGAGTGTTTTCAATTCATTCAAATCAGTACAAAAGGGAAATTAAGAGTATTTTCAATTTGTTCAAATCAGTGTAAAAGGATTTCCAAGTAATCAACATTGTTCATAAAACTTCCAAAATGAGCTCAATAAAAGAGAATTTAAATTGCATTTCATGTATAATAGTAATATCAATGTAATTTATCAAGATTATACAAAGCATAAGTATTTCAATGACTTTTCTCATATATATATATTCAACCATACTTGGAAGAAATCAACAATTCCAATAGGAACATCTTTTCTATGCTAAGTCATAAAACTTTAATTCCTCAGATCAATGTTACATTAGATACTTTCAAATCATACTTCTAATTCAAAGTTTCAACAAAGAATGTCAAATACATATACATTTACAATGGGCTTCACAAGCCAATCCTGAATAATACCCAAGTACATCAATAGCAAATAAAACTTGGAACCACCAACTACTGTGACACCATCGGTTTGCTTGTGAGCTGGGGCCAAGAGTGTGATTCAGGTGCCTTTTCCACCCAACCACGAAGTACATGACTTCCCTGGGTTCCTTCCTAACTCGAAGGAATCCCCAGCCTTGCATAAAGGAGCCTAGCAACCCGAAACAGTAAAACAGGAGGGAAACTCTCGATGCATGCCTGGTGCCTATATGCATTTCTAACATGAGAAAAACACATTTCTTGCAACAGGAGGTGGCAGAGACTCAAATAAATATATTTTTCTAGGATTTTAAAACAAACCCATCTATTTCAATGGTACAAGTGCTTGGCCAAGCATAAATAATACAAGTAAATGGTAGTTTAGAAAAGGTAATACTACCGTCTCTGTTGGTCCACCTTCGGCACCCTGTCCCGGAAGTTACCAAAAGTAAAGTATGAATAAATACCAAAGCAGAAAGTTGTGCATTTTCTTACATGTTTCATTCATTCAATTGATTCTAAAAAGAATTTCAAATGTGAATTCCAGAACATCCTTTGAAAGAAAAATTGTAAATTCAATAGTAGGATTTCGTTTACTCTTTTGTAAGTAATCCTTTTCTGATTTGGAAAAAGGCTCTGTTTTTAAAGAAGAACATGTATGTCATAATACTATCAGTGCACTATTAGAAAGAAATATTTAATTAATTTGTTTGAATGAAACAGTGTTTTTTGATTTCATTATGTACTTCTATTCTTTCCAAATTCAGGCTGACTGATAGTGTAATTCCCAATTTTAATATAGGTTTCAGAGTATTAGTAATATACTGAAACAGTGCAATTTGTTCAGAATATCAGAGGTTTGAAAGATAATCTTGCATTCAAATTTTATATTGTATTCGTTTACTTAGGATTGTACTTTTGTATGTAAGTATATGACAAAGTAATCAAGAAGATTTTTAGTTTACATGGTTTCGCAGAAATACTTCTGTTCTTGTTCCAGGTTTAACATTTCTGAGATATTTGTGTATATTTAACAGAGATCATATCACTTTCTGGAAATGGTTTTCCTGTTCAAACTTGCATTTTGGTATATATATATGCATGGATATAAATATAAATATAAATATATATATATATGTATATGTATACATATACAGCTAAGTGTATATGTATATATATATGTGTGTGTGTGTGTGTGTAAAAATTCATTACAGCTGAGTGTAAATTTTGAAGAAAGAAATACTGGTTTTTTTTATAACTGTTCAAAAGTTCTCTAGCCATGCACACAAAATATAATCATTTTTTAGGGTTTCCCTACTAGCGTTGAGCAACATAAGGGTGTAGGAAGCCCTTGCCCCTCCCATGGGGAGGGGGCGGGCTGTGAGGGGCTCGCGCCTCCTCCACAGGCCGTGGCCTGTGGAGGGCGTGAGCCTCCCATAGTGCCGCGTCCTTACCATGGGGAGGACAAGGGATTAAATCCCTATCCTTATTCCAGTGTATAACAATTTCAAAACTCAAAATAAAGAAGACATTTTGCCCAGTATATACTGCATTCGAATTTATCTCAAAGGCATTTTGAATTTATTTCAGATGAGAGAGTTTTATGTAGAAATTATATGCATATATATATATATATATGTATATATGCACGGGAATTCAGATTCCTGTGCATATATATATATGTTTATGTATATTTCCAGTTATAATTGAGAGCAATTTAGTAAATTGCAGCTTCTCTTTTCTTTTCAACAGAATGTAACCCTAATCTGGAAGAAAAGATTGGGTATTCTATATTGCAACAATGAGAAGTAAACTATTACCCAGATTCAGAAATAAAATTGGAAAAGATTTCTCAGTTATCTGTAATCATTTCATGGAATGATGCATTTCATTTCTTCAATTTCCTTACTGCAATTTTAAACTAAATGAAGGCAAAGCATGAAAAGAACCTGGCAATTTTTCTCTAGTGCAGATGCCCAATAATACCTTCTTGTCGCCTCTTTCCAAAGCTCTCGGATATATCTGAATGAATGTTCTCTTTTCTCTCTTAAAGCTTTATTCCTCTTTTCGAGGATCATGCAGAGTATTTCCAGATGACAGATAAATTTATCATGCAAATTCTAAAGATTGCCACATGCCAACAGCATTGTTGGTTTTAAGGAAAAATTTCCAGAGCCCAAAGTTCTCTCGGGCTGTTCATTCCTCTTTATTTTGGAAAAATAACCATATGCAAACAGAAATATCTCCCCTTTATACAAACCAATTATTTCAATATATGCAAACATAATATTTTTACTTTATTATTTGTTTTGTTTTATTTTTTTAATTTCCTATATATTATATTTCTTATAAAATCAAAATTTTCCTTTTTATTGCACAAAAATAAATGGGATAAATTAAAATAGAATTAAACCATATTCTTTTCACAATTTTTATGGTTAATTAAACTATATTTTAATTTTGCTATGCTAATCAATTTCAAACAATCATATTGAAAATAGACATGACCTAATGCAGCTACATGATTTTAAGTGGTGTGTGCGTAATCGAGAGCTTCTCCTGTTTTACCCTGTCGGGAAGCTAACCTTCTTTTCCTCAATCACACTCTTGGCCTTCAATCACCTGCAACTCAAATGCACTCAGGCGTGCAAAAATGAAAGTGTATTAGTAACCAATATAGAAATATAAATTTAAACAATAATTAAATCAACATTCCTATTTTGTATAAAATGCACTCATAATTCTAAAAGAAAACAATTATTTTTCTACATTTCCATACACCAAAGCATTGTATTATATTATATTGCTCTAACACGTATCATAATTCATATATTAAATCCCACAAAGTCATGGTCAAACAACGTCAAAGTAAGTCATGGTCAAAATAGCATCAAAGTAAGTCATGGTCAACATAGCATCAAAGTATGAGACATGACACATCCCCTCTGCTTTCAAAATCAAGGAAGTGGTTTTTCCTTTTGAAGGGAATAAGGCTCCTAGGCTTGATGGCTTTCCTTTTCTGTTCTTTTAGCCAGGCTAGGAGATTGTAGCAGAATATGTGATTAATACCACTAAGGAATTCTTTGGATCTAGAAGATTACTTAGAGAGTTGAATGAGAATTTCATTGTCTTGATCCCCAAGTCTGTTGATGCTAATAGTTTTGGTGAGTACCGATCGATCAGTCTTTGTAACTCCATCTATAATTTTTTTCAAAGGTTCTCACCACTAGATTGCAAAAGTGTCTCCCTGATATAATCTCAAAACATCAAAGTGGCTTTGTTAAGGGACGTCAAATCATGGACTCTATAATAACTGCCCATGAACTTACCCATTCTCTTAATGCTAACAAGAGGCTGGGCTTCTTCCTAAAATTGGATCTTCTCAAGGCATATGATAGGGTAAGCTAGAGGTTCTTGATTGTAGTTTTGGAATGCTTTGGATTATGTCAAAAGTTTCTTGAACTTTTTGAACAAATCATCTCAACTTCTTTTGTTGTGCTGGTGAATGGTTCTCCTTCTCCTTTTCTTTGGAGTTTGCATGGCTTGAGGTGGGTAGATCCTATTTCTCCGTTGCTATTCATCTTGATGGTGAAGGCTCTTGGTAGAAATATCTAGAAGGCTCTATTGACTGGGTCACTAAAGGGTCTTTCTCCCTCTTCCAGATGTGAGCCTGTTACTCATCAAAAATTTGTTGATGACACTATTCTGATGGGTGAATCCTTTGTTCGTGAAGTCAAAACTTTTCCTATCTCAATGATGATTCCACCTCTATGTTTGAGCTTCTTGACATGGCAAGGGCAAGGGCCACTGGCACTTTCAAATTAGTAAAATGGTTTCTTTAGGAGTTTAATAAGGTAAACATTAAAATAAGGGGTTTGAAAGAGAATTTGAAGAATATTCTGAAAGGCCCAGCTTCAAATATTCTGATTGATAGAATTATGGATATTTAGGGTTCATATTCAAATCCCTGTGTGAAGAGCGCTTGGTTGGTTTAAAAGCCAAGATATTGGATACTAATGTAGATATAAAGAAGCTTCTCCATGCTTGTCAGATTTCAATGAAGAATAGCACAAAATCTTTGGAAGTCCTATTTCATAAAATTAGTGAGCTCAGGGAGGAACAATTGTATTTCTTTGAGTTAATGGAGAAGGAACACTCAGCCAAAGGTAAAGGGAAAAAAGGTGCGAAAGATTATGGTAAGGTACCTACTACTAAAGGGTTAGCTAACTAGAAGTCCTTTGAAGTTGAGAAAAAAGAGTTGCTGGAAATGATTGAAATGCATAGACGCCAGGAGCTTGAGATGGCCAACACCTTAAGTAGTATGAAATAGTGTCCTATTTGTTTGTTTTTTTGTTGTTGTGTGTTTTCTGCTGCTAGGTCTCGATTTATTTCCTATTGTTTTTCCATTTTGTTGCTGTTGGGTGTTGTTGATAGTTTACTATTTTATCTTTTGAGCACCATCTTATATCTTTTGATGTTTTGGGTTGGGTTGTTGTAAGTGTTTTGTCATACTATCTCTTGAGTAGCATTTTGTATCTTTAGTTGTAAAGGGTTTCAGGTCCCTTCAAAACCTAATTTTCCCTTATAATAAAAAGTTTAAAAGTTTTATTAAAAACCATTATTAAAAAATTAGTAATGGAAATTTTTTATTAAAAAAATTAAAAATCTAATATAAAAAGTTTTTATTAAAAAAACTTAAAAAGATAATAAAAATTTTTAATTAAAAAAAAACTTAAAAATAAAAAACTCTACAGGGGCCAACAAGGGTCCCACCACATGTCGTGGCCAAAGGCTGAGGCAGGTAGTGGTACCCCTACCACCCTGGCAGTCCTTGCAGGTCATAGGGCCCAAGAGGGCCTACTACGTAGGTTCCTTGTTGGGTACCCTACGTACCGTAGGGAATTTATTTTTTAAATTTTTTTTATAAAAATTTTTAGAGTGAAAAAAATGCGAATAAATTTATATATATATATTTAAAAAAAAAATTGCATAAAAATATATATATATATATATATTTTTAAATTTTTTTAATAAAAAATTGTATCTGCTCAGGTAGAGTCATATGACCTATCTGGTAATTTTTTTTTTCCTTCGCGAGCAACTTTGTCCAAATTTGACAGTTTGGTAGTTGATCTTGGGGTTTTTGGTCCTTCTAAGCATGATGGTGATGTCCTTTTTGGCTGAAAATGCTCCAAAAATATGCCTGCCTCTTGGATCTGGAAACCACCTTCAATCTTCAAACCCTTGTAGATTCAACCTCCAATGTCCAATTGGGATGAAACAAAATGAAAATTTAATTTTCTTGGAAACTCTAGATGCAATGGTGAGCTCAAATTTTATGTATCAAGCTACCAAAATGCATCTGCAATACAATGCCAAAAATGGAACCCCCCCAAAATCTGGTATTTCTATCACACCTTTCTAATTCTCAAGTTCATCCAAAGATGCAAGAGAAGAGCATACTCAATGCTTCAAGAAAATATAATATTGCACTCAAGTTCTCCAAAAATACTAACCAAAGGAACTCAACTCACTCTGATACCATGTAAGATTTGGCTATGGAGATAGCCACCCAAGATCTAAAGGCCTCTGGAAAGCACAAAATACTCAGAAGATCAATATGACAAGAATAAACTATATTCCTATCAATGAATGTAAAAAGAGTCAATGTAGTAGAGACCCCTTGGTTATATAGCCAAGGTGAGATACAAGATGTCATAGGATTATGACAAGTGTCTTAATCATATGACATGAGACAACTTATCACAACTACTTAGGTCACATGTGTTAGTTGTCAAAAGATAAGATAACAACTAATGACAACTAACATCTTCTAGAAAGAATCTTAGGACCTAAGTAAACTTAACATGTGAATATGTCCACTACTTACCTAGTAAGTGGAATAACTATGTACAAGACATTTATTCACACCAACAATATGTTTCCCTTATTTGTCATTTTTATTGATATTGAAGCTTCTAATAATTGTTTACATGAGAATAACATGTAGACATGGCTACACTTGGTGATAAGATTGTTGAGATAAGTGCTAGTGTTTCCAATAATTTTTAGTTTGAGGACCTTGCCATTGATTATTGTACAAATGATGATCATTTGGATGTATATAAGAGCCTATTTCTTTGGTGCAAGACTTGTTTTCTTCCTCATGTGGAGAGTGTTTCAATTGGGTCACCAAAAGATGTTGTAGTGATTAAGCAAGAAGAATAAATATGTCATAGGTCTAATTTTACTAGAATATATGACACAATAGACTACCTAAATGAGCTTGAAATAGAGAAAAAAGTTGAAGAATTTTTTTTTTCACTTAAATAATATTATAATAGTTAATTTTTGGTGTTAATTATATTTTGAATCTTTTTTGTTGTCTGAATATTAAACAAGCGATTGATAAGGATATTACTAATTATGAGGCTTTGATTTTTGAAGTTGTGGCTTCTATTTCTATGTATGATAGTTGTAAGATTGAATTGGAATATTTTTTGTGGGACTAACATAAAAATGATGATGGTGTTGAGAAGAAATACATGTTCCAAGTTGATTATTAGTAGGTTTATCAGCTTGATAGTGTGCCTAAGTGTGAGGCATTCCAATTTGGAGTGCAACATGATTTCCTTTCTTGTGTTGATCAGTGTTACAGTCAAGCATAATTTCATTTTAAATCCCAATTGGAGGTTTTTTCCCCCCTTAATTCAAATAGGGAGGTTATCGATAATAACAATAATGCACCCATGAATGGGGATGTTTTAATTCTTTTGCTACTAACCTCAATTTTATTTTTCCATCACCTATTATTTGGACATAAATAATGCATCATGAAATGATCCAAGCACCTATAATTTATGGCTACCTTGCAATAAAAAGGTTTATAATGAAGTAGCTCTTCACTCATTGGGTAGTGTTTGCAATTTGATACATGCAGATAAAATACTTCATTTGATGTAGTTGGGTGGTGGTATAATTGTGGTTTGAGGGAGATCAAATCCTTCAATAGGCTTGTCTTTGGCAAAGGCAAGTGATTGTAACAACTTTTCCATATCCTTTTACCGTGGATCTTCTTTGTAAGTTTTGAATTTCACTAATATTGTAAGTTTTATTTACAACCATATCTTCATCCCTTGTTTTTCCATGCTATTGGTTGTATCTTGGTTCTACCTTGTACATATTGTGGCTTTTTTCTTGTTGAGTCTTTTGGTGTGTGTGTGTGTGTGTGGTATGCACCCCAAAGTTTTTTTGGATCCTTGCTATCTCTCATTGGTACATACCCCCTAAATAAGAGCCTATGTTGGAGCCATATTTCACATGCCTCAAAATGTAAAATATTAATCTCTTATCCACCTTGTTGCAGTTGCCTTGTGTTAACCCACCATTTATAACTAGTCTCAAAGAGTCTAAGTGGGTTTTATCTTTGTCAAAAATTACCTAAGTGTGTCCTTTTTCATCCCTTGTGTGCTTATCAATGTGTTGGATGTTGTAAAATTTTAAAAACTCTAAGTGTGGGGGGTTGTGTTCAAATACTTAATTTTGTGCAAAGTTGTTGGAATTTTAGAATTTTTGGGTTTCCCTTCTCAAAGTACCAATTCATTGTCACCCCCAATCTCTAAAAACCTAACCATTTACCTTAAGTTTCTTCTTGTGTTGGAGATTTGGAGTTTCAAATCCTTGGGTACTTGGTATGCCTTCCTCTTGATCCTCAAAACCTTGATTATTTTCCTTTAAAAAAAATTGTGATAAAGTTTCAAACACGCACTTACTAAGGTATCATTTCCTTGGCATCCTCTAACTTTGAACCTTGAAGCCTTACAATTTGTACTTAAGTTACTTTGTGTGCTATACTTTTAGGCCTACCCATCCTTAAGTACCATTTCCTTGGAACCTCTAAAATCTTAAACCCTAACCCTTTGTATTGAATTCCTTAATGCATCAAAGTTTCAAGAAGTTTCTTGCCAAAGCATCATTTCCTTCATTCCCCTAAACTTTAAAACCCTAGCCCCGTGCATTGAATTATTTTCAATACCAATTTTTTGATAATCCACTTATCAAATTATTATTCCCATTATTTTTCCAAACTTTGATCCCCAATTATTTTTAGTAAGTAATTTATTGAGATCATGAGTTTAAAATTGTCTTTAATTATGTATTATAGAGCCCCCCTATATCCAATCAATTGATGTAAGCAACATACATACAACTTAGCAGATCTATAGATCCTGAATTAAGTAGTTCATTATTCCAAGGGTGCTTCATTAAATTATCAACCAAGGAATTGTAATATTGAGATGATGTTGGAACTATATATACAGTTGAGAATCGTAGACTTTCCTAATCGATTGAGTGTAGAGAAATTAATAAAAGAAATTCCAATTAAAGTACTTAACTGAATTAATTCCTATATAAAAAACAATTTAAGTAAACACTAATTGCTATAAGTAACCATAGTAACTACTATGGGTGATTATTCCTACAAAAACTATAATTAATGAATATCTATGTTGTAGCATGACCCAATTCAACTATTTGTTAATGGAATTCAACATAACATAATAAAAAACTATAATTCAAAAATTACAATTCACAATCTAGCTAATAATCTAAGCTAACATGGATGCTTTCGTAACTCAAGTGGTCCTTTCTTGAGTTGCTACAATCCATAATATCTTCCTTTGAATACTAACTCAAAGATTCAAGAAATTGAAGTATCCTTGTTTATTGTTATTCAAACATACACAAAAATTCATAACAAAGTATAACAAGATTTGCATTCAACCTATTTCATGTAAAAGATATAGCTACTCGGTCTCTCACAAGATCTATGAGAGTCCTCTTATTATAGAATTGAAAAAAAACTTTGAGTAATTGTCAACTCTTCCAAGAATACAAGAAAAGGACCAAGTCTTGGTTTAATTATAAAATAAAAGCAATTGGAAGTAGGAGTGTAGGAATCAGATATAGATTCTAGAGTAATTAAGAAGATGGTTATAACTAAAAGATTTCCTAATAGGATAGACTTTATTACAATCTATTATTTACTATTAGAACAAGCATCTTCTTTCCTCCATGATTTATTAGTAACAAGAAATCAAAAGATGGAGTGACTCATGAATAATCATGTTCACATCTTCTGACCATAGATCACTTCAACTTCAAGAAAACTACATATGTTGTAGTTGACCACCTCCCTTGACTGTGGTAGATCAACATCCTTCTATTGCAAGTTGAAAAATCCTTCACTGTAGGGGTTAGTATTATTCCAAATTCATTTTCATCATTAACAACTATAACTGTAAGCGTAGGAATGAGGAAAACAACTTAAACATGCTTCTACACTTCTAAATAGGACATGGCATCTAAAGATTAATAAATTTAAACTAATTTAAACTAAAAAGCTTCATAAATCTATCCTATTGCTTTCTATCTCTAAAGGATCTCTCTAATTTACTTTGCTATCAGATTTAGAAGCTAATTAAACTATTGAAATGACATTTAGAGAATGAGAATTAAGCTATTCTATTCTAATATGATTAACTATGCAACTAGAATGATTCTACAACAAAGCTTCTAAGAAGGAAACTATTGTAAACTGCCATAATTGAGATGCTGGATGGATGTTTGATTGAATACTAAATGCTGGAGATGCTGGATGCTTTGG
The DNA here is from genome assembly GCA_007258455.2 of Sequoia sempervirens. NCBI lineage: Eukaryota > Viridiplantae > Streptophyta > Pinopsida > Cupressales > Cupressaceae > Sequoia > Sequoia sempervirens. Next base: position 557,652,984 of record VDFB02058242.1, read on the forward strand.
AAACCTGCAGAGTAAGATTGCATAAGTTGGGATCCATTTCTTGTAGCCCGAGAGCTGTATTTATAGCTTTCACAGCAGCACAATTGCACAGGAATATGGGATAAGGGGCTGTGATTCAATCTGGAGAATTGAAGGGCATGGGATGAGAAGATGGAGCTGATCATGGAGGATGGTTTCTCCCCATGAAAACACCAGGCAAGATAAGAGGGAAGGTGGGTGGAAGGTGGTTGAGAGAATTTTCTGCAGGTTTGTCCCTGAAGCTTTTCCCGTGAATGACAGTGCCATTAATTAAATTTTGAAAATTTAATTTTATTGGTGAGTGAATAGTGGTATAAAATTTATGCATAAATTTAAATAATTTTAATTTATTTAAATTTAGCAAAAGAGGAATAAATGATTTTAATAAATCAAACTATAGGGTTTGTTTATTAAATTAAAAGGAGAATGATAATTAAATAAAAGATTTTAGAGATCTTTATTTAATTAAGAAGAAATGTGATTTTAAATAACACAAATTACTTAAATTATGTATTTAATTTTAAGATAGAAGTATAAAAGAAGTAATGATGATAATAATTAAATAAAACAAAGTTTTTGATTTTGTTTATTTAATTAAGAGAGAAATAATATGATGATAATAATTAAATAAAACAAAGTTTTTAATTTTGTTTATTTAATTAGGAGAGAAATAGAAGAATTAATAATGAACTTAATATAAATAAATATTTCTATTTATTTACTAAGTAGATGAATTTAAGATAAATTAATCAAATAAGTCGTATTTAATTAATTAGATTCTCCAGACCATTTTTAGGTGTCTACATTTTGCCCCTCTTTGAAGTGATGTGTTTATGTATTGCTTCAAAGAATGATTTTGCCTCAGCTGCCAGTATTGACAAAAAGTTTTAAAATATGCCCCAAAGTTGCCTCAGAAAATGAATTTCGAAATGATCGCGATATATGCCCCCTCGGGAGATAAATTGATGAATTTTGATTTTTTTTATGATTTTTCAAGAATTTTGAATTTTTCTGATGATTTGATGATGAATTGGTGAAGAAACAATTTATCTCCTGACAAAATTGTCCAAAAATGCCCCTGTGATAGACAAGAATTAATTCCCCAGAAGGAAAAAATAAATAAATCCCATGAAAAATCCCTATAAAAGCTCAAAAGGTCATTTTCAAAAGTCATTTGTGCATTTGACTTTGACAATCTTGTGATAGAGACCCTCAGAGTGCTAGAGCTTCAGGATGCCGATCCCTTTCCACACCCACCGACTCGAGCGTGTGCGAAGTCATCAGCATCCAACTGACTATGGACCTCCAGTATGTACCCCCAAATCCTCCTCGTAATTCACGCTTGTATTTTTGATGTCTTTTTGCAAGTTTTTATTTTTTTAGCGTGTGACAGACGCGGTGTAGCGCGTCGCTGACCTGTTGTAGTGCGCCCATTGAATTCTGTAGCACGTACATGCATTAGGGTAGCGCGTCAGGAGTTTTAGCGCATTAGGTCAATTCTGTAGCGTGCCAATAAGATTTTGTAGCGCGCCAGATTTTCTAGCACTTTAGGTTGATTTTGTAGCGCTTTAGGTTGATTTTGTAGCGCTTGGAGGTATAGATTGATGAAAAAATTGTGCACTTTGATTTTATTTCGTCGATTTGTTGTTGACTCCATTTGTAGCTTGATCTAAAATAGATGGTAAACGATCTCATGATGAGCGAGATTGATTGATTTGATAATAATTACCCTCATGATAGGCGAGGAATAATTTAGAATGTCCGAAGGAATGAACCTGATTGATAGATGAGGGTTCCTTCTTGATAAATTGATCATTTGATAGAAAAAGCACGATTTTTAGTAATTGATGACCTCATGATGTTTGATATTCTGATTGATAATGTATTGATCTGTAAAATATTATCTTTGTATGATAATAGGAGCATTTAGATGTTATTCAGGTGCCAGAGCAGTTTCCATGGCCCTTTGATATGTTACCGCGACTTTCCCCATATGAGAGACAACATATTACCGATTGTGGTCTAGCGACGTTACTTGATATGCCCCATATTAGACTTAATAGGGGTCTATTGACAACCTTAGCGGAGCGGTGGCATAGTGACCACAACACCTTCCACTTACCTACGGGCGAGATGACTGTGATGCTAGAGGATGTATGGCGTATCCTTCACATTCCTTTTGTTGGGGAGATTGTTGTGCATGATGCAGAGGAGGTTGGTGGGGTAGAGGCTATGTGGAGAGTCTTTCAGGATCCCCAGATTGCAGGAGAGTGGATTCCTTAGGTAGAGATGCATGATTCATATGCTCTACTTCCTTTAGTTTTGGCCGGCTTTATTGGTGGATTCCTTTATCCTGATAAGAGGTCAAAGGGTCTATCTTTCGGATGGGGTCGGGTATTAGAGGGTCTAGTAGTACACATGACGAGATATGCTTGGGGCATGTGCATGCTTGCCCAGTTATATCATGATTTACACTGGATTGTGTACCTTGGAGGCAGCAATTTATCGGCAGGGGTGACACTTCTTCAGGTATGGGCATGGGAGTATATTGCTATTATGCGTCCCGTGCCAGTGTTAGCCAGACCAGCGAGGAGGCCTTATGTGTTTCGGTATAGAGGCAGGCCTACCCAGCATATGATGGGTAAGCTAGATTATTGGAGGCAGATTATTGATGATGTGGAGGCAGTGACCTGGCTTCCCTATTTGGATTGTGATGTCTGGGATGATGATGATATTGAGTTGGGGTTCTTGTCCGATTCGATGTATTTGATCGGGAAGAGCCCCAGGATTTTGGAGCGATTCCTGTTTCATCGCGTCTATAGGCAGTATGGCATTGTGCAGTGTATGCCACAGGGAGTACCACATTACGGACAACGACAGATAGATGTCAGTGATTAGGGCCCTAGTTTGCCTTATGGGGCACTTGTTGAGGGTTACCGTGCTTTATAGCCATCAGCATGGGATATCCGACAGGACATTGTCGAGGCACCTGTTACTCCCGAGTATGGAGAGTACTTGGCTCTGCACCCTCCTCCACGTATTACTATTCCAGATGAGCCAGTACCAGCACCAGTGATAGCACCAGCAGGGGGTGTTCAGGTTGGTCAGAGACGGGGGAGAGATGATGACAGTGAGAGTAGCAGTGAGGATGATAGTGAGAGTAGCGAGGGGAGCAGTGATGATGGCAGTGATGATGATGGCGGAGATGGGAGGAGACCGAGTGTAGTAGGCACTACAGAGCCATCTACCAGTGCGCCTCATAAGAGGGAGGCTGTTGCTTCTTTGTCGGTAGAGCGATCAGAGGTCGCGAGCCTACAGGTGCAGGTGCAGACTTTGCAGGGACAGCTAGCACAGGTGCAGGGATTGTTAGTACAGATGCAGGCACAGATGCAGGCATAGCTAGCTACTGCCTAGACACAGATTACCTCTCTGATTGGTGAGAGAGATGAGGCTCTACAGGCAGCAGCGACCGCACAGGCTCAGCTAGCAGGTGTACGAGCATAGTTGACCACTGCGCAGACATAGATCACAGCCTTGACTGCAGAGCGAGATACTGTTAGACAGATGACAAAGACAACACAAGCTATTGCAGAGAGATTGCAGAGAGTGGCAGATGGGACCTCTGTGGCAGATTACATGCGAGAGGCGATGTGAGCAGGTGCTGAGATTGAGTTCTACAGGAGCCGCTATCATGAGTTTTTCCCCCTAGAGCAGAGAGTCAGTTATGCCCAGTCTCGCTCAGAGAGGACTCATTCGAGGACAGTGAGTAGAGGCGTGACATAGCCTCTTCCTAGAGATCTGAGAGATTCGAGAGATCCTGGGATATCTGGTGGTGGTCCTGATACTGGCGCGAGACCTACTCCTTCTGGTGCGAGTACCACTTGATAGCAGTTGTGTACCTTTTGAGAGTTATATACAACCCATTTTGACATGATGTTATTTTCATCCTTTTCAGACTTCATTGTATACTTGACACTTGATGAGATATATATGTGCAGCGGTTTGATTGATCTATGATATGTTCTACATGATTTATGTGATGGATGCATTGATTTTATGATGTATTCTACATGATTGATGTGATGGATGCATTTTAATTTTTTTATGTTTTATGATGATTTATTTGTACTAGCTTGTATGGATGCATTAATGATGATGTGATATGATATTGATGATGTATTTCCTTTCTTAATGAGATGTAATGTATGATAAATAAAATGTGATGTAATGCATGATGAATGAAATGAAAATGTGAATGAATGATGTATGAATGAGATATTAATGAGGTGCAAATGAAATGATATATGGATGCAATGTAATATTGAATGAGCTTTAAATGATTGATGTGTGTAATGAGATGTTATGTGATAGATAAAATGATATGTGATATATGATATATAAAAATGAGATGTGAGTGAACTAATGTATGTAACGAATGAGATGTAAATGAATGAAATATAAAATGTAATGTAATGAATGATGTAAATGAAATGTAAATGGATGAAATGTAATGAAATGATATATAAAATGAAATGTGAATGAAATTATGTAAATGAAATGAGATATTAATGAAATGTGAACGGATGAAATGTAATGAAATGATATATAAAATGAAATGTAATGAATGATGTATGAAGTGCAATGAAAATGTATGAAATGCAATGAAAATGTATGATGAAAATGTAATGATGTATGAAGAAAATATAAATGAATGATGATTTTGCAACTACATGATAATAACAATGTGATGAGACGTAAATGCATGATGTAACATAGCGTGTATATGATGCCACGAAATGAAATGTTTATTGTGAAATTTATGATGAGGTGAAGAAATGATTTTATATGCATGTCATTATGAAAATCGTATGTGTCAAGTATACTCAATCCTTAATAAGAAAAGATAACATTATTTGTAAATGAATCTTTGTAACTTGTGCAACCAATACTCTGTAGATGTATTATTATGAATGCAATCTATGTTTACCATGCAAACCTATTTTATCAATGCAAACCTAAGTGTCATTTTAATAATCTTTTTATTTTGCTTGGTATCATCACTGAGCCTTTTAAAAATGTTGAAAGTGAATACAAGCATCAATGATATGAGATAAACCAATGATGACCTGAGTATTTCTTTCATGATTTTTTATTTTGCAAGTGAACACAAGCATCAAGGTATGAGATAGACCAATGATGACCTAAGAATTTCTTGCATAAACAGACAAGAATTAATCATTTTCTTAAGTGAATCGGAATGTCATCCATGATACTTGGTAGAGCACTTCCCGTGACAATTCACAAAGTAATAATGACTAACTCACAAACAACAAACAAAGAAAAGTAGCATTCTCCTTCTTCGCTTCTCTAGTTCACTACATCATCGAGTAGCTCCAAAGAAATGATAAGCATATGATAAAAAGAAAAGTACAACAATTCAAATTCTACTTAATGTATTTTCAAATCATTATTCAAATTAGATCATCAGTGTTGAAATGTGTGTGCTGATGTTTGCATGATATTCCCAGACGTTTGACCAAATGATGTAACCTTTAGACCTATCCTAGGGGTCTCGGGGACTGATCAAAGATTAGTATTGCCTACGTTATACACGCAGAGACCACGTAGTTCGATTGACACAAACTCTACTTTCAATTGATGTAGACTCTATTTTTGTGTTTTCAATTTTTTGATGTTTTTGGATTTTGATGGTTTTTTTGATGTGTTTGGATTTTGATTTTCTGATGTTTTTAGATTTTGATGGATTTTTTGATGTTTTTGGATTTTGATTTTCTGATGTTTTTGGATTTTGATGGATTTTCTGATGTTTTTGGATTTTGATGGATTTTCTAATGTTTTTTTGGATTTTTTCAAGTATCGTCACTTGGTGTTGTCATGTTTGACTGCCTTTCCATTTAAGCTGAAAGTCCATTGTACCAAATAACACTAGGATGTTGCCCCCAAGCTAGGGTAAAACATGATATCCTTGCTATGATATGGATAGTGATAGTGATTATCTCAAATGATAGACGGAAATGATCCGAAAGGAAACAATTGTGACAAAACTGTATCTAAATAGATAGAAGAGCTGGTGAAAATCACAAGTAGCGCCTGTTTTCTAGGTTTTCATCACTTGTTTTTATTGTGTCCTCTTTCTTTTTCTTTTATATTTTTTTTTTCTGTCATCATGACGCCTGTTTGCCAGGTTTTCATCAAGACAACTTTATTGACCGTGCATTAGGTATCTTCAAGTGTAGAATCGCCTGAGATGAATGCTATTCATGGGTTCCTCCAACATGTCTCCTTCTGGTGTAGACAGCTGGTATGCTCCTGATCCATAAACTGAGATAATGACATAAGGCCCTATCCAGTTAGGTTCAAACTTTCCCTTCTTTTCTCTGTCTGCTTGATTTCTAGGGTTTTCCCGTAGGACCAAGTCTCCGATCTGGAAGACTCTAGGCTTAAACTTCTGATTATAGTTCCTAGACATTCTTTGTTGATAGGCTATCAAATGATTGATAGCTTGTTGTCGATGTTCATCAAGTAGTTCAAGTTCTTGAAGTCTAGAGATCCTATAATCCTCATCTGGAATGAGTCCTTTTAGTGAAACTCGAAGGGATGGAATTAAGCTCATATCCATAAACAAGAGCATATGGCGTAGCTCCTGTAGGTGTTTTGATGCTAGTCCTGTAAGCCCAAAGAGCAGGATTAAGCTGAACGTGCCAATCACGTCCTACTTCATTTACAGTCTTCTTGAGAATCTTTAGGATTGTTTTGTTTGAAGCTTCTGCCTGTCCATTACCTTGAGGGTAATACGCGGTTGAAAAGCGATGTTGGATGTGGAAATTTTCACATAGCTCTTGGATGTCTTGGTTCTTGAAAGGCCTGCCATTATCTGTAATGATTGACTGGGGTATCCCATATCTACAAATGAGATAATTAAGTATGAAAGATGATATTTGCTTCCTAGTGATTGTGGTTAAGGGAACCACCTCTACCCATTTTGTAAAATATTCTGTTGTCGTGATAATGAACTTGTGTCCATTTGATGAAGATGGGTTAATTTTCCCCACTAAGTCCAACCCCCACTGATAGAAAGGCCATGTAGTTGTGAATGGATGGAGCTCCTGTGCCGGTGCATGTATAAAATTTCCATGAATCTAGAGTTTTGGACATCTCTTGACAAACTTATAAGATTCTTGCTCCATGTGGGGCCAGTAATACCCCAAACGAAGGAGTTTCTTGGCTAAAGATAATCCACTTTAATGTGTACCACAAATTCCTTCATGGACCTCATGTAAAGCGGAAGTGGATTCGTTATGTTCTAAACAACGCAAAAGAGTACCATCTAGGCCTCGATGGTAAAGTGTGTCAACAATAATGGTATGTTTAGCGGAATGGCGTATGAAGTTGCGCTTTTGGTTGCGAGAAAGATCTGGCGGTAAGATATTATCTTTCAGATAAGTATAAATGTCTCCATAAATGGAAGATTGGGCACTATCCAAAAGGCATATGGTTTGGGATTTGGGATTTGCGTATGCAGGATTTGACACTTGTTCTACGATAAATCAATAACGATCTTGCGTTTTAGGCATTTGTAGAAGAGATGCTATTGTGGCCATGGCATCTACTGCTTTATTCTCTGATCTTGGTATTTGCTCAAATTTGATATCTATGAAGTATTTCTTTAGATCATCTACCTGTCTCTTATATAAAATTAGTGTGTCATCCTTAGTTTGGTAATCATTGTTGACTTGATAGATGATTAACTGGGAGTTTCCATACACCTATAGTTCTGTGATTTTCTAGTCAATAGCCACTTTAATTCCAAGGATCAAAGCTTCATATTTTTCCATATTGTTAGTGCAACGGAAGGTAAGCCTATAAGATCGTGGAATTGTGTGCCCAAGAGGTGTGACAAATAAAATTCCAGCCCCTGATCCATGTTGTGTGTAGGATCCATTGAAGTAGAGTTGCCATGGTTGTGTTGTAATGTTGAGGATATCTGTATCAGGAAATTCCATGGTCATAGGATGATAGTCTGATAATGGAGCTTCTACTAATTGGTCGGTGATGACTTGTCCTTTGATAGATCGCCTTTCAACATACTAAATGTCAAACTCACTGAGGAGCATGACCCACTTTGCCAACCTTCTTGTTAAAGCTACTTTGCTCAGTAAATACTTGAGGGGATCAATTTTTGCAATGAGCTTGATAGTGTGAGTGAGCATATAGTGTCGCAATTTTTTGTGTTGCAAATATTACTGCTAAGCATGATTTTTCAATGAAGGTATAGTTTACTTCATGTCCATTGAGTGTCCTGCTGATATAGTATATTGCCTGTTCCTTCCCTTCTCTATCCTCTTGTGCTAGCAAGGCTCCTAAAGAAATATCCGTTGTTGTGATATATAGCAACAATGGCTTGTCTTCATTGGGTGGCACCAAGATTGGTGGTGTCATTAAATAATGCTTGATTTGATTGAAAGTGCTCTCGCACTGTTCATCCCATTTAAAAGACACATTTTTATGTAAAAGATGGTTGAATGGATGACACCGATCTGCTAGTTGAGAGATGAATCTTTTGATGGACTATAGTCGGCCTTGTAGAGATCTTAATGTACTGATATTCTTAGGAGGTGGAATTTCCATAATGGCTTTAACTTTTGCTGGATCTACTTCAATGCCTTTTGTAGAAACTATGTATCCAAGGAGTTTTGCTGATGTTACTCCAAAGGCACATTTCTTAGGATTTAATCTGACTTTGAATTTTTCCAACCTATCAAATATTTTGGCTAGTATCTCTAGATGTCCTTCTCTGGTGTAAGATTTGGCTAAGATGTCATCCACATAGTCCTCCATGAAGGTGTGCATCATGTCATGGAAGATTGTTGTCATAGCTCGCTGGTATGTAGCTCCTGCATTCTTTAACCCAAAAGGCATGACATTCCAGCAAAAGGTGCCCCATGGACATGTAAATGCTGTCTTTTCTTGGTCTTCAGGAGCTATTTTGATTTGATTGTATCCTAAAAATCCATCCATGAGCGATAGCATTTGATGGCCAGTTGTTAAATCTACAATCATGTCTATGTTTGGCAAAGGAAAATCATCCTTTGGACATGCTTTATTTAAATCCTAGAAATTAGTACATATTCTAATGGTGTGATCTGGCTTTGAAACAGATACAATGTTGGATATCCATTCCGCATAATCAATAGACTTGATAAATCTAGCATCTAGTAGTTTCTTTAAATCATCTTTTATTAATAATGCAACATGTGGATGCATTTTTCTCAACTTCTGTTTTATTGGTTTAGTGCCAGCTGGTAAGGATAAGTGATGCATAATGAGATCTGTGTCTAAGCCTGGCATGTTAGAGTATGACCAAGCAAAATTGATGCATCGTTCTTCAAAGAATTTGATAAAATCTGGCTTTTTTGTATCTGTCATGGATGCTGCCAGGTGTAGTATTCTTGCTTTCTCTGCTGTGCCAATATCAATAGACTGTGTGGGTTCTATTAACACTGATGATCTTTCATGGTAATGTTGTGGGAGAATGTCAAACCTTCCATCCTTTGGTGCCTCAATGAGGTTTTCACCATTGGATGCGTGCTTTGTTTTTACTATTTTGGGATCAAATATTGCCATAGAATGGTTTTCACCATTAGATCCATTTTTTAATTTCATATTTTTGCAACTGGAAGGCTTGGCATCCTCCTGCCTAAAAGCATCATTAAAAGAAGTATTGGTAGAACAAGTATCAGATTCCTCATAGCAAAGGTAGTTAATAATGGCAGAATCATTGTCAAAATTAGGGAGATCAATAGGGTGTTGGGGTTCCCATTCGATAAGCTCGGGATGCAGTAAAGGTAACGAATCATTAGATGGGTTGAGGTCAGTGATTGTGAAAGCTCAGACAGAAATGTCGTCTAGATTGTTAGTGGTTATGTCAAGGCCTACAAAGTTATTTTATTCCACATCATTTATCTGAATTGATGTCCGTTCATCTTCACTTGAGTCATCAAAATTTTGTGTTTCAAAGACAATAGGATTAAAACTTGAGCTTTGACCCTCCTCACGTTTGGGGGTATACTTTTTGATAATGTCGATCTGAATATCTTCATAGGAAACATCGGATAAGTTGTACCACTCATATTCATTTGAATCCATTTCAGAGTTATCTCTTATTTGAAGAATACGCTCCACAGTTTTATTGGTGATTTCTGCTCTTGCTTCTTCTGTGCATCCTAATCCAGTTCTGCCATTTTGCTAAATTGTGAGGACTTGGATTAGTTCTGTTACACTTTGTTTCCCTCGATCAAGAGATCCTTGTTCTGCTGCATATCCTAGTCCCGTTTTATCCTTATGTTGGAGCGTAAGAGGCTGGATTGGTTCTGTTATGCCTTGTTTCCTTAACCCAAGAGGTCCCTGTCCTGAATATCCCATCTTCTCCAAAATAGTTTTTCCCTTTCCATATTGATTTGTCTCTATGATATTACTTATGGAAGTGGAAGCTTCCTCATCCTTATAAAGCGAATTTAGTATGTCCTTATCTTCTGATTCTTCATCTAAGTTCCCAGCTTTTACAAATCTGCCATCTAATGCTGTTGTAGATTGTTCTGAATTTTGGGTGATTGTAGATGGCTGTCCATATGTTTGTAAGGAGGGTAACATTTGTGATAGATGAAATGAGTGTCCAACACCATATTCACTTATTCCTTTGTCACTTATCTGTACTTCCTTGGTGAATTGATGTGAAAGTGGAGCCAATTGTTCTTCAACATTTGAAGGGTTAGATTGTGCCACCCTTATCTCTTGTGATTTTTGTTGTTTTGGAAGCCACTTTGATATGAAGTTCTGTTGTCGCTCACCATCTGATGTGCTAACTTCTCTATTGTGAGGTATGAATGTATCTTGAGATGTCTTCAATGTATGACAAGCTTGGGTGTCATTATAGTCTGTTGTGATTGTTACCTCCTATCCATTGACGGGAAATTTCAGGCATTGATGATAGGTAGAAGGTACTGCTTGCATATCATGGATCCAAGGGCGTCCCAACAGTATGTTGTATGTCAGTTCCCTATCTAAGACTTGGAAAATCACTTTTTGGACAATAGGTCCCACTTGAATGGGTAATATGATCAACCCTTTAGAGGACCTTTCTTCTTCATCATATGCTTTGATTGTGATTTTTTGTCTTGTATCAATGGCTTCATCTGAGTATCCTAGTGCACGAATCAGCTTTAAGGTACAAATCTTTAAACCAGCCCCTCCATCTATTAGGACACGCTTTACACGGTGTTTATGGATGAGGACTTCAATGTGAAGGGCAGAATTATGCGGATGGGTGAGTGATACGTCATCATGTTCGGAGAATGAAAGGAAATGAGGTGCGGATAAATGTCCCACCATAGCTTGGAATTGACACACATCCAAATTGTTAGGTACTGTGGTTGATACAAGAGCTTGCTCAAGAACCTCTTTGTGTGATGGGGAAATCTTTAAAAGTTCCAAGATGGATATTTGTGCCGGTATTTTCTGTAATTGATTGATGAGATTAAATTGATTAGAGGGAGGATCCACAGATGGGGATGATATTGATGCTCCTTTCAATATAACTTTGGATTGTGCCCTTGTTGTGGCATTAACCGGTTGGTACTCTTGTTTCCCTTTGAGTGTGATTACATTAATTTTGTTTTCAGATTTGTCCATGTGTTGTACCAAATTGGTAGATGTAATGTCATTGTTCTAATTGATTTGGTTGCATAACTCTTCATCTTCCTTGGCAGCAGAAAAACAAAGGATCGTTGTGTCATAAACATAACCAACATTTTTACCTTTGGTGTTTGCGGAAGAGGATTCTCCCTTCTGATAATTGGGTAGAGGATTTTTGAACATCGTATGATCTTTGTTTGTTTGGGGTCCCTCTACAAATACTTTCTTTTGATCTATGAGGTCTTGTACCGCATGTTTTAATTGCCAACAATTTTCAGTCATGTGGCCTTTATTTTGATGATAGTGACAGTAATGTAAGTCATTCCACCATAATGGTTTGACTTGAGGATCCCAATTTCTAGCCTCTTGTACTTGAATTAGTTTTTCATCTAAAAGCTCTTTGAGGACTGATTCCAATGATTTTCCTAATGGCGTGAATTTCTGTTTATTGGAGGGTCGTTGGAATGATTGGGTTTTTGTTTCTCCACTGTTTTGATTATTTCCTTGATCACTACTTTGTTTGACATTAAAACCATTGTTTTGTTTGTTTGTAGTGGTTGGTGTCAAGGTGAATACTGGTTTAGATGTGTGTGTATCGATCATGGTATCAGTATTCTTGTTCTTTTTCCAAAATCTTGGCTTTTCGTTGTTGTTGTTAGAGGAATTGTTATTGTTTGAACCTTCAGTGAAGTGTTTGATTGTTCCTATTTTGATTAGAGCCTCTTCGATTTTGAGCCCCTTTTCGATAACTTGTTCAAATGTAGATGGACATTGTAAGTCCAATCTGTAATTCATGTCATCTACTAAGTTATCAATGAACATCTCTATCTTCTCCTCTTCAGGAATAGATCTAGGGTATTTAGCAAATAGCCTTCTCCATCGTTGGAGAAAGGAAAGAAAATTTTCACCCTTTGCTTGTTTGGTGTTGTAGAGTTCTTTTAAGGTTACCCCATGTTGGATGTTGAATGAGAAGTGTGTTATGAACCTATTGATTAGTTCTTCAAAGGATTGAATCCCAGGTTCCAATTTAGATAACCACTCCATGCAAGTGTTTCCTAAGCTTCTTGGAAATAATCGTAGTAAGTAAGAGTCTTCGTGTGCAAACTCTATGCTCATGGCTCGAAATTCCCGTATGTGATCAAATGGATCGGTTCTCCCATTGTATTTGTTGTATGTTGGGTATTCACAATACCATGGAAATGGTATCATGTTAATGCTTGGATCGAACGGATAAGGGCAAATGTCTTGCAAGGAATATCTCTTTGTTGGCCCTTGTTGGATATTTTGGAACTATAATTGTAACTGTTGGATTTGTTTTTTCAAAGCATCTATTTGATTTGGGTTTTCCACACTAGTTGTCTTGGGTGTGGTTGTTTCCTTGAGTTGATTGACATCAAAGTCTTTCAGAAGCTTAGCACCTTTGTCAGCTAATAATAGAAGATACTTTTCCATATCTTGCTCTAGCATCTTTTCCATAAATTTATGGAAATGAGGGTCTTGTTGAACTTTCTCAATTTCCTCTGCAGTTATTTCTTTCTCATGTGAGTTAGTGAGAGGATCAATGTTGCTATATCGTCCCTAAGGGTTTTCTTCAGCCATGGATGCTATTCTTTCATTTTCTTGTTGTTGTTGTCTTTGATATGCTGATCGTGTGAAAATAGGCATACAAACGTTAGAATTTTACTCTAGACTTTGATCTTGGATTGTTGATTGGATAAGTGTTGAGGTTTTTGATTTAAAATATGATTTAGTCTTGTCTAGTTTCGTGATGGAAGGATGATAAAAATCCTTGATAGGGAAACTTTGATAGAAAATCTCAGATTTGGTGATAATGACAATTTGCAAGATGTTTCAAGATCTAGGTGTAATGGTAAAGTTTTCCTTTTGTATGACTAAAGTGTTTTGGACTGTGAAAAAAATGTTCTGAACTGACGAAAACCTTGTTATCGATATGGGTAAACTGATAAAATATCTTGTCAACTCTCTATTTTTCTAACTTTCTGAAGTGCTAAAACAGAAACACGACGCACTAAAATAGAGAAGGTACGCGCTGGAATAGAGACCCAAAGCGCTAAAACAGAGACTCTACACACTGGAATAGAGACCTAAAGTGCTGGAACAAAGACGTGACGCGCTGAAATAGAGACCTAAAGCACTAAAACAGAGACTTAAAGCGCTAGAACAGAAACCCAAAGTGCTAAAATAGAGACTTAAAGCGCTGGAATAGAAACCCAAAGTGCTAAAATAGAACTATGAGGTGCTAAGACAAAAACTATCTTATTCTATGAAACTCACTTGGTCTGGTATCGTATTGTATGGCTGGTTGTGGGATGTATTCTGGACGAATTCTTTGACTGTGATTGTGGTGTTGCCTAAGAGCTCTTCTTTGATAAAATGCTTGTGAATCTAAGGGAGCTACAACATAGTCATCCGTATAACCTCTAGAGAAATCGTGATACCCATGAATAAAAGTCCTATGTTGGAGTAGAACTTTCCTGCTTTGATATAGAAATCGTTGCTTTTTCAGAAGTTGTTTGTATGCCAGTGTTTTCTTTGGTTTTCTAATTCATTTGACAAGAGATTTCTTGACAAACTTGGTGGATACCCAATCTCGAATCATGAGAATTCCACAAGTGTTTTGATTTTGAGGATTTTTTTTTTGATGATCTTATCTAAATTTAATGAGAGAAAACACAGCAAGCAAGAATAGAATGGTTGTCTTTAAAAATCCTAGAATCTAAATAGATAGTGTATGTTCTTAAGAATCAAGCATGATTCCTTTTGATTTTCACTGGTTTATAACAGATAAGACACTTTAGATAGACTCACTCCTAGAGACAAAAGGTCATCGTTATATACTCGAACGGCCCACAGCTTGGAATTGCGTCGACTCACACAGCCATGTCACCCCCTAGAGGGCGCCCGTGTTTTTGTCTTTTCCAGGTGTGTACTCAGAGTGATGGAAGTGGATACCAGATCCCCTGAGCAAACAGTCCTTGGCAATTATATGGTGAGTGCTTGAGGGTAGATTCTGCCCCACCCCTGCACCGCTGAGTATTACAATGTTTAGAAACTGACAAGCATGCTTCTAGTTCTAGGTTCTTAGATAGGGTTTCTGTTCGGAGCGGCAAATGGATAAACTCCCTCGAGAGACCTCCCAATTTTTAGAACAAAGATTTTGGGGATGGTTATCCTGCGCACTTCCGTTGAAAGAGGGTTTCCCCAAATTCACATAAATTTTTAAGTGGGTTGGAATACCATGGCTTTTGGCTGTCCCCACTCAGGTCGTTCTCGTAGGGTGAGTACTTTTTCCCACTACGGTAGGCCTGTCTAAAGGTTTTAAAAAGCTTTAAAATGCATAAATAAAAGTGAGTCTGGTATTCTGATGCACCCAGTAAAGGGGAGAGCATAAACCTATCACCCAATCATACCAGAGAAATTGTTCTTTTCTTAAAAAACCCAAAAAACAAGTTAGCTAATCTATATGGAGATATTGCTCCATAACAACATAATGTTCATTTTTAATCCCACAAAATAAATGTGAAGTTTCTATCCTAGGATTGATCAATTTTTATCCATTTATGTCCTAGGATTGATAAATTTTATCCATTTCTATCCTAGGATTGATAATTTTTAATCAAGAAAACAGACGGAAATAGAATCTAGCCGCGGACGCGTTAGATCTAGATAAAAAATGATTTTGAAGATAATAAAGTGGCGCGCTGAAACAGTGACTCAACGTGCTGAAATAGAAACCCGGCGCACTGAAACAGAAACCTGGCATGCTGAAATAGAAACCCAGCGCGCTGAAACATAAACCCGGCGTGCTGAAACAGACTACCGGCGCGCTGCAAAAAGTCATGGTTCCGCGAAAACTATCATGTCGATACCTGTAGGACACAATTTTTGAAAGTTAAGCAAAATATGGGGTTATGCCCCACGATGGGCGCCAATTTGTAAGCGTAGGAATGAGGAAAACAACTTAAACATGCTTCTAAACTTCTAAATAGGACATGGCATCTAAAGTTTAATAAATTTAAACTAATTTAAACTAAAAAGCTTCATAAATCTATCCTATTGCTCTCTATCTCTAAGGGATCTCTCTAATTTACTTTGATCTTAGATTTAGAAGCTAATTAAACTATTGAAATGATATTTAGAGAATGAGAATTAAGCTATTCTATTCTAATATGATTAACTATGCAACTAGAATGATTCTACAACAAAGCTTCTAAGAAGGAAACTATTGTAAACTGCCATAATTGAGATGCTGGATGGATGTTTGATTGAATGCTGAATGCTGGATGCTTTGGAAACCTGTAGAGTAAGATTGCATAAGTTGGGATCCATTTCCTGTAGCCCAAGAGCTGTATTTATAGCTTTCACAGCAACATAATTGCACAGGGATACAGGATAAGGGGCTGTGATTCAATTTGGAGAATTGAAGGGCATGGGATGAGAAGATGGAGCTGATCATGGAGGATGGTTTCTCCCCATGAAAACACTAGGCAAGATAAGAGGGAAGGTGGGTGGAAGGTGGTTGAGAGAATTTCCTGCAGGTTTGTCCCTGAAACTTTTCCCGTGAATGACAATGCCATTAATTAAATTTTGAAAATTTAATTTTATTGGTGAGTGAATAGTGGTATAAAATTTATGCATAAATTTAAATAATTTTAATTTATTTAAATTTAGCAAAAGAGGAATAAATGATTTTAATAAATCAAACTATAGGGTTTGTTTATTAAATTAAAAGGAGAATGAGAATTAAATAAAAGATTTTAGAGATCTTTATTTAATTAAGAAGAAATGTGATTTTAAATAACACAAATTACTTAAATTGTGTATTTAATTTTAAAATAGAAGTATAAAAGAAGTAATGATGATAATAATTAAATAAAACAAAGTTTTTAATTTTGTTTATTTAATTAAGAGAGAAATAATATGATGATAATAATTAAATAAAACAAAGTTTTTAATTTTGTTTATTTACTTAGGAGAGAAATAGAAGAATTAATAATGAACTTAATATAAATAAATATTTCTATTTATTTACTAAGTAGATGAATTTAAGATAAATTAATCAAATAAGTCGTATTTAATTAATTATATTCTCCAAACCATTTTTAGGTGTCTACAATAACTAATCATAAAATTCCACTAAATTCCATAAACATTCATAAATCATGCAATCACGTATCAATATAGTATATAATCTTCAATGATTTTTACTACTTAAAGTATATAAAAGAGGTTTGGAAATGTCTTTGAAACTTAGCAAAAATAAGATGAAAATCTGAAACTAGAGTAGGGAAACTAGAAATTTCTAGGGCTCATCAGGTACCTTGTATGAAGTAAGCTTGACTCTTGAATCCCTACCCATTTCACTAAGTTACCTATCAAAATTTGATTTTTTTCCATCCCTTTCTACAAGGACCCATTCCTTGATATCTTTGATCCTTGAACCTCAAAGCTCCAAATCTCACACCATTAAAGCTCAAAATGATTTTGCAAAATATATATGATTCCTTGCCTTGTCCCCCTCATTTTTTTCACAAGAAAATTTTCTAAGGGAAAAAATATTTTCAATTCCAATTTGTTATTATTTTAGACATTTTCCTACTAGCATCTATTTTAGCAAAAAATTAATTCTTTAATATTTCCATTAAGTATTTTGGTGTCAAAATTTTAAAAATATTACTACTTGAGTACCAATTCTTTGGTAACCTCCCTATCTCTTTTCACTAGGTACTTTATTAAGATCAATGGTTTGGAATTGTCCTTATTTGGGTACATTTTCCTTGGTGTCCCCAATTCTCGACTTCTGACATTTTCCTATGTATTTTTTTTAGAGTTGGAGATGCAAGAGTACTCCTAATGTAGTAATAGGTATGAAATATCTTTGAACTCTAACCCTCAAGAATTGCACTACATTACCATATCAAGATTGGAAGTTTTTACTTGTTCTCGTTTTCTTTCCTCTTGAGATGAATTTGTTGTCTCCTTCAACTCTAAAATCCCAACAACATCAAGCACCAAGTTCACAAAGAATCAAAGTAAAATATGCATAAGGAGAAGAATGGGAAAAAGATGAATAACATTCTAAGAGCTCATAAGTATGGAAATATTATGCTCAAGATTCTAAGGAATTGTAATGCCCCGCAAATTAACCACAAAGGATACATTACATCTAGCATTTATGGGATTTTTTTTATTTTTTATTTTTTAAAAATACCAACATACATCATGATAATCATATATCACATGATATGAAAATTAAACAAGAACTACACATAACAAATCCCTCAGGTTTACTTGACTGCATTACTTTTCACAATAACATAATTACATCACATGAGAGATAGTATACACCAGTAATCATAAGTTAACTCGAACATGATCAACACATTAATCAAGGGTTACAATATTACAATGTCGTTTCCCAACACAAATGGGGAAGACACAATATAATAGAATGTTACATTTGAAATGAAGGAGTACAAAGCTGCAAAACTCAAGAGTCATGCAAGGTACAAGTTCGCACTTCTCGATCGATAACTGGGGACCCAATGGGGTGCATAGCATGTTCCACCCAACCACGTGGACTCGAAGGCCCACCCCCCATGCTAAGAGATGACAAGAAGGAACCCCAACTATACCATCATACAAAACAAGGATACAAGACTCCACAACAAGAACCACAATAACATAAGGAATCTCAGCACAAGATATAACCAACACAAGATGTGCCCAACCAATAAAGCATCAACATACAAAGGCCAACATGTGCTTCCAGAGGCTCAAGAAAAACATAGAGGGAATCAAATCATACATAGTTGTTTAAGGAAGAGTGTCATCGCAATGATGCATGGGTTACCCTGGCGAATCTTCCTAGGCCCCGGCCCCCAACTTGGGTTACCCTGGTGACCTCTTACGAAACCCGGCCCCACATGCAATCCAATGCGGCATCGATTATCTTTCATAAGGACAAGACAATGATTTTGCCATTCCAGGCCTTCTCAACTCATCTCAAGCCCATACAAGCACTTGAGTCATGAGTGAGGCATTCACTTATATCTTATTAATGTGTGATTCTATCCAAAACCCCTAATTTAATATTAATGTTTTCACTTGATTAATAAACTTCCAATGAGTTACCCTGAGACCACTTCCGGGTCTCGGCCCCCATTGAAAGCCACTCCCCTTATGAACAACAAAACTCAAAAGATACTAACAGGGTAAGCCCCCATGCACAACATATAAAACCACAAGATAAATTGCATTAAGCAAGGCATACACGATCCTACACAAAATCCTCATAACGAAACTATTTTCAAGTGCAAGGCTAAACCCATAACATCAAATGGATCATACGAGCAATAGTTCACAAAGAACCAAAAGTGAAGGCCAATAATAAAGCAACACCATTCTTTCTCTTTCACTCAAAAACTGATAAATCACTAATACAAGGGTTTCCCAACAAGGTGGCAACAAAACTTGATCTCAAAATCAACATCAAACTCAAAGCCACATAAAAACAATCCAAATGCAATATCAATCTTCATCCAAGTAACAGATTCATAAAATCACTCTCTTTTAGGTTAAACAACATAAAATTCAAATAAATACTTCAAGCTTAGTATGGGTTACCCAAGGTGAATCCTCCCAGGTCACCGGCCCCCATACCAACCCTTGCAAAGTTAAAACCATATCCCCTCTAATCTCTAGAAGACTCACAAAATGCTATCACAAGGGTTCTCCCATCCAAGGAATGACAACAACAGCAAGATATCAAAGAACTATTTTCAATCCACTCTTTACGAGTTGAAAAAAGTAGAAATGAGTGATAACATCACAAGGAGGTAATCGAAATTGATACAATCATCTCGGTACAAAACTAATGACGAAATCAAAATATTCTCAGTAACCATTTGGCACAGAGGATTCACTCCATTAAGCATTAACCAAAGGTGAATTCATTACCTACTCAACCACCATAACTAAGACATCCAGTCAGGCATTATAATCATAAAGAAAAATACTTCACATTCATAACAATCTCTCAAATTATCTATTTCGTTAGATCATTAGTTCATATCCTCAATTAGCTATCCAAAGATTAAATATTTCCCAATTTCAACATAATCCTATTTACATCATAAACCTCTAAATATTGAAGCAATCGCTAAAATATTGGTAACATACAACTATAGAAATTTTCATTTATTTATTCTTTCAAAATACTCATTTGACTAAGAATAAGTAGAGCTAATTTATTTTATTTATTTACTTATAGGTAAAATCATTATTCTATATGGCTTCACATAGATAAACTACCGTTCCACTATCTATTGACCTTGTAATAATCTATACTCACAAGCTCATTTAATAACAAAATTAGGGAACACTATTCAATTAAAATGCTCAATTACACATTACATTTCTATTAGATCTTTCCCTAGAGTAAATCCCACCTATTTCTTTTAAGTCTATGACATCCAAATTTAGCTATATATATATGTATCATTCTAATTTATAAGGAAACCCTTAATTCTACTACAAATTTTGCATGGTACACTTTCATTCTTATTGATGAAAGTTGACAACAATAAATGATTTCGACAAAGGATTTACCTTGAACATCCCATGGCTATCTTTCCAATTTCTTGGGACTAAAAGAAGGGTTTTCTTCTTGCATGTTATTTTGCAGGAAAGTGCAGACCGAATGAAGTACTATTTAATTTACCTTACTATAATGAATATCTACTTGAGCCTCACCCTGCCCCGCTAGTTAGATAAAGTAGAGCATCAGCCTGTTATAAAGGTGAATCAAGGGTGCCTAACATAGGTGTTAACTTAACCACCGCCAAAATAAAGGAAACTCAAATCTATCAGAGAAATTTTAAGTAATGTGGAGACTCAATAAGGTCAGTGATAAAGAAAAGCACTACGAAACTTATACCCTAGGAGTCTAAATGAAATGCAGTGAGAGTGACCGTATATTTACTATTCAACCCCAAAACATGCATCATGCCCTTCCTAATACATGCACGTCTATAATCCATCAAAGAGATGGAAACAAGGTCCTCAGATTACTGCTCATAAGAGATACAGAAGAAGAGTGAAAATTGGAAAATTAAAGCTAAAACTTTCGGCCAAACTGTCCACTACGTTTGCCCGCAGCCTTAATGCCTACGCCAAAATGGGAGCTTTGGATTAGAAAATGGGCATCACTCCCTTGTGGTTCAATCAATGAAGATAATTCATACTTAGACATGCATGGATTAATCTTTGAGACAAGCAAATGACTACTGGCAGGATCGAACAGGTAACCATCAAAGAAACTATAACTGATTTAATGAACCATCCGTAGTTCCACAGTCTAAACTAATTTATGTTTTCCTCGCCACCCTCTCATGAAAAATCATACACAATATAATCTTGCACAGACTTATCATAACAAAGGTGATTAGACGCTTGGTCGATGATGCGTGGTTGTCAGTCAAGGAAAGCCAGGGACCATGGATTTTGTGTTGCCGTACTTTGGTCTGGAACTAGTTCAATTAACATAGGAAGATCTTAAGAGTCCTCTCTCAAATTTTGTACAGGTTCAAGAGGTCCACCTAGGGAACCATGAAAGTTTAATAGCTGAAGGCCATATTTATGCTTAGTGAATGTAAGCACGGGATTCTGAAACAATGTCTTGCCAACAATCTACAGGATAAGTAAGGGACAGGAAACATGCGTAACATGCAATGATGTTACCAAACTCACAGGTGCCAAAGGCTTAGTATATATCATATAGTTTAAAGCATTAAGTTTAAATGGCAAAAACAAGCCATATCCAATATTAATTTCAGGAATCAACACCCAAAAGAAACGACAACATGCACGATGGCTGGAATGAAGTAAAATGAAAACATTCATAATACCAAAACAACATAACCTTTTTGCCAAAATCACTTTATATCGATACTTATCTGGCTTATACGCTGGTCATAGTTGAAGTTGTTTCTGCAATGAATCCTCGCTGGTGATAGCTTCATCCAGAGAGTGAAGGTGCATGTCTCCACCTTGAATTCTCGCTGTCTAATGAGCATATTGTACCCAACACCCAGCTCTCATTGATACGAGTGCCTCTCCCCAACCATACCAAAACAATGCTACATCTTCAGTTGCAATTGAAAAGTGTCCAAACCCTGTGCCAATGTCATACTTGTCGACTCCATAATTGTAAGTCAGTTCCAAGACAAAATGGGATTCCTCAGGTCCAAATCCAAGAAAAGCATTTGAATACTTTTCCTCTGGAATGTCTCTTTGTCTTAGTAATTTCATCCCAAAGCACTCAGTGTAGAATTTGATGGTTCTCTCCAGGTTTCCAACTCAATAAACAGCATGGAGAAAGTGGCGCTTATCGTTTTGCACCCATTCCAATACATTCTGAGAGGATTCTTCCGAAGCCATCTTGGCCTTAGGAGAAAGTATCATAATCACCGGAACCCTGTGAAATCTAGTTGCCAAATCTAGCGGCCGTGAAGATCCTCTAAGTTTAGCGCCACTAATTCTTGAAGAAGATGCAGAAAACAGTCCAGTTCCACCATATCTAGGGGCCGCAATGCATTTCATAGCAAACATAGATGCCATTCACAGAGAAAAATAAATATCAACGAAAAAAAAATAGTGCAAAATGGCTTTTCAAGAAGCAGCTACCACACACCCCCTTTTTTCCGCCTAAAGGTTAGAGGTGTAGATAAAAAAATCTTTGCCATCCTCATTTTTTGCCTGAAAAATATCCTTCCACTAAATATTCCATGCACAAAAATTAACTCCGCGTAATGCATAAGTGGTTAATCATTAAATGTGCATGATAGAACTGCCTATCCATGCATTGCCTGAGGTGTCCCAGTAGAGCGGTTACAATATTGATGATAACACCAATCAATATCTGAAGAATATCAATGTCAAAGATAAATATAACTTAAAATTGACCTTTTGAATAATATAATATGTACAATGACCCATTTAGATAGGTTTGATCAACATATCATTTTGGTAATACTACTAGGTCATTTGTGATTCATAAAAATCTACTAACGAAGCATTTGAGCTAGTGCTATATGCATTGAATATATTAAATGATGGTATGCACCTTGAAGCAAGCTCTTGGAGAATGACTTTGATCATTATGGTGAACAATAAAGGTAATCTCATGTAGAAAGTTTGTATATATAAAAATATGTACTCATATTATCAAGTGCCCATGTTTCAAAAATAATAACCCCTAAATTAAAAGAGTTTTTGAGTGCTTTAAAAAGAGCAATTATTCAATTTATTATTGAATATATATTAAATAACTAAAGCAATATTTAATCAATACCTTATATATATAATCTTGTATTCAACTATCACAATACCTATAGCTTCAATTAACTATATGGTCAAGACGAAGTGCAGAGGGGGTATTACAGGAATACACACTTGTTATAAAATTTTAGAGTTTTCAATCTTGGCATACCTTTTAGCCAAACTTTTCCTTTGTTAAAGTTTTGAACTTAACTATTCTTGAGTACTTGCTTCTTGACATATTCAAAATTCAACACTTGATAACTCCCTATATATATCCTATCAAATTCAAAGGTGTAAGCATTGGTTTCACATTGTACCAAGTAACTAGAAACATATAATTTTATTTCCCACGAACAATTATTAAATCAAAAGGAGTGGATTTTCTTGCATTTCCAATACTGGAGAAGAAGAAGGTGAATAATGTTTCTATTAATGTAATGATTAGGTTTTCAAGACCTCATGGTTCTTAGGAAACCTCCTAGCCAGTTTTCTAATAGATTTTTTATGACTTTTCTTAGCTTTCACAATCAATTATGGTAGCTATTAAAGCTTGAACCATATTTTTCCCTAACTAAAGGTTTTTGTAATAGCTAGAATAAAATTATGATTTCTCTATGAGGGTTTCACATGATCTATTTCTAGTTAGTTTTTTTGGTAGTTCATCACATGATCTTAGCTTGACACATATTAACCATCCAAGGGGAATATATCTATAATATTTCCATTAAATGGGACATTTTTTCATTGTAAAAGGTTGAAAAAAGAGAGGAAAAATGTCTATCTTTTGTATACTAGTTTTATTTACATAAATATATAAGATTCAATATTTTTATGCAATTTATAGTGATAATTAATTATAATTTATTTATATGAATGATGGTTTGATTGCATTAATATCTCCTTTTCTATATTTTTATTCTTGAAGAGAAGTATACCTTCAAGGAGGGTGAAAAATCTTTGCTTAAACATTTGCTACAAGATTTTCTATCCTGGTTAGTACATCTTCAAGGAGGATGAGAATTATTTTATAAAGCAAGTTAGATTTTCTTTACTAAGAAAGTGATTATTAAGTAGAAATTTTATTCATATAATATTTGTAAGTTCATGTTATTGTAAGGAAATGATAATCACTATAGGACATTTATATAAGTTCTAAACCATTGGAAGAGTTCTTGTTAAGAAGTATTGTTAGAAATAGTTGATGAATCTATTTTTACAAAATAAAAATTGATCAATCAAAGAAATTCAACCTATCCCATTCATACATAAATAATATAATTCATTTAATGATCCTTTTACTTCCATTTTATGCCTTAGAATTAAGGGTACACAAAGTGTGTAAGATAGTGCAATATTTTTAGAATCCTTTCCTTCCATGCATAAATAATTTATATTATTTACATTGTAACAAATATTTTTCCATATTTATAATCTATTGTGATTCAATAGGGCTACCCTCCTAAGTCTTGTAGAGCATAAAGTGCTTCAGAGATCTATTTATCTCTCATTCATCAGTCCATCCTCGCAACAATTCTGAAGATAGAGACTCACAACCTCTTAGGAATTTTTGAAATAAAATTACAGAACCGACACTAACTAGGAAATTTTTATCTCAACAAACATAAAATGAAAAGCTATTTTTCCTCAATTTTTGGTTAAAATATTTTCTTTCCATTCAATTGAATATTGATCAACTTCAACTAATAGTTATCTCCTCTCTTTTTTCTGTAATGGTAAAAATTACACACCTTGGAATTATCCCCTTCATTTTAGACTCACTTTGATTTGTTTGTCCCTAATGCAATGACTAGTGTACAAAATTATGCATTTCATATAGAAATTGATAAATAATTTCATCTTAACCCAATCTCACTTGCACTCATTTCCAAAGTCCACACTTCATCCTTAGTTTTAACCATTGTTGACCCAAGTTTGAATCTACAATTACATAAATGAATTAGTTTGGATGCATGCTTGTGAAAATGAGCCCTATAAACTAAAAATTTAAATTTTGGTCAAATATTATTTTCCCTCTATTTACCCATTATGAACTAACTTGAGTGTGAAATATTTGATTTGTATACTAAGGGGTTGTATTTAAACACACACCTTATTTTTATATAATATCTATCAAATCTATGGAAATATCACCTTTTACACATATCAAGGAGATTAAAAATAAATTATACTGTACTATTAACACTACATCAAATTCTAAGGAATCTTACATGACTACTTATTGTAAGGCCCCACCATTTTGTTCAATAGTTTTGAAAAAGTATTTATTTGGTCGTCATATTTGGTTTTGCATACAACCATAAATTCATGGTACAAAGAGTATAGCTATATGTCTTACTCCCTAGTTTTGACTAGCAATATTGTCATAGTACATTATAAAAGAATTGTTAAAGGATTGAGTTGTGATTTGACTTGATGATACTTTCAATTATTCACTGCTAAGAGGGAATTATTTAGACTATTAATGGAATTGCTTTTGTATAATCATGGGTATGTTTATTAAGTGATAAGTAAAAGGATGTGTATGGGTATGCAATAAAAATAAATTGTGCAATGGGAGATGATGGTAGAGCAAGGGATAGTAATCATATGGGCAATAAAAAAAATGTAGGACAAGTGTATTGGAAAAAATGATGTATCAACACCTGGTAAGTAATAAATGGAGGAAATAAATAGAAGTGATGATAAAATGGATAATAAGAAATAGTATTAATGTGGCGATAATTATCCAAATCTGTAAGGAATCTAAAGAAGATTTTATAAACAAGTAGTATTATGATATGTTAGGAATAGAATTATGATTTGAGAAAATACAAAGCTTTTGAATAGTGAGGGATCTTAGTGAGTAGGGTTATTCATGGGGGTGGTTTTATATTGTTATTACTTGATCAGTTATTAAAAATAATAATTTTAATAGTATTGTTGAAGCATCCATTATACATTAACGAAGATGATTTCAGCATTTAATCAATAAATTAATAATAATATCATTTGAGCCCTAGTTGAGTATGAGTGATAGTAGCATTAACTGATTAATGCTTAAGCCTTAAAAATGGTATTAGTATTTAATGGATAAAATATTAACACTAATATTGTTGATAGATTAAAATTAAACATTAGAAGGTGTTATTTTCTAATTAAGCAACAATAGGTATTATCATTTCCTATTGAGTGATTAGACCCTAATAATCTAAATAGTATCAATTGATTAGTCACACCTATTCTCCTTAAATAAGAATAATAATATCATCATTATGGCCAATTAGATCCTCTTTTAATATGTATATCGTCTTTTAGTAATATTCATGTTACTCGAAATAGTAATGTTAATATTAATGTTACAATTGCACTCGAATCTCTTAACATTATTGTGTCTAGACACTATAGCGATATTAATGATACTCCTAATTTTAGTTCTAGTAGTGAATGAAAATTAAAATTGAGAACCACACAATAGAGTTATATTATCTTGAACTGTAGATTTTTGGACCTAATGGACTCTCTAACTCATATAGGGTTTTCACCCAAAAGGAGAGAGATTAGATCCAAAAATTCTAACTAGTTCATTCAAATAAAGGATGTGTGTGATATTGTATGTGTAAATGAAGTGACCTAAGTGCTGCTAAACTATGGAATTGATCAAACATGCATGTAAAACCTAAGAATTGTGATATGTTTGAAAACACATTGTGTATTGCAACAATGAACTAGAAACTTAGATAAATGAAAAAAAAACTTAACGGGGTTGAAAAAAGTGCACCTGGAGGAAGAATGACATCATTGGAAGGTCCTAAAATGTGTCTGAAACTTTTATTAATGGCCATTTGGACTCATTCACCAAGCATGGTGAATCAATCCTACTTTTGCTAAAATCTTTCAGAAACTTGTTTTTGATTGCCAAGAGTTGAAATCTCAAAAAATAAATTTTTAGGCCTACAGGTGGGACTCATTCACCATGAATGGTGAATTAGTCCACCTACATAGATCTATAAAATCAAAGGAAGATTCTATGGAGTTAGATCTGTACTTTTGCCTCCTACAGGTCTCCGCTTATGAAATTGTCAGATCCAAGTTTGAAAGAAAATTTTTGTTGATGATTTGACTTGAATGAAGGGAAGAAGACTTGGATGATTTTTCAATGCAATATTCAATGATTTTCAAGCTTCCAAAGGACCTAAATCTGCATACAAACAAGACAAGAAAGAGATTTTTTGATTGTTAGGATATGGGGGTTTGCCTTGGTCAAACCCCGTTTAGGTAATTAAACCAAAATGAGGAAATAAGTGAATAAGACATGCAATAATGGAGTATATTACCTTGAAAATGATGATTTATCTTGGATGTTTGCAACAATACATGAAAAACCAACCCTTGAATGCTTTTAAATGCTAACTTGAAGACTTTTAATGGAGAAATCTCAACTTGCTTGACTTGTAATAGAAGATGGATTATGAATTGATGATGAGAGGTATAATAATGAGATAAGATGAGTGGGAGATGTAAAAATTAGGGTAAAAATACTTATTTATAGTCAATTGTGCCTTAGTATCCATTCATACCTCATCAGAGGCTGACATAAAGTGAAAATAAACTTTAAATTTCACTTTTTCCTGCTCAAGGGTCAAAATGGGGGCTAGATAGGAATAATTCACTAGGCATGGTGAATCGGTCCCACCTAGATGGGACTCATTCACCAAGCATGGTGAATGGGTCCCACAGGGGCCCTTTTGACACCTATGAAGCTAAGGAGATAGGAAACAAAGTTTAAAATGCTATCTTGTTAGGTGTTTGATCAATTAAAGCCTTGGGATGCACAATATGGGTAAAATAGGACCTATTAGTGATGATGTAAATGTTGAATAGGGCTTGGGACACATAAATCAATGAGAAAGTGTAATTAAATGCACTTTACAACACTATTATTAGGTCCACAGAGCCTAGAAAAGCATAAGAACTAATGTGAATGTGTAAATCACATTACAACACTAGTTTGTCATTAAGTTTGTATTAAGAATCTTCTAGATTGATGTAATAATGTAATTAAATGTGTTGAAATAGGTCTATTAAGTCTAAAAAAGCATGAAAGCATCTTACAAGACTTTACAACACCTTTACAAGACATCAATAAACACATGTTATTTGATTTGTAAGGGTCCAAGACCTAGTGTGGACACATAAAATGCCTCACAACACTAGATTAGGGCCTCATTAAGTCCAATTATCATGAATTAATCCCATGTCAAGCAAAGGGTACAATTTTTGATGGTACATATCTGTTTTAGTAACATAAATTAATAGTAATATTAAAGAGTATCGATTATTAAGAACAATATTAATTACTTTACCATCAGTGATATTATTGAAAATATTAATACTATTATCATGATTACAAATGATTTAAATAAATTGTAACTCGGGATTCACAACAACTCATAGGATGAATTTAAAATTTGTGTAACTATTGCTTGGATATTTATTAATATTTGTTAAATGTAATTCTCCACACACCTTTCCCTTATAATACTCATAGCATAATATTGATGTTGTTGTACATATATTAATATTTCCCCCTAATATTACAATTTTTATATTATCAGTATTTAAGTGAATTGTAATATCATTATTAAACATTAATAATGTTATTATGGGATTTCAAAATTAATAGTAATGCAACTAATTGTGTTGCTACTCAGTAGGTATGGGTAGTCACCAACTCTCATTTACTACTTTTATGAAGCATTGTTCAAAGAGGTAAGGTGCAAGGAAATAATATCTAGATGAATGCAATTGGAATTAATGAAGGAGACAAACCTCATTTATGAGGAATGGTGCATGCATAGAGAGGATGGAGTGCATTAAGAAGATATGACACCTATCCTTTTTGGGTCAAAAAACTCTACAAGTCATGCAAAAAAAAAATCCTTAGATTATCCACATTGTAGGAAAAGGGATGGCAGTTTGAAGATGTCAAGAAAAAGAATACCCACATAGGAATAAGATGGGAAGGGAAGAGGTAGAGATAGAAAGATGAAGTTATTCCTGGGATCGAACCATGAAAAAAGGGAGGGGAGTGCAAAAGAGATTCAACCACTCTATGCCATTAAGAAGACATCATTGAGATCAAAGGCCATGACTTCACCTTCTTATGCTTAGGATATAGACATCTATTCTCAAGCTATAGTACATGTGTTGGGAGTAAGGATATCATGATGCGTTGGAATACAAGAGGTGCATTAAGTTGACCCCAAGTTAGTAGTCTCTATTGCTAACAATAGTAAATATTTTCTACCTTTGCTTCTAACTAGCGTGATCATTTACTATAGTTGTAAGTAGTGAATTAAGTTGTTATTGTCTTTCAAGTAAACAAAAAAAATATTTGCAAAATTAGTAAAGTTATGGATTTGATAGGTTGTTTAGTGTGTAAAAGTGTGGGCATTACATAGGTATCAGAGCCTAGGTTGGTACACTGGGAACTTTTGGGAATTATATTAGAGTCTTGGTTGTTGTGGATGATGTTCGTTAAGTATTAGATACAAGGTATTTCACTTAGGGCAAATGTGTGTTGGACATCTAGGGGGAGTTACCTACATGTACTTGTGAAAAACTATGTGAGATGTGAATTTAGTTATAGATATGCATGTATACTGTGATTATGTTTGGATATGTGGTGTATTACCTAGTGTCAACCACTCCTAAGGGAGAAGGGTCCACTAGTGTAAATAGGGGTTGAGTGGGCAGGAGAAGACCTTCATTATGACCTAGCCTATTTGAGTGAGGTGAGCTACGGTGTGGCCCTCACTTCTTTAGGTAAGGTGAGTTACTATGGGGCCCTTATCTATCTAGGGGTGAGCAGAGCTATTATATGGCCCTCATTGTCATTTGGAGAATGCATTCCTCCATCTCTCCCTCTTTATGGATCTGCTAGTGATTCATATGTGATGCCATTACCTATTTAATATTCCCTTGTCTCTCTTACTACCATCTATCATTGTAAACCAAAAGGGTTGAGGACGGACCTAAGTGTGCCCTTATTCTAGAACAGATTTACTATTGATGATTCAGTTGCTATATGATTGCCCCAGGACACATTGATTATTATATGATTCTCTGGTTGTGTGAGACACCTTGATATTATACTATGATTTATTGATGAGCTCTATGCAGTTTGAGACCACCTTATCCCCTCCTCCCCCTTAGGTGACATGATTGAAGTCATGAAGTGATTGTAATGTGAAAATTTGTGTGATTTTGGATTCATATTTATGATTGCTAATATGATTTTATTTGATTGACGAAGCCAACAGTTTGAATTTATTTAAGTTATTGATTGCATGCATTGTGAAAATTGTCCTCTTTGCCTCAAGGACTAGTTGTCGAGACTTTGCTTTCAAATTTTGAATTTTTAGTTGGTGGACACTGTTGAGAAATTTATCAAGTGTAAATTTTGAATTGATACTTTAATTGAAATTTAAAATTTCTTGTTTTGAGGCTTTATTAATCTTATGTTACTATTGGCATATGTCTAGAAATGTGGAATATGTTAAGACTATCATACTCATGTGGAGTCACTAACAGGTTGTATGGGGGGAGTAGATGGCCTGAGGATTTATTGAGAATGGGTAAATGAGACCAATATGGGATGGTTACTATCTATTCCCCTTGATTTATCAGACATTTCTATGTAGAGGTTCCTTGGGGAGGACCTGACAGTGGTTATTTATGTGATATGGATTCTCAAAGGAGGATTTGGGGCACTAGGAATCATCATCCCTTTTGTGTGAGTCTTGTGTTGTTATTCAAGTGAGTCTCTTTTGTGGTAAATTGTGTGATGGTTGTGTTGTTTTGGTTGGTAAGAGAATAACAGTTGAAAGGGAAACTAAATGTTTTCTTACACATTATGAACATGATATGATGGTGACTTGTTGTGATATATGACTTCTTTTTGAAGATAAAGCCTCTTGAGGTACTTTTGACAACTAGTGGTGTCTGGATTAGTAATGTTTTCATAATATCTTAATGATGGTGTAATCAAGATGATCTTGGGTGTGTGATCAATATAAATTTGTAAGTGTATTTGGATCTTGATGACCTTGTACTAGGTGTGGCAGAGTATAAAAACATGTGCATGATTTGATGTCTCCATCATGTGCTTATGGTGTAATGCTTTGTTTCCCTAATCAAGTAATTTTTTTTTTAATAATTAGCATAGTTATAGGATTTATGAATATTCTTATATTGAAGTTCAGTTTCCAAACCCTAACGACTTCCGGGAGGAAATCCAATCTAAGGGGAGGGGGATGTAAGGCCTTACCTTTTTGTTCAATAGTTTTGCAAAAGTTTTTATTTGGTGGTTGTTATCTCTCGAAAATGCAGGTTTGAACTACAAAAGGTTGCCAAGCTTTCACAACGTTTTAGGGTAACATAACAAGGTTTGAAAGAATTAAACCTTCTACTCTTCAGGCACTGCTAGACCTAGGCGGGTGTACCTATAATAAATGAAGCAAACTTGACTATTGATCTTATCTTTGTACCATGATTTGTCCAAGATGGAAAATTGAAATGGACAAAATAAAACAAAATTGTATATACTATATATCAGCATTCAAAACTAAACCCTAATATGCTCAGTTAACAGATGTAAAAGTATGAATAAAACTAAATGATGGAAATAGTGAGACCAGTGCCTTATATAATATGTAGAGTCAAATGAAATCATAAACAACTGACTTCTTTCTAGATTCATTCAAATTGTTTGGCATATTTATTTATAACTAGTATAAAAATGAAAGGTTGTGATTATTGAGTTCTTCTTACTAATCTAAATGAAATTCCCTGATTACTGTGATTAATCAAAAGGGTTTAATCCTTCCTTAAAAGAACCTATCAACCAATCACATAGATACGGCAAAAACATACTGATAAACTAGACATAAACTTGTTATGATGATTTAAATAACCAAGAAACCTCAATTTTAGAGACAACTCAAATAATTCTTTGAATAGGCATAACACAACAATTAACACCAGAATTCGCCAACAAATCAGATGATTCTCATTGATATTTCCATAGCTTCAAAACATACAACATAGTCTCAACCCTATGAAACATGGTGTTCCACCATATTCTCTACTCTCTATCCTATTCTATCTATATGCATATTTTTTTTCAAAATGAATATTTATACTTTGAGAATGTGAAAGGATGCATCCTTTCGGAAATAGAAAATACAAATTATAAAACATAAGATAGAGAATGACTAGGCTCTATTTAGCCATAAGTGATTCTTGTTGAGATGGTCCAAATAATCCTAGCGCTCATACGTGTCCGCATCTTCAACAACATTCCAGACCGTAACCTCCATTTTGACCATTTCCTCATTTTGCTTACTCACTTCTTCCAATGCTGTATCATCCGTAGAAGCTACATTCATGATTTCATTCATCATTGACTCACATTCATTTTTCCACCTGGTGGCCTCTTTCAAATCCCAATTATCATCAAAAAATGGAATTACAATTTTATTAGCAGCTGCAATTAATCCCTATTCATCTCCTTGCAATTCATCATAGAAATTTCGATGGCGATTGATTATGTGATTAGCAGCCTCAAGTGCAGAACTGCTAGCTTCATCACTTTGAGCCAACTCATGAAAATTTTCCATGATTCGTCCATCCATCCTTGTGTGCTCCTTCAATGCAGCAAGAGTATGACCATATTTTCCCCACAATTTGTTTAACCAGGATGTAAAAATGATCCTGCCTCTTCTTGATAATTGCTGCAATAGCATCATGCTTTCCCTGAGAATAAGCACTTGACCCTACCTAGTGGTCTTTTGCTTGAGAGATTTCTCCTCGAGTTATCATTTTGGTTGTTCCCATTGAAACACCAACCAAGTCTTTGAGTCTATCATTTTCTCTCAGCAATTTCTCATTATTTTCTTTATACATTTCTCTCTCTTTTATCAATAATTGAATCTGTGCTTTATTCAATTTTGCAATGTTTACCCCAATATCAGCAGTAGCAACAAGATCAATTTCTCCAGCTTTTAAAGTCAAGACATGACCAAATGCCTTCTCTGTATCAAGTACCACTAAATTCCTGTGAGGTGGTTACAAAGCCCATATCAACATTGATCCCTCATCAGTGTTATACTTGGAGCCTGTATATACTTCTATTACCTTTTCCTTATCAAGCTTATGAGTAGCATTACTACTCTTCAAAAAACTATCAAAAACCAATGTAGAATTCAAATCTAAACCAGGAATTATCATAACACCAACATCCTCCAACATTTTCCTCCCCTTTTTAGGAGTCATATCTGTCATCTCATCATCCACACTTCTTCTCAATTGAGGCAGCAATTGATCCTCATTTCTAGAAGTGATATCATCAACATTCTCTCTTATCTCCTTCCCCTTCTGCTTGTATAAGAATGCTTTGAACTCAGGGGAATGTATAAATTCATTATCAGAAACAAAGGATTTGTACTCTATATGCCTAGCATCAACATCACCACTTTCAACACTCTGTTCTATGACTGGGCAGACATATTTCTGAGTCCTCATTTGGGACACCTTATCTGCTTTACCCTTTGGCACATCAGCTCTTGGTGCTTCTTCATCTCCAAAAGACAAACTCAGTATCTTGTAGCCCTTGGTTATACCTTTCAACTACCCTTTCTTCTTCATATTCATCCAAATTTCTAATCATATCATCAAAAGGATAGGGTACATGCTGATACCCTCCAAAATTAATCCTCTCTTTGGCTGAATGAATATACCCTTCAAGGTCAAAGTATTTCCTGGTTGGTCCTCTTTTCATGTTATAGTGCAACAATCTATCAAGAATTAAATTATGTCCCTCCTTAGCCAATACGGTGAAATCACCAAAGCATAAAGTACTAGGCATAAATGCCTACTTCCCAAAAGAACTGAAATGCATCACACTACTATAATCCATTTGTTTGACAATTTTGAAGTACATGCAACCTGTTTGGAACTGTCGTTGACAGAATGAAAGGAGCATCTTCAAATCCATACACTCTGATTACAATAGCTCCCTCTAAACAATACCGGTCTCCCCAGTTATGGTCAATTGGCCCATTAAAGTCTTTAGGCCGAAGGAATCTTTTGATCTCATCAATCAATGAATGATTACAAGGATAATGATACAATTTATATAATGTTTTTACAAAATACTCCTCAAAATGAATAAAACTAGAGCCAGTAAACCTGTTGTCCCAAATGGTAGTCCACAACTAAACAGGAAATGCTTCACCCTCTTTACCAGTCTAAGAAATTCTCATTTTCAGAGGCCACACCCCTAGCTCTTGTCTGAAATATAGCACTAAATGCATCAACAATGAATAATTTCTGAGGTGAACAATGGAAGCTCCACCCTTTATAGCCATCAATCCTGAGTCAAGATCCTTAGAAATATATGAAGCATAATCAAATAACCTAGCATTATGATATTGAATGTCTGCTGCAATGACCATTGGCACCATAGACATGAATTTCGGGGCATCCATCCCCAACACCTGACACACTAAAAAATATGTATATTTCATATTGGGTTCAAACAAATCTACATGATAAGGAGGCCCCTCACTATCTTCTAGAGGTTCTGGCTTGTTACCTTGTTTAACCCTGTGAATTGGTAACCTCCAACCCTTAAAAATTGTATCCATTCTAAAAAATTCCTTCTGCAACTCTTCACAATTGATTTCCTCATCGCAAAATCCTTCCAATTTGAAAACCTCACCAATTCCTTCTTTTGACACATGTATCTGTGGTTTTCTAGAAGGATCACATATTGCTTTACGCTTTGGATGATAATGATCAGTAAGCAATTTTACCAATTCAGCATTGACAAATACATTAGGGCACACCAATTTCCTTACATTCAACTTCCATGGATTACAGATTGGCTCAAAATGATTCCTCCTATGATAGTGGAAATTGAAAAGCTCATACCCTCTTATAGCAGTCCAAACATCACCTATAAACTTGCATTTTTTATCCAGTTTATCAACTTCTGCCCTAAGCTATGCAGACCTTCTAGCTTTAGGCCCCAAACTAGGTAGTTGATCAATAAGGTCTTGGTTTAGCTTCCTTTCAGCGCCTTCATGCTCTATATCAGTCTTTTGTTTCTTTCCCTTCGACTGACTGCTCTCACCCATTTTTCTACCCTTACCCTTTCCAGAACCAGAAGACTCCATTTTCAAGCTTACATAATCAAAATATGAAAAATAGAGAAGCAATTACTTACAGTATTCTACTTGAGCTCCTTAGACTAAAAAATTATCTTGCTTTTCTTATTCAGCTTGCCAATTCACCAGCAATCAATTCGGAAATGAGGAAATGATTAAAACACTACTGTCATTACTGTTTTATCCCATCGTGCCATTAATGAAGCATGAATGAAGCCACCTTTGAAACTGGCACTCTCGCATCAACTATCCTTTCGATGAGAAAAATTCAAATCTAGGGAAAAATCCCTTTTCAACGTTTATTTCATCATTTTCCAAGACATTCTACGGTCTTACCAACACCTGGAATCAACTTGATGACAAATGCTTCTGCTTTTCATGTCGCTGTGACAATTCAAAAGTCGTGGGGAACGCCTCATAGATGTCATGGAACAATATCGACATGTTTTCTTCAAAGCATTTTCTAATCAATCGAGACATTACTGCTATTCACACCAACTCCAGCTTATCTTTATGTTCTTCAAGAGACCTTACGATGTCGGGAAACCTCGCGACTTCATCCCCGCTTCAATCAAATTCTTTTATTCACGCTAATACCAAGAAAATTTATATTCTGCCGCATACAGCTCGCTTCCCTCGCCACAGGACTTTCAAAGTTAGAGATATGCGATATCTTTGCACTCAACAATACTTTCTTTCAATGTATTTTCATTTGCTAAAAAAAATCACCCTTTCACTGATGAATTCTCATTTTGGCATGTCCACCAAGTTTTCTCACCGAAGAAATAAACCCAACCATTGAAACAATACTTTCGGCAAGACAATGAACCTTTGGGAAAACTTACACCGACACCAAATGTCCTACCAAAATCACTCCAAATTACTCCTATTTGGAAAAACTCACCCCAAACCATCTGTCAGTATAATATTCATACTTTCGGTGAAACTTATGCCAACAAGTTCTTCTCGGTGATGCATATCTCCATCGGCATAAGATTTGAATCACAAGACTCCATAGCTTCTCACTGATAGGTTTGAAATACCTTTGAACTTAGTTCGGCCAAACAATGGCCCCTTCGCCTAGACCTTCCCTGATGCACATAAGTCTTACCGAGACATCTGTTTGCAAGTCAATCGGTAAAACAAAATGATTTCGTTATGAGTTCATACCGATACCAATTAGTCTGGCCAAAACAACCCCTTTATGCATTAGTCGGTATGACATATTGTCTTCGCCCTGAACATTAGACCGATGCCCCAACATATGCCGATATACTTTTTTCAGGATGCCTGTCGGCAAGAAAAAATTAGTTTGCCGAAACATTTTCCCGAACACCTTTATCTTGAGTGATAAACTTCCACATGCACCGGTCGGCAAAACACACTGTATTCACCATGACTTCACTCCGACAATGACTCCCCTTTGCCAAAATGATTCCTTTTGTCGCCAAAACAAGCAAATTGTCTTGCCGATAGTCTGCAACAAACATATATTAGTGAAAAATCAGGTCGGGGAGACTTTTACAATGTCTTGCTGATTCGGGTCTTTAATGAAAAATGAAAGACTTGATGGATTCAATGGATTTTATGACAAGAAAACAAGCAAGCCAATACAAAGAGGACTTTGATGCTTATAATGAGAACTCAATACTGGAACTTTTGGATGCAATAGAATGTAAAAATTTCAAAATTTTATAGTTCTAACACATTCATCAGAATTTGTAGTCAAATATAGTAGTGGTGGTATCATGGAATGCCATGACAAGCAAATGGGTGAACCCACAAAAGTGGTTTACAATTGGAGTGAGGAAGGAAAAGTTGAGAAAAATGACCCCATGGAAAAAAATATAATTTTGGGGTTCAAATGGACCAACAAAGGGTTCACTAGAATGAGGGTTCGAGCGAGTGAACCCATTAAATGAACTTCCCACCATTCCCACAAAAAAACACATAGGAAAATCCTTTTTGAAAGGGGGTTCAAATGAACCAAGGTTCGAATGAACGCTGGTTCGAGCGAACCCCCCTTTTCCCACCTTTCAACTCTCTGGCACATAAAAACATCAGAATTTTTCCCTTTGAAGCTCAAGTTGAGGATGAAAATAGAGGAGAATTCATAGACCCAACTGGATGATGGTAGTCCTTGGAAGGAGCTATCCAACAAATATAATTTTAATATGTTTTGGTTTTATTATGTATTTTTTTTATAGTTTTATTAAACATAGGCTTCTCATCGAAAATCAAGGTCTATGTTCTACACATGTGGAAAAATAGCAGATTATAAAAAAAAAATTAAAAATATGAGTGCACCAAATATTGAAGTCCTTGATCCAACAAAAAAAATTGAATTTCAATACATACAAAAACAGTTACGTGTTATACGATCTGCCTATGTCTTAATTGTAATTGGTTTGACTTTAAAACTTGATTAAGGAAATAATATCTAATTTAAAACACTATTTAACCAATTGGAAGCACTAGATATCAGAGTTACAACTCTAAATTCAAAAGAATTAGAATTTTATCCTTCATGGTATACAATGAGTGTCACTCTTTAAAAATGTTGTTTACTTAAAAAAACTAGTTTTCGAAGGAGATGGAAAAAGAAGTGCAATATGATTCCATAAATTTTGAAAAATATATATTTAGAATTTATAGACAAAATGTCACAAATCACTAGTTTGCATCATCTTCAAATTCCTCACAGTTTAGCCGCTATAGGTGCCCAAAACTAAAAATTTAGTTAGAAAAAAATATTTTAGTGTCCAGTTTGGCCAAAAATTGTAAACCAGTATTGTAGGATCACCCAAATGCAATTAGAAGATGTTCCTAGTTATTACTTATGCTATGTGAAGTAATTGCATCACTGCTTATGTTGACTTTCTAAACAACTATATTGTAATTGAATTTTTTTATCTATCAACATTTAGTTATTAGTTATGAAATGTGAAGCAATGCTTTGAGTTTGAAAGATGTGCAATGTAATGTAATCAATGATATGAATATATACTATAGAAATCTATTAAGTACAATTTGTTAGTTAAATTCCTTATTCTATTACCTGCATGTAGGTTTGTCTAACTTCACTGGAATTGGGAGGTGTTCCCACGAAACCTCCAATATTATCCTATTCAACATCCAAAATCATATATTAGAATACCATTCATATAACAATGCTATTAATATGTAATAAATTTATAATTGTTTACTAGTTACATACCTCAACGATAGATGCAGTGGAGTAATAAGTAGGTGTAGGGCCGGTGTATCTAGTATCAACATTGTGACCCTAAAATTTTATTACAATCATAAAACTAAATTAGTTAATCTTGCATTTCAAAAATTAAATTTAATGAATGCTAACATTTACCTAACTATTGATTCCATAAGCCTCTTTCAAAATGTCAGCTGCCCTCACCATCTCTGTATCTACAAACATATCCTGTGTAGCAGCCTCCTGAGTGTCGATGGGGTCATATGTACAAGTCACCCCAAAAACCTGGCATGAATGGGGTGGAATCCTACCACTCGAAGACTCCCCTAGATGGCATTGTACTAGAGGATTGGCATGCTAGATGACACTCTGGGTCAAAGAGTTGATAGCTTGCAAAGTGTCTACCTCGGAAATCTCCTTCATGATGGAAGGGATAACGATGTGCTCATGAGCCAG
This sequence comes from Sequoia sempervirens, assembly GCA_007258455.2. Classification (NCBI taxonomy): domain Eukaryota; kingdom Viridiplantae; phylum Streptophyta; class Pinopsida; order Cupressales; family Cupressaceae; genus Sequoia; species Sequoia sempervirens. Next base: position 557,691,954 of record VDFB02058242.1, read on the forward strand.
CCTAGCGAGAGGTCATCTCACTTGCTGCCTAGGATCTTGTCGTTCACTAGGTCTATCTTGAGCCGACTACCCACCTCTCCCATAGAAGTCCCTCATATCAAAATAATATAGGATGAACTCACAGTAGATTTTTCTTAGGAAATATTGTGGGACTTCACAATTGTTGCAAGGTGGGTAATCAAAAACCATGTACTACCTATCCCAAAAAAAGTTCCTAATCCCTTGGTGGTGGAAGCAATGGATAGGAAACCTCTTCACATGGAGGTCAAGATTTTTATTTGTGCATGGGTCGGTGAATAATGAGCACAAATCATATTTTGTAATTTTTTCATCTTTTATTTCATTATATGATAATTTATCTGTGTACAAATTCTTAGCCACCTACCTCCTACCTTGCCAACCACTTAATTTTTTTTTGATTCAATCTACATGTTTTAACATTTCTTTAAGTGAATTTGCAAGTGTTCTTCTTTCCATGGTTGAACCTAAAGGATCATTCAACCTCATGATTAACTCCTCAATATGTTTTGTTATTGTTTTCAATTACCCCCATTAAATTTTGTTGAGTGCCAAGAGGATGTTGAGGGATTGGTGGAGGAGATTGTTGTTGTGGTTGTTGATGATTTTGTTCATATTGTTGTTTCTCTAGTTGTTGAGGATTTTTTAGGATCATTATCATTTCCTACAAATTAAACAATTGAATATCAAAAACAACCTAAAACTAACAAATTCACAACAAAAATAAAGAATCCTTACTTATTTGACTTCCCCATTGACGTGGCGGCATCCTAGTTATGAATTTGCAACAAATCGATGATGAAAAGGAAAAAAAAGCTCCCTCCAAATTGTAAGTACGCAAGAAGTAAGGTTGTTTGGCTACGGGTTGCTAAAAAAATAGTGACAGTAAAAATGAATTCATTTTTTTTTTTGTTTTAATAATCTATAACACGCTCACATTATAAGATGAGCAATTTATAATGTGCTCACATTATAATGTGAGTGCGTAATAGGCGCGATGTGGTCAATCCTTAGGCTCAGTCACACCAATTCATAACTCACTCGTGTTATAGCCTATCAAAAGTTTTTTTAAATTTTGGCCACAATTTGGCCCCCCATCTTTTTGCACCCACCCTCCTCTTTTAGGTTAAGTTTTTAATTTTTTTTTTGTTGCTATAACTAAGTGACTGTAATGTAGAACCTTTTGTCCTAACATATAATCAACAAATATAATACCATTTTTATCTATCTTTATTTGTTGATAATATGTGCCCTCAATAATGACTGATCCAATGGGATACTCTTGTCCATCACCATCTGTCATCAATTACACCAATTTTATTTTTGGTTGTGTACATCTTAGTAGATAGTAATCTATACCTTTTGAATTGCTAAGATCTACAACAACAGTGAAAATATCTCCTGTACACACACCATGTAAAGTTTACAAAAGTTGTACAAAATATATAAATTTATATATAAAATGCTTGAAACTTACATAGAATATATTTGAATCAATTTTAAGTAAAATTAATTTTCATACCTGTAACAACTAAATCAAATACATGTTCATAATCAGCTGAATATAAATGATCATAGAAATTGACATTGCCATTTTCATCAACACGGGGCATTGATATTCATTGTTTCATTTCCCATCGTGAAACATACCCATCTCTAATATTCTCACATTGAACAATATTTGCATTGTCCTCAATGCAATCAATACAAAAATATGTTTTTTCTCTCACATTAATTGCATAAGGCCTGCTACTTCCCATTGTCATGATTTGATGCAGACTTCTAATACCATGAATTGTTTGAAAATTATAAGGATTTGATTGATCAATATCAGTTAATTACAAACATCCACTAGTGATTAATTTAAGTGAATATATATATATATATATATATATAAAATTCAAATTTTAAAATTCAATACTTTGAAATTCAAATTTAACAAGGGTATGTGCAGGATCATGATGGGCCAAAAAGTGGCAATATGATGGGTATGTGTAAGGTATGTGGCTGGCGATTTTATTTTACCCAAAATTGATGAAACAAAAAGGGTTTTTAAAGGAGATTCTCATCTTTCCACCAATATAAATTATTCTTTACTTTGAATTTAATAAATAATTATTATTCATTTTCTATTTAAATTACAACTAAAGTCCTAATTGATAGGCTACTTGAAAAATATCTATAGCTTTCAAATGATATCACATTTTTTGAATCCAAAACATATGTCACAGTCTATACTTCACATACTATAGGATTAAAAAAAAATGAATTTCATAAAATTTTGACCAAGTTAAGATGGTTAGACATACGATTTTTTATATTTTTAAAAATTTGTAATAAAAATTTCATAATTAATTATTTACGTAGAAACAAATTACAAAAAAATATGCATCACATTGGGACATGAGTTCTCTACTTATATCTAAAATATTATAAAAAAAAATATTATTATTTTATTGTGGTTAGGGTGGTCAGACAGACACCTACTTCTTATTTTTTCCTTGAAATTTAAGTACTACTGCATTGAAATTTCAAATTTTCACCAAATAGATTTAAAAAAAAAACTTAGTAGTTTAGAAACTACATTCAATTTGCTACAGATTCTATTCTTACATATTTTTGAAATAATATAGATAACTTATTCAAAATTTTATGTCAAGTTGCCTAACTTCAATTTTTCTAAATTTTTCACCACTTAAGGGCCTATTTTTAACATGATGATCCTGCACATATCCACAAATTTTGATTAGATGTACCTGTAACTTCCCAAAAATACCATGTGTTCTATGTTGAGTAACGAGCGGAAAAATGACTTTCTACACCATTCAACAATTTCATTTGCATTATGCATGGCATTACCTACAAGTACACATGTTAGCAAAATTTGTCACATGTTACTTTCAAGCAACTTAAGAATTTAATTTAGTTTAAATATATCTTTTTTTTTTTTAAATATCTCTAGTTTGGAATATATATATGGTGAACTACTAGCAAGTTCATATTGATGAAGTGCACACTTCACACATGCTCCTTCTCCATTGTGCTTTCCTTTTCCATGTCCACTCTCATAGAAATTCTATAAAAAAATGGTGTTTCATCTAGCATGTTGATGGGTTAACCAAACAAAAGATTTTACATACTTAAATTGTCCTATGAAGTTACAAATAATTAGTAAACTCAAACCAAATTAGCTTCACAAAAGTAATTATATATAATTAATTGGACAATTTAAGTCTCAAAGTTAAAAGTAAATAAATAAATATATATTTTTTTTTAAAATATATTTACCAGCACATCCATCAGACCCTATCTAGTGTTACTCTTGATTTATGCCATGTCATCTTAGGTCTTCAAAAAACATTTTAAAACAATGAGCTACATAGCTTCTATCATGATTCATATCATCACTGATATAAAAGTGAACCTCTTTAATGATAATTCGATCATCTTTGCTACTTTGTATTCCATCGAACTATAACTCGACATGCCTATAGCAAACTTGCTCAAAGATTGCAACTTGCTCTGAATGATAATATTGACTTTGAATCTCAGTTTGAGGACTAAATGTATAGTTCTCAAAGATATCTACAATAAAGAGAATACAACCTAGTGGAAAGCAATTCTTTGAATAATGAAATTGCTTAGCTTTCCATCCTACACCATGACAATGTTGGATATGTAGATATATGATATTGAAAAATTTATTCATGAATTCATTGTAAGGCAATCCACTCTCTTTGAAAATATTTTTTTTGGCCTCAACTCCTGACTTCATTAAGTATGTCTCATATTCAAATCTCTTCCAATTAACTTGCATTTCAATATTGTATACATGTAAAAGATTCTTCAAATCTCCACAATCATTACATATATTTTTTATACACTAAAAATTGAATTCATCTGAATCTTCTAATTTTTTGCATACAAGAGACTTCACAAATTGTGTTGTGCTTCAAGGGATAGCTAAATTTTGATCAATTGATACCATACCTTTTTATATGATTGTAGGTGTAGATCAAATTCAACATGATTTCAACAACAACAAATTTCACATACTTTATTTATACATACAAATGATGGTTGTAGTTTCTCAAACATCCTTGAACAAATATTCACATAAATAAAAATTCTTGCTTGAATGCTTCAAAAATTTCACTTTGTGTTGTGTCTATAAAATGTTTTGGATGAGAAATTTTTGTACCATCATCACCTATTATTTGTATAGCAACCCTTTTATTGGAAGAAACACAAGAGTGGTTGGTCCAATATTCAACCACCTATTTCTTTACATCTTTTGAAATTCTATCTTTTCGGGGAACCCTACAAATATTTACTAAATTTTTCTCAAATTTTCCATCTATTTCATTTCTCTTTTCAATATACCTTTGAATAGTTCTCCTAGAAACATTTAGTAATTCAAAAATTGCTTGAACTTGTCTTCTATGTGATAATTTATTACTGGAAATTACTGTCATCAATGCTCTACTTGCAACACTTAGATCACTAGATCGACTCTTGTTTTCAATACATTCAAATGCTTCTTGCAAGTTTTCAACAATTGTTTGTTTTAAATCTAATGACTTTTTCCTATTATTAAACCCTAATAACTCCAAAACAAGGGTCATTTCTTTTGATCTATATAACTTTGCAACTAACTGTGCTCTTCTAATTAGAGGTTTTTCTTCAAAAAATTCATCCCATATTATTTTTGAGTGTAATTTTAATGTGTTTTTAGATAACATATCTTCAGATGAAATATTATTGAAAAGATAATCCTCATCCATCTCCATCAAATTTTCCATACCATAGAAAAAATTTCTATTACTAGGTTTAGTTTGTTCTTGTACCTGTACGTCACCTTGGTCATCAATATTTTCCATGGGTTGTTCTTCAATAAATGTTCCTTCACCCTCTCTTCTCTTCCTTTGTCTTGTTCGTGTTCGATCATACTTCCTCGATTTAGTCCTTTTATTCACCATCACAAATTGCACTCAAATTTGAATTCACATGCATACAAATTTGTGTGCACATGAGTTTTGAATGAAATATGTATAGTTAATATTACATAATTATCTAACACTAAATTATAAATTATTCATTTGTGTTAAAGCCAAAGTAAAAAAGAAACATTCAAATTACAAACATATCATATGAGAAAATTTGGTACCATGAGCTCATATTAGGTATATATATCACTTGAAAAAAGGTTCATCAATTAAAATTTCTTTAAATTTCTTTAAAAGGGTAGGGGATGTCTATGAAGATGTTGTGCACTCAAAGAAGAAGGGTAAGAAAGGGGGTAATTCTACTTCACCCAATACTAAAAATAATTACCAAGTTTTGCAAAAGAACCCATATCCTTTGAATAAAAACTACAATTTGTGGCTAATGAATGGAAGGCCATTAATGGCCTTAAGCTGTTGGGTGACCAGTAGCTGGTTCGGTCCCTTGCTAGTTCTCCCCTATATTTTTCTTTTTTCCTACTTTTGTTGGTCTAAGTGTAGCTGCTCTTTTTTTCTTGTTGGGTGTGTCATGTCTTGTGAGTTCCCATGTTTGGCTTATATGGCTATTTTGTAAATGAATATGAGCCCTTCCTTAATTTAATATAATCAAAAAATTAATTTATTATATAACATATACTAAATTATGATTTGAACATGATAACAATAGATTATATATATGAATTGGTAAATAATTATTATATCTATAAATAATGAATCTTTAAATTTGTAATGAAATGATGTTAATATGTAATAAACCCAACATGAATTTTAGGAAATAAAATTAGGTTTGTGATAGACTTTAAATTTATTTTTATCAAATCTACACCAAATATCAAAATAAGCTATCTTAGAGGAATCACCAAGTTTACATAGTTTTATTCTAAGAACTTGGCAACATAAAACATATCATCACATAATAGTAATGTGAATATTTTAGAATAATATTACATTCCTTCCAAAATATATGTAGGCCTAAAAAATGATTACAACAACAATGAACAAAGAAAGGATTGAAGGGGATTTGAACAACATTATCCAATGTTTAAAGGGCCACCATAAACCATCTTGGTCAATCCAAAATTGGATATATCTTTCTAAGGAAATTATTAATACCTTTGAGAAAAGTTATATTACGCATGCCTATCAGGAAATAAACACGATGGTGGAATTTTTCACTAAAAAAGGTGTCAAAGCTCTGAAAAAGGTGATGTGGCAAGGGAAGGATGAGTTGAAGGCTGATGTCAAAGCCCTACTGACATATGATCGTGCTCACAGGAAGGTGCAATTTCCCATTCCTTAGAATGATGGCTGAGTGTCCTCATCTGTAGTCTCGGGATTGTGTTTTAATGATGATTTTGAGTTGGCTGAGGGATAATTATCTCATATCCCAGTTGCATGTGATTATTATTGCATGCTTTCTAGGCAGTTTAGGAATTTGTTTCTATAGGGTTCTGGACTATTCTATTACTGCTGGAAAAATGATGGGTGGCAAAAGTTGCAGAGTGGAGCTGATAAGATGTGATCAACTAAAGAATAATCCAAAGCTATGGAAGAAGCTAGAGAATGGTGGCATTACTATTTTTATTGAAAAGCTCCATGGCTAGGATTCAGAGGTAACTAGGGTTTTTGAGAAGGATTGGAAAAATGGTGAGATAAACCTGTTTGGAAGACAAGTTGTTATCAATGAACAGTTGATTGCTGAGGTTATTGGCCTCTCGATGGAGGGAATAAAATTATATAGGGATAGGAAGCAATTTGACGAAGCAGTCAACAAGTTCCCCAAGTCAAAAGCTGAGAAGGAGGAGTTATGCAGGACCTCTAGAAGCTACTACGACATGGACACAATTGTTTTGCATTGGAGGAGGGTTTTGAACGTGCTGATGAAGTATGTTAGTTTGGACGGCCATTACACCAGAGATTTTGTGTATCACTTCGTTCTGCTGAATCATTTTAGGCACCATGTCAGGATTTCCTTTCCTTTTTATCTGGCTTCTTCTCTAAACACCAGTCTGAAAAACCATATACAAAACCCCATTAGGTATTCTATCCTTCATGAAGGACTGCTTGTCCTTATTTACAATCATTTCAAAGCCATGCCAACTCTACCTCACTAGCCCTTATTGCCTAAGGTTAGGGTTGATGACAAGGACAAGGGTAAACCTAGGGATTCTACTCTAAAAAAGGGCAAGAGAAAATTGTCGGAGGACCCCTCCTATGATGTGAATGAAGAGGAGTCGCATTTGGAATCATTTTCTGAGTATTCTAGCCACCCTACGACTGACTGAGAAGAGAGACCTCACTTCCCTATGGACCTCAAGGTAGGGGATCATTATTTTAAGGAGGAGTGGGAATTTCCCACTGATGTGCTTGCTATTGCCCACAATGGGGTAGTGGATGACTTTAGACTTATGAGATGGGTGTTCTTTGAAATTAAGGAAATTAAGTTAAATCAAAGAGCTATGAAAAGTAAATTGGAGAAAGCCACAGATGACAATAACAGAGGCAGTGGTAGTGGTCGGGCTGTTGATTTATGGATGAAAGAGGAGAAGAAGTATATGGTTGAATGCCTCAAGAAAATGGTGGAGGAATTATAGGATTTCAAAGGAAATCATGATGGCAAGCAGTCGAACATGGAGGAGTAGTTGAGAAATATTAAAATCTCTCTCCACAAAGTGTTGATTATGAACTAGAAAATTTTAAAATCCATTGCACAGACCATGAATACCATGGTGGAAAACTTGGAAAAATCCCATCAGGTAAAAACTGTTGTGTTTCTGGATTTGGACAATGAGGATGGGCAACTGGATAGTGGGGGGCCAAGTAATAGGACCAAAGAAAACTTGAAAAGGAAGGCAAACCAAGCGCTTGCAAACATCCAGGAGATCAAGAAGTCTTCTCTCAACATGAATAGTCTGGAGTAGGAAGTGATAGAGATCCTTCAGAACCTGGCCTAGAGGTTGGTTGTCTTGTGGTTTTTTGTCATTTTTTTGTTTATTCTGTCCTAGTGATACTGTGTGTTCTTCTTTGTGGGTAGCGTCCTATTTTTTGTTTGTGCTCTATTAATGTCTTATCTCACGCTTTGTTACTGTTAATGGTTTTGGGATCCCTCTAAAACCTATTTGTTCCTTAATCAAAAACAATGAAAAAAGAGCAATAGAATAACACAAATAACTAGAAATCACCACTCCCAAACATAAGTAATCTGCTTTGATGGATTGAATGCAAGAATGCTAATTGATGTTGAATGAGTGAATTTCAGTGAATGGGGGTTAAAATAGATGTAAAAGAACTTATTTATACACACCTATGCTCTAATAACCCAATAATACAACATCATAGGATGACATAAGGTATTTTGGAATTAAAATCCAAAGAAAAATTTGAATTATTTTGAATTTGGAGCCAAGATGGACTCATTCACCGCCAATGGTGAATGGGTCCCACCTTAGGCTTGTAAGTGGGTGTCAGGAATTATGTTGCATTTAATGTTGTTTGTTGGGCTTACATTCAAAAATACACTTAATTAAGTCTTATGAGTGCATAAAGGGGTCATATAAAGCATAAGAAAGGTTTGAATAGTAATGACAAGGCTAGAAAAGTGTGAAATCTTGCTACAAGACTTTGTAACACTTTAGAATAGGACTTGATAAGTGATGAAAAGGTTATTTTTAGGTGAATTATAATGAGAAGAGTCTATAAAAGTGTAGAAATGTGTTACAACACTCCACAACACCTTCACAAGATATCATAATTTGAATGTTTAGGACCTAATGTGAATGTAGAAGTTACATTGCAACTTTAAATCAAAGAAAAATAGGTCCATCATCATGAAAGAAAGACCTAAAAAACCATGAAAATGCCAATGATCCATTTTTCTATGGTACATTTAGCCCCCACTTTAGTGATAGGATGAACATGCTTCAAACCCACACTAAAGTAGCCATGCATATCAAGAGGGATCGAAATGTACTTATGCTAGCAAGATGGAATAACAATGATCAAGAGGGATGATAAAGCCCCTAGGATGAAGATCCCATGGAAAAGTAAACATAAGAACAAAGGAACACACATGTGAAAAAGAAAATGCATGCTCAGTCTAGGGTGACAAAACTCATAGTAGTCCACAGGGTGAGAAGGCCCAAAAGGTGAGAAACATATGCTAGTTGGTATGAACTCACAAGCATATAGGTGTCTATGGGGAAATTTGTGCCTCAGAATGGGATTCCCACTCAACCATATCAAAGTTATACCTCCTAAGAACTTTAACAAGGTTCCACAAAGGAAAATGTTAGTTCGTGCTTCATGAGACAAGCAAAGTTTTGTATGCTTAAAACTGATGAATAAAGAGGATGGTACCATAGACATGCAAGTTGCATTATGCAAGGTGTCAAAGATGTAAACTATAAAATGTAAAATGTAAAATGTAAAAGATATTCAAAGGAGTCTTGTTGAGTTCATGTAAGGTCTATCACTTAGGGAACATTGTGCCTAATGTCTCCAATAGAGGACCAATCAAAGAATATAATATTCACAACTTAGGGGATGCAGTGTGTTGCATCAGACCACCAAAAGGAATGCAATATGCTAAGATAGATCACACTTATGAAGGACATCAAATCAAATGTCATCCACAAAGTGACGAATGCATCATATGAAGTGACAAGGCTGCACTAAGAACTGAGAATACAAATGAATAATGCCAATGTATCCCCCCCACTTTAAAGGAATTTCTACACACCGTTCTGTGAGAAATTACTTTAAAGTAGCAAAGGAAAAATGTAAAAAAGAAAACAACACATGAGAGCCAACTTGGAAAGCCCCTATGCCAAGTCATATGTTTCTAAGTAAGGTTGCTTCATGTAAATGAAAAACAAAAGAAAAGAAAAGGGAAGCTTCCCCCCATAAAGGAACACACCAAACACATAAGGGATCTATGGATTTAGGGTCATTATGTTCATTGATGCAATGTGTTTATGAAAGAGCTCAGAACTGTCATCATTCCCCAAATACATAGAACTGGAAGAATGACACAAAGAGAGTGAAAACAAAAGAAAAATAAAGTCCGTTTTGGGTCAACATGGAAGAGACATTTCAGTCTCAATTCTTTGCATCATCCCCAAGAGGAGAAAAACAAGAAAAAAGAAAATGTAAAGGAAAAAGAAAAGTAAAAGCATTTGGGTCAACATGAAGGAGTCATTTCGGTCTCAATGCCTTGCGTCATCCCCAAAAGGAAAAACACAAGAAAAAGACAAAGTAAAAAGAAAAAGGGACCATTTGGGTCAACATGGAAGAGACATAGCGAGTCTCAATTCTTTGTGTCATCACCAAATGGAAAACAAAAAACAAAAATGAAAGAAAAGAAGTAAAGGACCTTTTGGGTCAACATGGAAGAGACATAGGGTGTCTCTACAATTTGTGTAATCCCCAAAAGGATTAAAAAAAAATAAAAAGGGAAAAAGGAAATGTACGAAATATAGAAGAATAAAGGTACAAATAGAGGAAGTGCACAAAGAGAGAGAGAACATCAAACACACATTATGGGGGAACATGGTATGCACATACAAGCATACTAGGAAAATGCAAAAGGGGCTAGTAATGTAAATGCAAGTCAACCATTAACCAATTTATTAGCTTCTCAATCTAAAGTATGATAAGCGGAAGAGAAATAACACAGTTAAGAGACAAGGAAAAATACATTACAAGGACAAGGCTAACAACTTCTTTCCTTCACTCAGTGTAAGACAAGAATGAGCCAAGGTAGGTGATGGGAAGGGTCATGCAATAGTGAGAGTAGAAAATTCTGCAACTATGGCATGCTGAAGGGATTTGGTTTTAAGGGATGATAGGATAACAATTGGTATCAATGAAGTGATACTTGGTTAATATGTCCTTCAATGTTCGACATTCATCAGTTCGATGGCTAGGAACACGATGATATTTGCAATATGGTATGTTAGAGTCTTTAGGATGGATGACCAACCTGTTTGAAGGTGGTAAGAGTATAAGGCCTTTGTTTAAAAGCAGTTGAAGTCTCCTTTCACATTCAAGTGGTGGATGGATAGGAAACTTGAGTTTTTTTAATTTCAAAGGTCATTTTCATTTGCTAGATTCTCCTTTTTCATGGATGGAAGGGTATATGTAGGATCATGATGAGGCAAAAAGTGGCAATATGATGGGTATCTGGCTGACGACTTTTTTTTTACCCAAAATTGATGAAATGAAAAGGGTTTTTAAAGGAGATTCTCGGCTTTCCACAAATATAAATTATTCTTTACTTTGAATTTAATAAGTAATTATTATTCATTTTCTATTCAAATTATGACTAATGTCCTGATTGATAGGTTGATTTAAAAACATCTATAGCTTTCAAATGGTATCACATTTTTTGAATCCAAAATATGTGTCACATTCTATGCTTCACATAATATAGGATTAAAAAAAGAAAACTTGAATTTCATGAAGTTTTGACCAAGTTAAGGTGGTCAGACATACAAGTTTTTTATATTTTTTTAAAGTTATAATAAAAAATTCATAATTAATTATTTACTTCAAAAAAATTACAAAAAAATATGCATCACATCGGGACATGAGTCCTCTAATTATATCTAAAATATTATAAAAAATATTATCATTTTATGTGGTTAGGGTGGTCAAACAAACACCTACTTATTTTTCCCGAAATTTAAGTACTACTACATTGAAATTTCAAATTTTCACCAAATAGATATATATTTTTTTTAAACAAACCTAGTAATTTAGAAACTACATTAAATTTGCTATAGATTCTATTCGTACATATTTTTGAAATAATATAGATGACTTATTCAAATTTTTACGTCAAGTTGCCTAACTCTGATTTTTCTGAATTTTTTGCCACTTAAGGGCCTATTTTTTCCATGATGATCTTGCACATACCTAGAAGGAGGAAGAGGACCCATGGGGATCCTAGCATCCTTGTCATTAGAATCAGGTAATGGTTGTTCACATGGAAGGAGAATATTCAAAATCAGGAGGGGAGTCAAAGATCATTGTACCATCATCGCGAAGTCTCAAATATTCAAAAGGAGGCTTGCCGACATGAGGAGGATATTGATATCCTAATCCTGTTGTGTTTTCCTCTATTGGTATTTGTTCTAAAAGTTGGTGAATGTCATGTTTGATTGTTGTGTCACAACCTTGTTTTCTTAAGATATTAAAACCTTTGCCATATGTTTCTTCAAGGTTGATTGTTGTGTTTGTAACTTTTTTATCATAAAATGGCTGAGGATGTGGTTCTGTAGAGCAACTAGGTCCACTTGTTGAGGGGAATTTAGGCCCTTCATTGATTTCAAGATGTAAGTATCCAAACATGTCAGGAGGTGAGATAGTAGGAAGATCTTGTGACTTCATGGATGGGTAAAAGGTTGCATTGGCTTCAAGGTTATCAAGGCATGAATTTAAGAACTTGGTCATGCTATCATCATCTTCTCCAATGATGTCAACAACACAAGGAGGACATTCATGTGGAGTTGAAGGAGCATGAGGAAGCTCAAGGTCATTAGGATCAGAACAAAAGGAACAATTGGACATGTCTACTAAGGATTTCAATGAATTCTAGAACTTGTTAAAGGAGAGAGCCATGATGAAAATGTGTAAAAATGAACTAATATGCAAGAAATAGAAGAAAACAAAAAATCTGGAATGAATTGCAGAAATTAAGAAAGAGAACTTGTAATGCAAAAAATACCCAAAAAATGCCTGAAAATGCAGTGTAAAATGTGCAGGTGGATTGATTTGCCTAGGGTGGCGAATGAGTTTGGTTATGAGATTTTTTTTGTGTTTTTCAGAAAATTTAAAGTGATTTTAATGCTTTTTAGATGCAAATGAATTTTTTTTAGTTTTCTAATGAGTTGATATGCAAAAATGAAGTCTATATGAGTATTTCAATAACACAATTTTATAAAACCTAGGATGCAAAAACAAAAAAAAACCTAATTGAATGTTGATACAAAGGAAACCTAGGATGCAAGATGCATATGAAATTAGAAAGATAAATGTGTTCAATATGTAGGTTCACCAAAATGAACCAACAATTTTGAAGGTTCTATGTACTTCTCTTACACTCTTAGGATCTTTCACCTAAAACGAGAGATATAGAACACTAAAATTGTGGTGGTTCACTCAAATAAAGGAATGTATGATGTGATTAGGACTAAATGCAATAATGTGAATGCAACTAAATGATGAAAATTGATTGATTATGAATAAAAAAAACTAATGTAATATGCAATGTTTGAAAACATAATTAGATATGCAAGAATGAACTAAAACATGAACAAACACAAAAATAATTGAAAGAGGGTGAACAAAGGCACCTGGGAATTGGATGTTGAATTTGGAAGGCTCTAGAAACTAGAAGAAATCACTATAAATCACTAGTGGGACTCATTATCCACTGATGGAAAATCAATCCTCCTACAGGTAAAAACACCTGAAACTGCTTTCCGACTGTTAGGAACTAGATTATGAAAAAATATCTTTTTTTTATCCTTTAGATGGGACTCATTTGCCACTGATGGTGAATCAGTTTCAAAGGTCAATTTTGTAGATCCAAATCTGCACTTGTCTTCTTGTCAGGTTGACAGAGTCAAATCTGTAGAAAACAGATTGTAGGTTGTCTCCAATCTTGAACTAGGGTTTAGTTGACTTGAAACAATTTTTTGACTTGTTGACCACCTTTTAACACCTATTTTCTTGAAAAAACTACATACAAAATTCTGCAAACACACATGTAAAAGGGGAAAAAATGGTTAAGGGTTAGAGTATAGGGATTTGCCCTGGTCAAATCCCACTTTGGTAATCAAACCCTTAATAAAGAAATGAAATGAAATGATGAATAAAATCATGCAAGTGTCCTAAACTCACCAAAACCTTGTTGAAGAAATCTAAAGAGTGTCAATGGCTGCTTCAAGATGCTTGATGTTTGCTTGATTGAATGATGCTTTGATGGATTGAATGAAAAAATGCTAATTGATGTTGAATGAGTGAATGTCAATGAATGGGGGTTAAAATGGATTTAATAACAATTATTTATACACACTTATGCCCTAATAACCCAATAATACAACATGGTAGGCCAACATAAGGTATTTTTGAATAAAAATTTGAAGGAAAATTTGAATTATTTTAAATTTGGAGCCAAGAGGGACTCATTTGCCGCCCATGGAAAATGGGTCCCACCTTAGGCTTGTAAGTGGGTTTCAGGAATTAAGTTGCATTAAATGTTGTTTGTTGGGCTTACATTAAAAAATACACTTAATTAAGTCTTATGAGTGCATAAAGGGGTCATATAATGCATAAGAAAGGTGTAAATAGTGATGACAAGCCTAAAAAAGTGTGAAATCTTGTTACAAGACTTTACAACACTTTACAATAGGACTTGATAAGTGATGAAAAGGTGATTTTTAGGTGAATTGTAATGAGAAGAGTCTAGAAAAATGTAGAAATGTGTTACAACACTTCACAACACCTTCACAAGACATCATAATTTTAATCTTTTGGACCTAATGTGAATGTAGAAGTTACATTGCAACATTAAATCAAAGCAAAATAGGTCAAGCATCATGAAAGAAAGACCTAAAAGACCATAAAAATTTCAATGATCCATTTTTCTATGGTACATTTAGCCCCCACTTTAGTGAGAGGATGAACTTGATTCAAACTCACACTAAAGTAGCCATGCATATCGAGAGGGATCCAAATGTATTTATGCTAGCAAGCTGGAATAACAACGATCAAGAGGGATTATCAAGCCCTGATGCAATAAGGGGAGGCCCACAACACACTAAAACACTATTCCAACCTACAACCATAATTTCCAATTCACAATTTCATCAAAATCTCTTCATTCACCAAATTCACTCTATTTCCTTGTAGCATAGGAAATCAACCAAATCGGGTACAACTTCTCAATGACAACCTATTAGACAAATACATGAACCAATCCAGAGACCCATTTTGACACTCTTCAACATATCAACCAATCACCTATGGCTACTTTGTAACAAATTTCTCAAAATTGGGTTTTCTCACCTTTTTGGGCTTAAATTATCCCTCTTTTCCAAAGGAACTACTCTCTATTCCTTTCCAAACTTTGTAAAACCTATTGGGAAGCAATTCTTATGTCCTCAAACCAAGGATTTCATCATTTTTTATCAGATTCACAAATAGACAAATGCCAATCCACAAAACCCACCATTTTACTCACAAAACATAGGGCTTGATGAAAATTGCACTCCCAAACGCTACCAAATAAAATATCCTTCACAAATAGTTCTAAATTAGCCTACTCAAGCTTAATTCAACAAAATATATCACTTCTCCAATGCAAAGTTCAATTTGACACTCTAAAACCTCCATTTTTCACTTGAAAACATCAATTTTAAGACCTAGGGCTTCACACCCATCACCATACTAGACCTCCCCTACATAAACTCACCATACTCACACCTTTTCCTAATGTAACATGCCCATTCCACCAAGTAACAGATCTAACAGAAAGGTGGAATGAGTTAATTCATGGTTTACACTAACAAAACCCTTAAGACCCCTGTTACAGACCCGATCTAAGAAGATTAGTTATTAAATGCACAAAACCTTATGGGGTATGTGTAGGATCATAATGGGAAAAAAAGGCCCTTAAGTGGTAAAAAAAATCAAAAAAATTAGAGTTACGCAGCTTGGCATAAAAATTTAAATAAGTTATCTATATTATTTCAAAAATATGTAAGAATAGAATATGTAGCAAATTGAATGTAGTTTCTAAACTACTAGGTTTCTTTAAAAAAAAAGATCTATTTGGTAAGAATTTGAAATTTCAATGTAGTAGCACTTAAATTTCAAGGAAAAAATAAGTAGTTGTCTGTCTGACCACCCTAACCACAATAAAATGATAATATTTTTTTTTATAAGATTTTAGATATAAGTAGACAACTCATGTCCCAATGTGACGCATATTTTTTTGTAATTTTTTTCCAAGTAAACAATTAATTATGATTTTTTTATTACAACTTTTAAAATAATAGAAAAAAATTGTATGTCGACCACCTTAACTTGGTCAAAACTTCATGAAATTCATTTTTTCGTTTTTAATCCTATAGTATGTGAAGCATAGAATGTGACGCATGTTTTGGATTCAAAAAATGTGATACCGTTTGAAAGTTATAGATGTTTATCAATCAGTCTATCAATCAGGACTTTAGTCATAATTTGAATAGAAAATGAATAATAATTACTTATTAAATTCAAAGTAAAGCATAATTTATATTGGTGGAAATTTGAGAATCTCCTTTAAAAACCCTTTTCATTTCATCAATTTTGGGTAAAAAAAGTTGTTAGCCACATACCCATCATATTGCAACTTTTTGGCCCATCATGATCTTGCACATACCCTATGGAAAGACACAAAAATTGATTCAATAGAAATCCAAATTAATACACTATGAGATGGGGTTAGAAATCAAATAGCATAGACAAAGTGACAACCAACACTTCTAAGCTATAAAACCTCATCCAAACAAGAGAATACAATTATATGAAAGGAGAAAAATGAAAACAATGAAATAAAGCACTCCCCATTGAACTTGAATCACTTCTTTTTCTTTCCTTCTTGTTATGAAACTTTTCCGTTAGATTTGTTGAAACACTTGTGCAAAACCTGCAAATGGTAGCAAGAAAGTTGGAGACAATTAGCTATTAAGCCAAAAATGGAGAAGGAAGGTTGCTTTTATAGACAACCTTTCGAATGGATGTCTAAGATTAATCCTCTAGAAGGATTCCAAGATCAATGGTCCAAAATTGATGTACCAAGAATATGTTATTCTTGGAGGAATCATTACAGACATGCATGCAGGGACATGCAGGCTATGACAGACATGTAGGGACATGTAGACTATGACAAGGACATGCAAACTATGACATGAAATAATGACATGGTATCTTTGACTAGGTGGAGGTACATAAATAATTTATTTTAAATTATATTATTCAAAATGGAGGAAAATAACAAGTGGCAAATAAATAATTTATCCAATTTAATTATTTAGAGAAAATGACAAAAGGAGAATTAAATTAAATTAATCGATTTAATTAAATGGGGAGGTGGAATTTAGACATGGATAATTAATTTGAATTATTTATCCAAAAGAGAGGAATGAAACACAATTAAATAATTTTGACAATTATTTAATTATAGAAGAACAAAAGGTCAAATAATGATTATTATTATTATCTAACTATAGATGAAAGATAAATAATTAAATTAAAAAAATAATTTATTTAATTATTGAAGAAAGGGATATATTAGTGACGCAATTAAATAATTTTAATTGATCAAGATAGAATAAAGATGAGAAGATGAATTAATTAAATAATTAAAAATTATCTAATTAATAGAGGAATGCGGTCAAAACTAATTGAATAATTAAAGTTATTCAATTATCGAAGGACAACCACCAAGAAAAATGACGCTCGCGGACTTAGGACATTTTTCAGTGTCTACATTTTGCCCCTCTTTGAGGCAATGCAGCTTGTCGTGTTGTTTCAAAGAAAAAGATTGATCAACTGATACATGCCCCAAAGATATCTTGGTAAGGATTATGATAAGAATGATATGCCCCCTTGAGAGATTGATCGAACAGATTGTAAGAAGATTAATCTCTCGATAGATGTATAGAAAGTGATTAGATACCTGATATTGCACAAGTGATAAAGTGGTGATGTACATTTTGATGAAAATGCAAAGTTGATGGGTGTAACTGAACAATTGATGGAAATGATCAGTATAGCCAGGTTGATGACCTAATGAAGCTGATTGAGCTAATTAAGCTGATTGAGAATTATGCTTACGCAAGACAAGGTGTTGCAATGATGGATTGACTAATTGATTAAGAGGACAAGAAATTTCAAGAAGCAGGTTGATTGATTTGAGATTTGAGTCAAGAGACATATATCAGTGAGTTAAGCAATTGATTGATTTCTCTGCGACAAGAAAGATGAAGAAAATGAAATGCAAGATGGAAGAGAATGAAGGTGATGAAGCCTCATGTATCTTTTAAGTTCTTTTATCATCATCGGGCTTATTATGTCGCAAATTAGTATAAGCGTCTAGATAACAAGAACATCTAGAAGATCTAAATATTGTTTGCATTTTTATTTAGTAATGAAGTATAAGCATCTAGGTATAAGAACCTTAGATGACCTAAATACTTATTGAATGGAAGCAACTATCAGACAAGGAATGCTGTCATCCACATTAGACTCATAGGTCCTCTATGGTTTTAGACAACCATGTCCTAAGATGAGTCATCTTATGAATAAGAAACAATTCGCAAACAACAAAAAAATGAACATGCCCCATCCTTGCCTCTCTAGTCAAAGACATCCTGAAGAAGCTAAAAGACATGTCACCAAAGATAAAACAATAAAATAAGCAAAGATCAACAAACAAACAGGAGTCTTGCTTCGATGTAAAACTGATTCTCGTTACAATTTATGCGTTTGGTTGGATTTGAAAGGTGGATTGATATATATGTTATAATGTTTGCTCAAGGTTGTCAACACTTGCACACTTTGATTTTGTTAAAGTTCAAAGTTGTATGGTGATCTAAAAGTGTCACTATTTTTTGGGATTTTTGAATTTTTCTTTTGGGATTTTTGGAATATTTGTTTTTTTTTTTGGATTTCTTCAAGACATTTTATGGTTTATTTTGGATTTTTAAGGACATTTTATGGTTTTTGGATTTTTCAGACATTTTATGGTTTTATATATTTTTTATTTTATTATTTTTTTTCAGGACATTTTATGATTTGATTTTTATTTGATTTTTGGATTTTTTTATTTTTTTTAGGACATTTTATGATTTTGTTTTTTGGATTTTTTGAAGTTTTAAAGATGGAGTGAAATGAAATGTGATATGACGGATTGAAGGAATAAGATCTTCCACAGTAGAGGTAATGCAACCATGGATAAATGATAGATCAAAATGAAAGATTCACTGCAAAACATGTCACACAAGCAACATATCCTTTGTCAAAAGATGATAATGGTTCGTTGATTGGATGCTAGGAATGATCGATTCCATAAGGCATGATGATGATAAGTAGTTAGGATCACTGATTCATTTAAGTATGATAAGATTGATGATTGTTTATGATTGATTGACAAAAAAATATGAGGATTGGATAATGTTTTATAGCTAGGCTCAAATATGATTCACATGATAAGATTCAAGGTTGCAAAGGGACATGATGACCAACATTGGAGGTAATTTAATCATGGATAAATGATAAGGATGTGAACTATGATGGAATGGTAACACATAAGGATATGAAAGGGAATCCAAAGCATGTGTTTGTAATTTTTCCCCTAATCTCATCAAGAACAAAGGAAGGATATGGGACATGGATTTGGATAAGCTAGGAGATATGGAATGGAAGAATGCAAAGATAAGGATAATGAATAGGATGATCAAGATCGATAAGATATGGACACAATTCCTAAGTACTTTGCTCCTATTCCTCATCAAGACCAAGGAAGGGAAGAAAGGATGCATTAAGATAGGATGGTGGAATATGGATACAGTGAAGGATATGGTACGAAAGATATGGATAAAGTGTATAGGATAAGATATACTGTGTTCAAGAAGATCCTTAGCCTGGTCAAGATCAAAGGTGGAAAGGTAAAGGATGATTGTAAAGAGGATAATGGATATGAATGAAAGGATGGATGAAACTTTCCCCCAAGTGTAGAGTACAAGAGGAATATGGAAGATAGGATATGGATATGGAAGATCCCTTTAATATGTGCTCTAATAAACCATGGCAAGAATGATTAGACTCATAAACGTTGGTAGATTAATGGTGTGATGGAAGAAGCTAAGGACTTATGCAAAGGTTTGGATTAAAGGAGGATAATGGGGGATGGATGTTGGATAATGGATAGGAGGTTGGAAGGCTTGTTGATGGATAGATGAAAAGGATGGAAAGGATGGAAAGATCAACATTGACACACACCTTGAAGGGTGGTGGAGTGATGGAGGAAAAATGAATTTGGAAGGTGATAGGTTTTTAGATGGACGATAGGAGGAAGCTTTTGGATTAGGAAATTTCGATGCCAATTTAGATTTTATTGCTTCTACGAGACTTTTAGGAATCCACATAGCTTTTGACTTTGATTTTTGATTCATGGGCCTTTTTGGCCTTTGAGATTCTTCTTTTTGCTTAATGGGCCTTTGTGGCCTTTGAAATTTTTCTTCTTGATTTATGGGCCTTTGTGGCCTTTGAATTTTTTGCTTTTGACTTGATGGGCCTTTGTGGCCTTTTGAATTTTTCTTTTGACTTGATGGGCCTTTGTGGCCTTTTGGATTTTTATTTTGACTTGGGATCAAGTTTTCTTTTATTTTTGCATGGCTCTTCAAGGAGACATGTTGATCCTTTGATACATGTGGATTTTGATATGGAAGCTTTTGACATTTGGTACCCAAATTGCTTCCAAGACCAATGGGATGGGTGGATGGAGATGAATGATATGGAGGTCCTATGGATGGGTTAATGTAGGTAGAATTTTGAGAGGGCATCAAGGGTGTGTACCTTTGTTGTTCTTGATGAATAGGAGATGGAGGGATGTAGGGCCCCAATATGGATGGAAGGGTTGATGAACTAGGGTTTGGATGATAAGGGCCAAGGATAAATGGAAGGTTTGATGGACTAGGATAAGGACCTAGGATAGATGGAATGTTTGATGGACTAGGATAAGTAGGTTTATTTTTATGGAATCTAGGCTTATGATGGGTACGAATGTCTTGAGCGTAAGCTGTTTAACCAAGACCATGATAGTATGTGTTTTCTTGGATATAAAGGGGTTCTAGGATACCTTGTTCATGAAGGCCTAATCCTTTTCCTTTTTAGTTCATAATTTGATACATTTATTTGCCAATGGGATATATATTGTTTATGAAACAAGATGCAAGTCCATCGTGAGGTGGTTGTGATATGGAAGGAATAACAAGATATTCAAGTAAACCACCTTGGATAAAAGTGAGAGAACCAATTTGATAGGTAAGAGGTTCATGGATAGTTTGAATAGGGGTGATAGAATCTTGTGGAGGATTGTGGTCATGAGGGGAATTAGGATGTGTGATAGGATCTTGACATGGGGATAAGGGGGTAATTTGATCTTGACTTGGAAAAGGATCAAGAGGTGTAAGAGATGGAGTAGCTTGCTCTTTATTAGGTATGGAATCATCACGAAGTGGTATGGAAGGCATGTCTTGATCATGAGAAGGATGAACATCATCATGGAATGAAAGGGTATCCTTGAATGGAGGTATATCTTGATCTTGACGAGGAAGGGAATCTTGATATTTTGTGGAAAGCCTATCTTGATCATTGGATATGATGGAATCATGAGATGGTATGAATTCATTAGATGAGGTGAAAGGAGGACTTGGAAGGATACTTTTATCTTGAGATGTAAGGGAATCATCTTGAATGAAACAAAAAGAGATAAGGGGATCATCGTGGGGTTCTTGAGAGATGGGATCTTTGTCAAAGATTGGAAGGGGTTGTGGAATTTTGGTATCATTGGATGGAGTGGAAAGAATTCTTTTATCTTGATTTCTAGGGGAGTCTATGCTAGCAAGAATACTTTGATCTTGATTTGTAAGGGAGTTTATGCTCCCATGCTTTGGACTAATATATTGACATGACTCATTGGATGGAGATGGTATGATGAGAGAGGATGGTTGGATGAAATTGTTAACTTGGGTGGAAGACTCACGAGGTTTATTTTGAATTATGGGAGATGAAGATAGATGCATGACATGGTAGGATTTCTCAAGATTATTTGTGTTTGAGGACATAGATTTAGGTTTCTCATTTAGCCTTTGCAGAAAATCATGGATATTGAACTTGGATGATGTAGTTTTGGGTAAGGATAAAGGTTTATGAGATGATTGCATCACTTCATTCAAATGTTGGGATTCAAGTTGTTTTTCAAGCTCTTTCAAATGATGGTCAAGATATTCAATCCTTTGGTTTCATTCATAGGTCGAGGGTGAATATGGAGGATAGTAGTTAGACATGTTTGGTTGATGGTTTTGTAAATGTTTTGAGGTGTTGCAAGTTACTAGGTGTGATGTTTGTTTGAGGTCAATTGTTTGTGTTCAGATATGTGAATGTGGTAAATACTATTTGAAAATTTAGAAAACACTTGACAAGCACGAGGTTTTGGTGTATGCAAACGCACATGAGACAAACACAATCCTAATAGGCCAATAGGCCAAGGGTTTGTATACTTTATATAGCCCACCGATATACCTCGAATTGGTGCTAAACACCTTTCCTTCTCGAGAGTGGATAGCTTAGAAGTTTGGTGGCACTGGCTCCCCTCCACAGCTCATTAATGTCATTTGAGCACACCAACTTCGGATTCTTGGGTAGTCACTTCCCAAGAATTGTTATCTCTACTCAAGGGGATCAGTAGTGAGTGTCTTCGAGCATGATATTGTACCCTGCACTATACCAAGAAATGGCTAAAAAATGGTTGGATTCTAAAACAATAGGTGTTTAGTAAGGGCATTCCGTTCATAGGGCATGATCCATGCGGCGAGAGTCCCCTTTTGGATTCATCTCGTCAGAACCATATACGTGATTCTTGGGCTTTCCCCAAGAATCCACTTTTATATACCATCTAGAAGTCCCTCAGATTCAGGGTGCTACTGGTCTGAGTCGTCCTGGGGTGAGTACTTTTTCCTACCAAAATAGTCCCAAGTTCTAGAGTTAGTAACCATTTCTCTTACACCCATGATCACCTGAAAGCACAAGGGGAGAGGATACTTCGATTACTAAGTCTTAAAGGTTACAAAAATAAAAGTGGGTCTAGTTTTTGATCACCAAGTCTTCACAGGGTGAGAGCATAATCACCTACCACATCAAGCACAGTCAAACACCTACAAACAAAAGTTCATTTTAGTGCACCAAAAGAAGTGTTTTCTAAACTAGAAATTGCAAACACATTGTTTGAGAAATGAGTCTTTGACTATCGGAGCTGCAAAACCACAAGTTAGTAGTTTCATAAATGTCTTGGACCAACGAGAAAGCTGCAAAAAAAACTAAGTTAGGACAAGAGATTAAAAACCAAACTAAAAGTCTGTAAATAACTAAACTAGAAAATGAAGAGACTAAACTAAACTAAGAAAAAGAAATTAAAGAAAACTAAAAACTAAGAGCTTAATTTTTTTGTTTCTCCAAAAGAAGTAGTTTTTGGGAGCCCCACTCCAAAGCCACACAGTACAAACAAAATATTAGTAAAAAAACTTAAATGAAAACAACAAACTAAAATAGTGATAACTTTATCAAATCTAAACAAAATTTTAAATTGTAGATATCTATGGAAAGCTAAGACATAGACCTTCAAAACCCAGAAAATGTTTTGCAAAATCTTGCAAGACAAAAGTGTTATAAACAAAAGAAAATCAGGTCTTAACAACTAAATCTTAAAAAATTGTGATCACTAAAACAGCCATGACTTTCTCAAATCTTAACGAAATTTTAAACCGTTTGATGTTCTAGAAAACTAAGAACAAGGCCTACAAAACCCAGATAATAGTTTTAAAAGATTTTAGGCACCCATTTTTCTATGCTCAAAAGAATATGATAGGATTTCATACGAATTCTTAGCTGTAACCTGCAAAACAACAAAAATAAACAAGAAAACACACAAATTTCTCTACATTCACGTCGGGTTCACCAAATGTGAGATGGGGTTAGAAATCAAATAGCATAGACAAAGTGACAACCAACACTTCTAAGCTATAAAACCTCATCCAAACAAGAGAATACAATTATATGAAAGGAGCAAAATGAAAACAATGAAATAAAGCACTCCCCATTGAACTTGAATCACTTCTCTTGCTCTCCTTCTTGTTATGCAACTTTTCCCTCAGATTTGTTGAAACACTTGTGCAAAACCTGCAAATGGTAGCAAGAAAGTTGGAGACAATTAGCTGTTAAGCCAAAAATGGAGAAGAAAGGTTGCTTTTATACACAACCTTTCGAATGGATGGCTAAGATTAATCCTCTAGAAGTATTCCAAGATCAATGGTCCAAAATTGATGCACCAAGAATATGATATTCTTGGAGGAATCATAACAGATATGCATGCAGGGACATGCAGGCTATGACAGGGACATGCAGACTATGAAATGAAATAATGACAGGGTATCTTTGACCAGGTGGAGGTACATAAATAATTTATTTTAAATTATTTATTCAAAATGGAGGAAAATGACAAGTGGCAAATAAATAATTTATCCAATTTATTTATTTAGAGAAAATGACAAAAGGAGCATTTAATTAAATTAATCAATTTAATTAAATGGGGAGGTGGAAATTAGACATGGATAATTAATTTGAATTATTTATCCAAAAGAGAGGAATGAAACACAATTAAATAATTTTGACAATTATTTAATTATAGAAGAACAAAAGGTCAAATAATGATTATTATTATTATTTGACTATAGATGAAAGATAAATAATTAAATTAAAAAAATGATTTATTTAATTATTGAAGAAAGGGATATATTAGTGACACAATTAAATAAATTTAATTGATCAGGATAGAATAAAGATAAGAAGGTGAATTAATTAAATAATTAAAAATTATTTAATTAATAGAGGAATGCAGTCAAACCTAATTGAATAATTAAAGTTATTCAATTATTGAAGGACAACGACCAAGAAAAATGACACTCGTGGACTTAGGACATTTTTCAGTGTCTACATACACTACACAATCCAATACACTTTCAGTTAATATGAATCTATATGGTCCATATAGAAAGCCTAAACCAACATTGTTTTGTGAAAGAACATAGAAAATAAAGAAAAATATGAGTTTTATTGCTCAAATTTGCTTCCTAATTACAAAATCCAGCCTCTTTTTGATTACTTCATCTCCTTTAAACCTTTTTTTTCCCTAAAACCAACCTCATCAACTGCCTAAAACAACCTTTTCATATACATGACCGTTGGTCTTCTAAGAAAGACAACATTTACAACTTTTCAAATAGTGTTATTTTGCACAATTTACAATTTTTCAACATGTTGCATTTTTCATAGACCAGACCTCCTAAATACTTAAACAAGATCATGAATGACTTAATATAACTCCAAATGGTCTTATAGACCTTATTTTAATTGCAAAACTCCTAATTTCCAAATTCTTGACCTTAAATCCATAAATGGACCAAACTCTTTAAATGGTGCCCCTACACCATACACCCCACTTTTGAAGACTTCCAAGTCCCTTAGAAAGATCCATGCTACTTTTGCTCCATTTTTCTTCACTTTCCTCTATGCTCTTTGGTTTCCTTTGTCAAGTTCCTTTTTCTCTTCACTACTTTTGGCATCCTTGTCTTCACTTGCTCTTTGCTCCAACTAGTCTTTCTGAATTGTGGGGTGTTTGTCCACTTTTCTATCTTCAAATCTTGATGTCACATCTCCATTTATATATAAATTGTTTCCTCCATCATCTTCCATTACTCTTCTCTATTCCTCATGCTTCATCCATTGTCTATCAGTCCTCTCAATTGCAACATTCTTACTGTCAGACTTATACACTTCTGTACTCTCACACTTGTCTACTTCTGTCAAATCTGCATTTGTTCTTTACACTATCCTATCATCAGTACCAACTTTTTCCCTCTTGTCCTCTATCTTTCTAGCCCCATATACCATTTTACTAACATCTTTTAACTGCTCCTATTCTGTACCAAAAACCTTACACTTTACTATCACATCACCATCACATCCCATTGTCTTCTTATTCATTGTACCAGCAACCTCATTGTCCTTGGTCACCTCATCATCCTGCTCTACTGTACTATTACCTTCAAAAACCACTATCTTCTCTTTTGTTGTTTCACCAATTTCATTTACCACTATCCTTTTACTCACTATCCCATCACTTTCATTATCTCTTGACCGTTCTTTTTCTTTGCTCGCTGTTATAGGGAACTTGGCTGTCCCTACCATGATGCCTTCACTTTTTCCATGCCTTTCCAAAGGCCTTTTACACTCACTCTATGCTTTATCAGTCTAAAGCTCTTTGACAACAACTTCCCTTTTCCACACAAAAGCATTCTTTCCCATAACTGATTGTAAATCACCTTCATTTTTTCTTTCCATTGTCTATAAATTAGATTCCCTTCTTGTTTCTATTGTCCTATCTCTATTAAGCATGATATTTGTTGCTACACTTATGTTCTTTCTTTCATCTTAATCCACATACTCTTTTCTCCCAAGCATAATAATCTCACCATATTCTTCTAGACCCTCAACCAATGGAGTTAACATGAACTCTCTCCCATCCTTTTCAATTATGTAGGCATTTTGTCTTTTGTTATACAAGGCTGACCTGTCAAACTACCAGGGCCTTCCTAACAATAGATGACAACAACTCATGGGTAGTATATCACAAAGAACTTCATCTCTACATGGACCTATCTGAAATTCAACCCTTGCTTATTCACTCACCATCAAAGATTGATTTTCACCAACCCATGACACCCTATATGGCATTTTTCTAGGTACTCTTTGCAAATGCAATTTTTCTACTATTTCATTGGACACAATGTTATTTGTACAACCAAAGTCAACAATCACATT
Organism: Sequoia sempervirens; assembly: GCA_007258455.2. NCBI lineage: Eukaryota > Viridiplantae > Streptophyta > Pinopsida > Cupressales > Cupressaceae > Sequoia > Sequoia sempervirens. Next base: position 557,718,683 of record VDFB02058242.1, read on the forward strand.
GCATACCTTGTCTCTACATCTGTAGGTTGTCCTAAACAAAGATTTTATTTGAAGCAACTCTTCGTCCTTTGTGGTCTTCAAGATTTGTTTCTTCATCATCAACATCTCTCCAACCTTAGCCCTTGCAATCAATTTATTTGAATTTGAACTACTTTCTTACTCATCTTCATGAATATTTTGTGCCTTACTATATGGTTTTATTTCTCCTCCACTTGTTGATGAACCACTCTTCTTAGGGCATTTCTAAGCTAGATTTCCATATTATTGGCAATGATAACACCTACTATCAAATGAGTTAGAATTCCTTCCACCTCCAAATCTGCCCCTTGTTCCTCTATATCCACCTCTAAAGTCTAAAAATTTTCATCTCTCTTGCTTGGTTCTTCTTCTTGATTTTCAACTGCTTTCCTTGGAGTAGAAAAGGTTCTTCTTCCTCTTACTATTTTCTCTTGTCTTCTCTTTACCTTCTCTTTAGCCTTCAATGCCATTTTATAACATTCCTCTACATTTCTAGGATTACTCAAATCCAACTCATCCTGTAGGTTCATTCTCAAGCCACCCAAGTACCTAGCTATTTTATCATCTTCATTTTCATTGTGGTTAGACCTCATACTCAATCTATAAAATTTTTAAGTGAATTCCTTTACATCCATTTCCTTTTGTCTCAAATTTTGTAACTTCTTAAACATTTGAATTTAATAATCTGAAGGGAGAAACTTACCTTTTAGTTTAGCTACCATCTTGTCCCAATCCACAATCTTGGACTTTCCTTTTTTCCTTCTCTTTGACTATAGATAATCCCACCATACAAGTGCATGACCCTTAAGCTTTATTTTTGCAATCTTCACCCTCTGTTCCTCAGGAATATCTTCACATTCAAAATAGTTATCCAAAGAAGATATCCAATCTAATAGCTCCTCTTCATTAAAATTTCCACCAAACTTTGGCACATCAATTTTTACCTTATACTTGTCACCTTTTACTACCTTTATCAACTTGGCCATTCTCTGATCTTCTAGATCAAGTTCTTCTTCAACATCTTCAAATTCTTCATCATCTTCTTCCTTTGATTCACTACTCTTAACTGCATCTCTTCTCTTATTGGTTTCTAAGGTTGTCAATCTCTCTTTTAGTTCTCTAATATCTTTAATGTACTGATTATTCAAATTATTCATCTCCTTTGTTGTATTCTTTCCCTTTGGAGGCATCTTCACAATCTTTCCTCTTCACCATCCAATCTCTCTTTCACAATCTACAACTTTCTTCTATAGGAATCTGGTACCTTTGCTCTTATACCACTTTTATACAATAGGGGGAGGCCTACAACACACTCAAACACTATTCAAACCCACAACCACAATTTCCAATTCACAATTTCATCAAAATCTCTTCATTCACCAAATTCACTTTGCTTCCTTATAGCATAGGAAATCAACTAAATCGGGTACAACTTCTCAATGACAACCTATTAGACCAAGACATGAACCAATTCAGAGATCCATTTTGACATTCTTTAACGTATCAACCAATCACCTATGGCTACTTTGTAACAAATTGCTCAAAACTAGTTTTTCTTGCCTTTTTGGGCTCAAATTAGCCCTCTTTTCCAAAGTAACTACTCTCTATTCTTTTCCAAACTCTATAAAACCTATTGGGAATCAATTATTATGTCCTCAAACTAAGGATTTCATCATTTTTTATCATATTTCCAAACACCCATATGCCAATCTACAAAACCCACCATTTTACTCACAAAACCTAGGGCTTGATGAAAATTGCACTCCCAAATGCTACCAAATCAAATGTCCTTCACAAATAGGTCTAAATTAGCCTACTCAAGCTTAATTCAATAGAATATATCACTTCTCCAGCGCAATGTTCAATTTGACACCCTAAAACCTCCAATTTTCACTTGAAAACATCAAGTTTCAAACCTAAGGCTTCACACCCATCACCATACCAGACCTCCCATGCATAAAGTCACCATAACCACACCTTTTCCTAATGTAACACACCCATTCCACCAAGTAATAGATCTGATAGAAAGGTGGAATGGGTTAATTCATGGTTTACACTAACAAAACCCTTAAGACCCCTGTTATAGACCTGGTCTGAGAAGATTAGTTATTAAATGCACAAAACCTTGTGGAAAGACACAAAAATTGATTCAAGAGAAATCCAAATAATTACACTACATAATCCAATACACTTTTAGTTAATATGAATTTGTACGAGCCATACATAAAGCCTAAACCAACACTTTTTTTGTGAAGGAACCCATAAAATATAGAAAAATCTAAGTTTTATTGCTCATATCTACTTCCTAATTACAAAATCCAACCTCCCTTCGAGTCCTTCATCTCCTTTATACCTTTTTTTCCCTAAAAACAACCTCATAAACCACCTAAAAGAGTCTTCTCAGATACATGACTGTTGGTCTTCTAAGAAAGACAACACTTACAACTTTTTAAATAGTGTTATTTTGCATAATTTACAATTTTTCAACATGTTGCATTTTTCATCGACCAAACCTCCTAAATACTTAAACAAGATAAAAAATGACGTAATAAAACTCCAAATGGTCTTATAGACCTTATTTTAATTTCAAAACACCTAATTTCTAAAGTCTTGACCTTAAACCCATAAATGGACCAAACTACTTAAATGGTGCCCTTGCACCAAGCCCCCAGGATGAAGATCCCATGGAAAACTAAACATAAGAACAAAGGAACACACACGTGAAAGAGAAAGAGAGAAGGAAGATAAAAGGGAAAAGGTCAGATCAAGCTTCAATTGTTTGTCCAGCTAGTTGTGAATTAAATATAGGTTGTTTGTCTGAAAAGAAAATGTATACTCACTCTAGGGTGACAAAACTCATGGCTGTTCGTTGGGTGAGAAGGCCCAAAAGGCGAGAAACATACGCTAGTTGGTATGCACTCACAAGCACATAGGTGGCTATGGGGAAAGTCATGCCTCAAAATGGGCTTCCTACTCAACCGTATCAAAGTTATACCTCCTAATAACTTTAACAAGGTGTCACAAAGGAAAATGTCAGTTCGTGCTTCATGAGACAAGCAAATATTTGTATGCTTAGAACTCATGAATAAAGAGGATGGTACCACATGCATGCAAGTTGCATTATGCAAGGTGGAAAATATGTAAACTATAAAATATAAAATGTAAAATGTAAAATATGTTCAAAGGAGTCTTTTTGAGTTCATGCAAGGTCTATCACTTAGGGAACATTGTGCCTAATGTCTCCAATAGAGGACCAATCAAAGAATAGAATATTCACAACTTAGGGGATGCAGTGTGTCACATCAGACCACCAAGAGGAATGTAATATGCTAAGATAGATCACACTTATGAAGGACATCAAATCCAATGTCATCCACAAAGTGACAAATGCATCATATGAAGTGACAAGGCTGCACTAAGAACCAAGAATGCAAATGAATAATGCCAATGTATGCCCCCCACTTTAAAGGAATTGCTACACATCGTTCTATGAGCAATTAATTTAAAGTAGCAAAGGAAAAATGCAAAAAATAAAACAACATATGAGAGCCAAATTAGAAATCCCCTATGCCAAGTCATATGTTTCCAAGGCTACTTAATGTAAATGAAAAAGAAAACAAATGAAAAGGGAATTTTCCCACAAAAAGGAACACACCAAACACATAAGGGATCTATGGATTTGGGGTCAGCACATTCGTTGCTACAATGTGTTTATGAAAGAGCTCAAAACTGTCATCATTCCCCAAATACATAGAACTAGAAGAATGACACAAAGAGAGTGAAACCAAAAGAAAAATAAAGTCCATTTTGGGACAACATGGAAGAGACATTTCGGTCTCAATACTTTGCATCATCCCTGAAAGGAGAAACACAAGAAAAAAGAAAACATAAAGGAAAAGGAAAATTAAAAGCTTTTGGGTCAACATGAAGGAGACATTTCGGTCTCAATGCCTTACATCATCCCCAAAAGGAAAAACACAAGAAAATGACAAAGTTAAAAGAAAAATGGACCGTTTGGGTCAACATGGAAGAGACATAGGCCATCTCAATGCTTTGTGTCATCCCCAAAAGGAAAACACAAAAGAAAAAAGAAAAAAAATGTGAAAGGACCTTTTGGGTCAACATGGAAGAGACATAGGGTGTCTCTACGCTTTGTGTCATCCCATAAAGGAAAACACAAAACAAAAAGGGAAAAAGAAATTGTACAACATATAGAAGAATAGAGGTATAAATAGAGGAAGTGTACAAAGAGAGAGAGAACATCAAACACACATTATGGGGGGACATGATATGCACATACAAGCATACTAGGAAAATGTAAAAATGGCTAGTAATGCAAATCCAAGTCAACCATTAACTGAGTTATTAGCTTCTCAATCTCAAGTAGGATAAGTAGAAGAGAAATAACACAGTTAAGAGACAAGGACAAATGCATTATGAGGACAAGGCTAACAACTTCTTTCCCCCACTGAGTGTAAGACAAGAACAAACCAAGGTAGGTGATGGGAAGGGTCATGCAATAGTGAGAGTGGAAAATTATACAACTATGGCATGATGAAGGGATGTGGTTTTAAGGGATACTAGGATAAAAATCGGTATCAGTGAAGTGATACTTGGTTAGTATGTCCTTTAATGTCCAACATTCATCAATTTGGTGGCCAAGAAATGATGATATTTTCAATATAGTATGTTAGAGTCTTTAGGACAGATGACCAACTTGTTTGAAGGTGGTAAGAGTATCAAGCCTTTGTTTAAAAGTAGTTGAAGTCTCCTTTCACATTCAGGTGATGGATGGATAGGAAACTTGAGTTTTTTTAATTTGTAATGTCATTTTTGTTTGCTAGATTCTCCTTTTTCATGGATGGAAGGAGGAAGAGGACCCATGGGGATCCTAACATCCTTGTCATTAGAATTAGGTAATGGTTGTTCACATGGAAATAGAATCTTCAAGTCAAGAGGGGAATCAAAGATCACTATACCATCATTGTGAAGTCTCTAATATTCAAAAGGAGGCTTACCAACATGAGGATATGTGCAGGATCATCATGAAAAAAATAGGCCCTTAAGTGGCAAAAAATTCAGAAAAATCAGAGTTAGGCAACTTGACAAAAATTTGAATAAGTTAACTATATTATTTCAAAAATATATAAGAATAGAATCTATAGAAAATTGAATGTAGTTTCTAAACTACTAGGTTTATTTAAAAAAAAAAATCTATTTGGTGAAAATTTGAAATTTCAATGGAGTAGTACTTAAATTTCAAGGAAAAAATAAGTAGGTGTCTATTTGACCACCCTGACCATAATAAAATGATAATATTTTTTTATAAGATTTTAGATATAAGTAGAGGACTCATGTTCGATGTGATGCATATTTTTTTTGTAATTTTTTCCAAGTAAATAATTAATTATGATTTTTTTATTACAACTTTTAAAAAATATAAAATCTCGCATGTTTGACCACCTTAACTTGGTCAAAATTTCATAAAGTTATTATTATTATTTTTTAAATCCTATAGTATGCAAAGCATAGAATGTGACGTATATTTTGGATTCAAAAAATGTGATATTGTTTGAAAGCTATAGATGTTTTTCAATTAGCCTATTAATACTTGGACTTTAGTCGTAATTCAAATAGAAAATGAACAATAATTATTTATTAAATTCTAAGTAAAGCATAATTTATATTAGTGGAAAGCTAAGAATCTCCTTTAAAAACCCTTTTCATTTTATCAATTTTGGGTAAAAAAAAAGTCATCAGCCACATACCCTACACATACCCATCATATCACCACTTTTTGGCTCATCATGAACTTGCATAGACCCACGAGGAGGATCTTGATATCCTAATCCTATTGTGTTTTCCTCTGTTGGTCTTTGTTCTAAAAGTTGGTGAATGTCATGTTTGGTTGTTGTGTCACAACCTTGTTTGCTTAAGATATTAAAGCCTTAATTCCATATGCCAATCCAAAAAAATTGATTGGTGTGTTTGTAACTTTGTCTAGGTCCACCTGTTGAGGGGAACTTAGGTCCTTCATTGATTTCAAGATGTAAGTATCCAAACTTGTCAGGAGGTGAGATAATAGGAAGATCTTGTGACTTCATGGATGGGTAAAAGGCTGCATTGGGTTCAAGGTTATCAAGGCATGAATTTAAGAACTTGGTCATGCTATCATCATCTTCTCCAATGATGTCAACAACACAAGGATGAAATTCATGTGGATTTGAAAAAGCATGAGGAAGATCAAGGTCATTAGGATCATAGCCAAAGGCACAATTGGACATGTCTACTGAGGATTTCAATGGATTATAGAACTTTTTAAAGGAGAGAGCCATGATGAAAATGTGTAAAAGTGAACTAATATGCAAGAAATAGAAGAAAAAAAACATATGGAAAGAATTGTAGAAAGTAACAATATGAAACTACAATGTAGAAAATACCCAAAAAATACCTAAAAATGCAGTGTAAAATGTGTAGGTGGATTGATTTTCCCAGGGTGGTGAATGAGTCTAGGTATGAGATTTTTTTGTGTTTTTCAGAAAATTGAAAGTGATTTTAATGCTTTTCAAATGCAACCCGAAGATGAAAATGCAAATTTTTCAGTTTTCTAATGAGTTGGTGGGTATGTGCATGATCATCATGGAAAAAATAGGCCCTTAAGTGGCAAAAAATTCATAAAAATCAGAGTTAGGAAACTTGACATAAAAATTTGAATAAGTTATCTATATTATTTCAAAAAATGTAAGAATAGAATCTGTAGAAAATTGAATGTAGTTTCTAAACTACTAGGTTTGTTTAAAAAAATAAAAAAATCTATTTGGTGAAAATTTGAAATTTCAATGCAGTAGTACTTAAATTTCAAGGAAAGAATAAGAAGTAGGTGTATGTCTGACCACCCTAACCACAATAAAATGATAATATTTTTTTATAATATTTTAGATATAAGTAGAGGACTCATGTCCTGATGTGATGCATATTTTTTTCTAATTTTTTTTCAAGTAAATAATTAATTATGAATTTTTATTACAAATTTAAAAAATGTAAAAACTCATATGTATGACCACCTTAACTTGGTCAAAACTTCATGAAATTAAAATATTCTTTTTTTTTTAATCCTATAGTATGTGAAGCATAGAATGTGACACATGTTTTGGATTAAAAAAATGTGATACCGTTTGAAAGCTATAGATATTTTTCAATCAACCTATCAATCAGGACTTCAGTCATAATTCAAATAGAAAATGAATCATAATTACTTATTAAATTCAAAGTAAAGCATAATTTATATTGGTGGAAAGCTGAGAATCTCCATTAAAAACCCTTTTCGTTTAATCAATTTTGGGTAAAAAAAAGTTGTCAGCGACATACCCATCATATTACCACTTTTTGGCCCATCATGATCCTGCACATACCCTGATATGCAAAAATGAAGTCTATATGAGTCTTTCACTAATGCAATTTTATAAAACCTAGGATGCAAAAACAAAACAAAACCAAATTGAATGTTGATACAAAGGAAACCTAGAATGCAAGATGTTAATGAAATAAAAAAATAAATGTGTTCAATATGCAGGTTCACCAAAATGAACCAACAATTTTGAAGGTTCTATGTACTTCTCTTACACTCTTAGGATCTTTCACCTAAAAGGAGAGAGATAGAACACTAAAATTGTGGTGGTTCACTCAAATAAAGGAATGTATGATGTGATTAGGACTAAATGAAATAATGTGAATGCAACTAAATGATGAAAATTGATTGATTATGAATGCAAAACTAATGTAATATGCAATGTTTGAAAACACAATGAGATGCAAGAATGAACTAAAATATGAACAAACACAAATAGAATTGAAAGAGGCTGAAAAGAGTGCATCAGGGAATTGGATGCTAAATCTGGAAGGCTTTGGAAACTAGCAGAAATCACTGTAAATCACCAGTGAGACTCATTTGCCACTGATGGCGAATCAATCCTCCTAATGGTAAAAACACCTGAAACTGCTTTTCGACTGTCGAGAGTTGGATTCTGACAAAATCTTCTTTTTTATCCTTCAGGTGGGACTCATTCGCCACTGATGGCGAATTAGTCCTCCAAAATTCTGCAAATTCAAAGGTCAATTTTGTAGATCCATATCTGCACTTGTCTTCTTGTCGGGTTGACGAAGTCAAATCTATAGAAAATGGACTATAGGTTGTCTCCAAGCTTGAACTAGGGTTTAGTTGACTTGAAACACTTGGTTGAATTGACCAACTTTTTGCACCTATTTTCTTGACAAATCTGCATACAAAAGTCTACAAACACACGTGCAAAAGGGGGAAAAATGGTTAAGGGTTAGAGTATAGGGATTTGCCTTGGTCAAATCCACTTTGGTAATCAAACCCTTAATAAAGAAATAAAATGAAATGAAGAAGGAAATGATGAATAACAACATGCAAGTGTCCTAAAATCACCAAAACCTTGTTGAAGAAATCTAAAGATGTGTCAATGGCTACTCCAAGATGCTTGATGTTTGCTTGATTGAATGATGATTTGATGGATTAAATGAAAGAATGCTAATTGATGTTGAATGAGTGAATGCCAGTGAATGGGGGTTAAAATGGATGTAAAAAATCTTATTTATATACACTTATGCCCTAATAACACAATAACACAACATCACAGGCCAACATAATGTATTTTTGAATAAAACCTGAAGGAAATTTTGAATTATTTTGAATTTGGAGCCAAGAGGGACTCATTTTCCACCCATGGAGAATGGGTCCCACCTTAGGATTGTAGGTGGGTGTCAAGAATTAAGTTGCATTTAAGGTTATTTTTCAGGCTTACATTCAAAAATACACTTAATTAAGTCCTATGAGTGAATAAAGGGTTCATATAAAGCATAAGAAAGGTGTAAATAGTGATGACAAGCCTAAAAAAGCATGAAATCTATTTACAAGTCTCTACAACACTTTAGAATAGGAATTGATAAGTGATGAAAAGTTTATTTTTAGGTGAATTGTGATGAGATGAGTCTAGAAAAGTGTAGAAATGTGTTACAACACTTCACAACACCTTCACAAGATGTCATAATTTGAATGTAGAAGTTACATTGCAAGATTAAATCAAAGCAAAATAGGTCAAGCATGTCATGAAAGAAAGACCTAAAAGACCATGAAAATGTCAATGATCCATTTTTCTATGGTACACAAACAAACATTATTCAAAACCTAGTTTCACTTTACTATCTTTTGAAGCTCTAACATACTCCCAAAATGAGAAAGCTCATAATAATCATAGAAATTTTATCCTATGAATCTCAAAACTCATGGTTTGGAATCTGCATGTTGAAATCATCCATGGGTTTTTGTTCACAGAAGATAATTACAAAACCAATATTCATAGAATGAGAAAAGAGAATGAATTGGCAAAAGATCCCAATGAAACCTTTGACCAAGAATTAATTGAAATTTGAGACCAATTTGGGCTCCTAAAAATACCCACACCACATTTGTATGGAAATAAAAATTTAAACTTTCTTGTAAAACTCTACCATCACCTATTACCAAATGGCACCCAAAATCTTGCACCACTGAGCATGCAATGTTTTCACTATAAAAACCCATCTAGAATGCACTCAACTTGACCCATGATGAATCCCACACCCAATTTTACAAATTTCAAATATATTAAATATGTAATGGCCCAAACTCCACAAATATTTGAATTAAAATAGGACCAAAAAATAAATTAAATAATATATTTCCCAATTGTAGTTCTTTAGTTCACAAAAAATATAGACAATGAGCTAAAATACAATGATTTGATAAAATCACCTAAATTGGGACTTTGCATAAGAATTCAAATATTATTTAAGTTTTTATATATATAATCATGTAATAAAATAATAAATTGATGATGATTTTGTTATATATCAATAATCTTGTTAATATAAATATAAGATTTAATTAATTACCATAAATGCTTTAGCTATCTTCTTTAGATCTATTTGATGGTTTTCTTAAGTGTGCAAGTTGTTTACATGTTGATAGTGGAAAAATATAAGATCATGTAGATTCCAATAATGATTTTCCTAATAATATATTAGTATTAGTCCATGAGAGGTATAAGACCCCCATGCTCTATTGAACTCTTTAAATTTAATATTTAATTTATTTTAAATATTTTTAAAATATAATTAAGCATGCTGATATATAATATGCATGCACGTGTTTCCCTATAGTGTAAAATTGGAATTGCACTTCTAGTGGATTTTTAGAAACATAAAAATATGTCTTTTCTTATTTCTATATGAAAATAGGTCTCCTATGGAATTATTGATAGGATAGGTGCCTTGTAGGTATTGCAACTTTTCTGCCTTCAATAATATTTGATTCATCCAAGCTCCTTTGTAGGAGGATGACATGACCAAGAATGTGAGATATTAAAGAATGGCTTGGAAATTCTAAATATCTCATTCTTATGGTCATGTATTAGAGATAGAATCATGTACACTCCTCATTCCTATTTACCACACATGTGAGAGAATTTAATAGGATCAAGCATGAGGGGTGCACATGTGCACTCCATTTTCTTAGGCTTCACTCGTGAGTGAGAATGTAGAGGACATGCAATCTAATTAATTATTGTAAGGAGGGTTATAAGTCATGTGAATGTATTGTTTCCATTAATTCTAAAATTATTCATTTGTGTTCAAAATGGAGTGTTGAACCCTCAATTTTATTGCAACAAGTCATCAGGTTGTAAATTTTGTGTATAAGCTTCCAACTTTTTGTTGAAAACTTGGAATACTAAGAGGGGGGGCTAAATCAGTATTCTTTTGAACTACTTCAATATTTAAAAATTCATTCCACATAGCATAACCAATTTGTAGTAGGAAAGGAAAGTATGAAAGTGATCATCAAAGCACATAACACACGAACACCAAATTTTTACGTGGAAAACTCAAAATGGGAAAAACCATAGTGAGCATTAGCTCACAATATATTATAGTTGGTTATAAGATATTATAGAAGTGCTCAATACAGGTGGACTCACTACCCACTAAAAGAAGAAAAGATGGAAGAGAGTGGTGGCACACAGTCAGGATTGAACTATTGCAATTTCATCTAACATATGCATGAATATAGTTCCATTAAACCTCAATATACCAACTTCACACACTTCATATTGATCTGCACGAACACTCTACTCTTCTCTGCATTTTCCTATGGTTGCATAATTCACATAAACTACACATCATATTACATCTATATCACCAAAAAAACTAAGAACATCTTACATATATAGCCAATTTATCCACAAACACCTGTACAACATCAATTAGGTCCACCTAATTGAATGTATTATACAAAATATAACTTGTAAGCTCAATATCCATTGATGCACGCTTGACACCAAGATCCAAAACTTATTAAAAATCATTTAAATAGGTTGACATAGACCCATAAAATCTCCCACATAATGAATCAATACTTATTCAAACTCCACAATACACATAACTTATTAGGTAGGCACCGATAATTACCTAATAATAAAATTTTCCAACTGTATATCCAAAAACTGACACACAGACCTCCAAAATCTATGCCACATAGAATATAGGTGCCATTAACACTTTTCAACATTCCCAAAAAATTACAAAGGTAGATTCCAATTCATGAAGAAGTGCAAATTCACCAAAACATGTACACCAAACTAGAAACCTCTTCTATTGCCAATACTAAATTTTTTCACTCATAACTTCTTCACTAGAAGCCAAAATAATATGAAACTCTAGATAAAGGCTTCTCTAACAACCAAGAAAACTATACCAAAAGCATAGAGCAATATTTTACATAGCAGACCAATGTGGACCCAATAACTAGATGTTTTATATAGATAATTACCTATATTGAAACTTAGTCAATTTCCATATTATCCACCTTCACTAGATCAAACCTTCCTACAAATTCCCACTAAATTACCATATTAAAACATGTTCAAGTTAGAAAAATTGATCTACATGATGGTCTTCATACCAAAATACAATGCTGACATCATTGACAATACTATAAAGTAATGCACTTATCCCTCATGCTCATGTTGCCAACAAATGCAATAATAAAAAACTCCTTATTCTTCCAACAATCTCCCCTTTTGTCATTGATGGCAACATGCCCAATTATCTCCCAAAACTATTCTCCCCCTTTTACATCAAGGGAAAAGGGTGCAAAACATAAGTTCTTATATACCAGAACTCCTCTTGACTGATATGTACATATATACAAGCGGAAAACTTAACTAACTCCCCCTAAGGGTGCAATCCACCAAAAAATTGTACTAGAAAATTTCCTTATACCATCTGTATATGTACACAAAAGCCTAATACAATAGTTGAAATACATAAAAGGAGAGAAATAAATTCACTTGGAGGAAGGATTTGACTCTTACAACTTTTCAAGGTGGGCTTGCCATTCTTTCTTTCCTTCCTCCCAACTCTTCTTGGCTAGGCCAAGCATTCTACTCTGGGTTTCAAACTCCATCAAGAGTTCTTCACCATCATTTGGAGTGATAGGTACAATATTTTTCTTTGAAGCTTTGGCAACACTCAACAAGGAACTTGAAATAGGTATGAAATTGGAGTCCACCAAATTCATGAGATGACTAAATTGCGTTATGATATTTTATTTTTGTACTTGTAGTTGGAAGGACTACTCATGTAGTTTTTCAATTGTAGACCTTGTGCTTCCATCCTGATCTTGTTCTAGATCACATGCACTAGAAGCTTTGTTAATTTGGGACTCAATTCAGTTCATCTCATCTTTTATGCTTCTTATAGACCTTCACCACCTCATACAAAACTGAAATAAAAATTTGGCTTCCACCACACAAGCCTACACACCTTTAACATTTTCCTAAAAAAAATTGTGTGCACTAGCACACTTCTTCATTACATCCATTAATTTCATGTCATTTATCTTTTTCTCTAATTATTTATCTAACTTCCCTTTCAACCCACTAGCATACTCCTTAAATGAATCAAGTAAAATATTTAAATTGTTCATACCAAATAGACAATTGTTAATGATAACACCAAGTATGGCATCCTACAAAACCTTTACTGCCTCATCTATCATGTCTCCACCCTTCTGATATTTTTCTAGGATTTCTTTTTGGGTGGATGCATGAATCACATTGCCTAGTTGAATCTTTTGAAGAGGAGATATCTTATCCATGTATGCATGCCCGTTTTGCATCAAAAGTTATAATAATTGAGAAGACACTATAGGCTAGAAATGTAACTTCATGCTTTACAAATTTTTTGAGGAATCTCCGGAGGTATTGAAGGATTCACCAGTAGTCTTTATATCCTCTTCTATAGCCTTATCCTTGAAATATTTTTCCTTATCACAAGTGTTAATTGGTGTCTTGATATCCCTCTTCTCCTTATTGTTGGATGCATTCTCATCCTTCTACTCATCATTCTTTTTAGGCACATCTTCACCAGTAGATTGTTCTTTGTTATCGAAAAGAATGATTTTCTTCGATTGTCCTTGAGTGTTCTCAAAATTTGTCTCAAATACCAAAGGGGGTGTTTGATGATCTATAGTTGTATCCTCCTTTGTAATGTCTTCTCCAACAACTCCTTCAACATTTTCCTCACCTAAAACATTTTCTTCTACAATTTTTTCCACTTCCAGAAGAACATTATCCTACACATCTCCTTTAGTGTCATGCTCATGTTGAGCATCATCATGACGTGCTTCTTCTTCTATGTTCACATCCAAAGCTGACATCTCAACATTCATGTATTTTGTGCTCCTTGGAGTCATTCCTAATATTTGAGCTAACTCTGCATCTTCCTCTACTATATCTTTTCAAATCCTTTCATGATCATTTTGATATTTGATTATGAGGGTAGTCACCCTTTTCTTTGTTTGAAACTCCTTACTATATAATTTAGCCAATGTAGCTTTATTTTCTTTGGAGAGAGGTGCACTAATATTTTCCAAAGAAAAATATTTTAACTTTGCTTCTTCCTCTATAACCTCTTTCCCCCTTGCAAGTAGTACATTCCTTAGATCTTCAGGGAATTGCTTCTCAATATTCTATATATTAAATTCATAAACAATAATGTATTTGACAAGTGCTTCTACAATGGTGGCTTTGTCCACCTCATCAACATCAATGTATAATGTAGTAGTCTCTTCTAGAATTTCATTCTCCACAATCCCATTAAATAGAGAATCTAATCTCATGGGGCTATGATCCCTTACCAAATTCTTCCTCTTCTTCTTCAAGTCTTCTTCTTCTTCTTCTCTTTCAGTGTCTTTTTCTCCTTACTATCTAGACTCTACTTTCTTTTCTCTCATTTGCATCATAAAATCTTTCTTTTCTTTTTCAACTTCTTGGACTCTTCATTTGTATCTGCAATATATATTCTCACTTTCTTTGCACTAGCTTCTCCTTGTGAAGCTTCAAGCCTTCTCTTTCAAACCAATTGTGGTCCTTTCTCTTCTTCTTCCTCTTATTCAATATTCACTCCTATATACTATTCCCTTGTGGCCTTTATTTTTACTATACTTTTTGTAGGTCCAATTTTTTGTGCTACCAGAGTCACCTTTTCCTTTTCAAGCCTCTTTTTTTCTTTAACCTAAGAGGTCTTCTCCTTCATCAAAGTACTTACAAGCTCTTTTATTTTCTCCATTGAGGTAGATTAGTCTTAGAGGAATTTGAGGCAACTGGTGGAGTGGTAGATACTCTACTAGATCTCCTAACACTTGATGATCCTCTTGGAGCATCAACCAAGCCTTTACCTTTCTCTATGTCCTTCTTTAGAACAATCATCTTTATAACTTGTGCAGTCATTCTCTCCATAATCTTGTTTATTCATTTCTATCTTTGGTCCATGTGCAATTTCATGAAATTCTCTTCATAAGATCTATACATCTCTTCTGAGGTGTCCTTAGGTTGGTTTAGCATATAATCTATTGAAGAAATTATCTCCTCTTCTCTGATCTTGTATCCCATTTCTGAGATCCAAACTATCTTAGGCTCAATAGCATACATATGATGCACTAATCCTTTGTCACTAAGAATGTAGTTTCACTTTTGTACTTTTCCACCATCTACGAAGGAATCCTTTCAATTTCCCACATTCTCTTCTAGAAAATTGTGAAGATTCTCAAAAGAGAATCATTTTGTACCTCTACATCACCACTTCCTCTTAGAAAGTCTCCAATTTGGTGTGCTACTAGTTTGCATTTTAACTATACAACACTCTTTATACTGGGTAGATCTCTCGAGAAGTAAAACAAAAAATATATGATCAATGTCCCATATTTGAAAGGATATCTAGAATCCTTTTCCTTTTACAAATTCTCCATCAACTATGCTCTTAGTAGCTTGCAAAAATCAAAGTCTACACCATTCACCAACATTTCATATGTTGTGTTAATTGTGGTGACCAAAAGTGAATTCTCTTTGTTAGAGAAGTAGATATTGTAACCAATCATCATTGTGACATACTTGATTGTAGGATTTATGATATCCTTGATAGTCAAGTATCTCTTATCGTACTTCACACCAATAAGTTCCATTACAACCTCATTCTTTAATAACTTAAGCATCAAAACTAGTCTAGTTGAGCACAATCCTATAACATCCCTAATTACCTCCATAGTAATCATTCCAAGCATATCTGTCCATATAAATTTATCATGAATATGGCTTAGTGCAATTCTCACCCAAGCATCATCATGGAAAAAGTTGGAAAAACCTTGCCAAACATCAAGCTTCTTAATTACCAGATTTTGATATTTAGGTTTTAATGCAAAATAATCATCAATGAGTTCTTTCACTCACACATCACCTAGCTTTGAGTGGTCATGTACTCTTCCATTTTCCATGAATTTAAATCCTTATGTCTTCATTGTGCAAAACACCATATGGGACCCTCAAAAATGCATTGTTTGGGTCAACCTCCATAGATTTATCGGGATGTTTCTTAAAATTTGGTTGAGATCATTCAGAGGCCTCAATAGCCCTTGGGTAGTCATTTTAACTATTTCAAAATACTTTCTAAAAAACTAGAGAAAACAAAAACTGTAAATGCCTTTTAAAACACTTTCTGACTAGGTTTTTGCTCAAGAATCTCTGAAATCCTTCAAACAATTCTCTTTGCTCCTTCACTGCTCTACTTTTCTCAAATGCCTTTTGGAAAATGTTTTTTAATCAAGTGAAATCACTTATAATCTTTTTGAAATTGACCAGAATTTCACATTGAATACTTCAATTGTTAAAGTTGTTAAACTCTAACTATATGCACAATCAATTTCAAATTCTCCACAAACTTCCATAACATGATATTTTTCACTGGTTCTTTCACTAGTAGGTCAAGAATATTGACCCACACCTCATATCCACATGTTGAAGCATCAACACCATCTATTTGGCAGGGGATAAAGAATCTTCTATTAATGCTCCCCCTAAGCCAAATCTCTCTTCTTAGTTTTCGGAGGGAACATTTGCACCATATGTTGGTATAGACTCAACCTTAACCTTTTCCTCTTCCTTATTTTTCTAAATCTTATCCATCTCTTTCTTCATCTATGTTGGATTAACCATTTTCACCAAATCATTCTTCTTTTCTGGATTTTTCTTCTCATTCTTGCTTCTACAAAACTTAAAGATATGTCCAAGTCTACTAGAATTGTAGCATATGACATTCTTTTGAAAAGGCTTGCTTCCATTCATTCTAGATGAACATTGATTAGATTTATGCCCAAATCCATTGCATGCATAATAGTATCCATTAAATATTGAACCCTCATACATTTTTATAGCCATTCATCATTGAATTTCTACATTCACTAGCTCTATGACCAAATATTTTGCATGTAAAACATTGATTGGGAAAATATTGAGCATCTTGATTTATTTTTCTTCTACATTCCATAGCCTTATGTCTAAATTTATTGCAAGAATAATAATAACCATTAAAATATGGGTACCTTTGTACATTTGGCTATCTAATAGGTGGTCTTTTGAAGTCCTTTCCTTGATTCTAGATCTACTTGCCATTGCTCTTCTTGTCTTCACTCTTCTTTTCAAGAGTTTGATCTATCTTTGAGCTTTATCCTATTCCAAACCCTAATCCACCTTTTTCTTTAGATCCTTTCTAATTTTTAATAATTTCATCAAGCTTTGTAGAGCTCATCTTGATTTTTTTTTCATGACTTTTTGCTTTTTCAAGATCTGATCTTAAGGTCACAACCTCTTATTCAAGTTTTGAACATTCCTTAGATTTCCTTTTCATTTTTGCATTCAAACATTCCTTAATTCTTTTTCCTTCTTCAACTTGCACCTTCAGAATGGTAATTGTCTCATTTTCTTGCTTTAGCTACTTATTAACTCTTTATTTCTTTCTTTTAACCTCTGTATTTTCTCTATCAACTTTTTGATATATTCATTTGCTTCTTTGAAATTTTCCTTTAGATATTTGTTCTTACTTTTAGTCCTTTTCGAATCTTCAAGGGCTATTTTGAGTTCTCAATTCATGTCAACCATGCAATCTTCTTCTATAAACCCAACAATAGATCTCTCTTCTAGATGAGTAGGAAATCTTCTAACTGCCATATGTTCAACCTCCAAGATCTTCCGCAAGAGGTTAAGTTCCTTCCAAGAAATCAAGCTCTATATTTACTGATTGTTGAACACCTAGAATATTGAGAGGGGGTGAATCAATATTCTTTAAAACCACTTAAACATTTAAACATTCATTCCACATAGCATATTCAATTTGCAGTAGGAAAGGAAAGTATGAAAGAAACCATTAAAGCACATAACAAATGAACACCAGATTTTTATGTAGAAAACCCCAAATTGGAAAAACCATAGTGAGGATTAGCTAACAATATATTATAATTGATTATAAGATATTATCAAAAATAGTCACTACAGGTGATCTCACTGTTCAAGTGGACCCACTTCCCACTAAAAGAAGAAAATATAGAAGAGAGTGGTGGTACACAGCTAGGATTGAACTGTTATACTTGTATCTAATGTATATGCATGAATACATTTCCATTGAAGCTCAATATACCAACTTCTATGCATGAATGCATTTCCATTGAAGCTTAATATACCAATTTCACACAATTCATGTTGATCTACACTAACACTCTACTCTTCCATGTATTTTCCTTATACTCACATAATTCACATCAATTGTACATCATATCACATCTATATCACCAAAAACACTGAAAAGATCTTAAATATATATCTAGTTTATCCACAAACACCCACAACATCAATTAGGTTAGCCTAATCAAATGTATTATACAAAATATATATTTTTAGATCAATATCCATTGATGCACGCTTGGTACCAAGACCCAAAACTTATATAAAATCAAAATAGGTTGGCATAGACCCATAATAGCCCCCACATAAGGAATCAATACTTATTCAAATTCCACAATACAAAGAACTTATTAGGTCAACACTAATAATTAACTAATAATAGAATTCACCAACTATATATACCCAAAAACTAACACATAGGCCTCTAAATTGTATGCAACATGTAATATAGGCACCATTAACACCTATCAACATTCCCAAAAATCCACAAAGCCAAATTCCAATCTGTGGAGAAGTGGAGATTCACCAAAACGTGTACACCAAATTGGAAAGCTTTGCTATTTCAAGACCAAAATTTTGTCACTCATAACCTCTTCACCATAAGCAAAAACAATATGAAACTCTAGATACAAGCTTCTTTAACAACCAAGAAAATTAAATCAAAAGCATAGAGCAAGATTTTACATAGCAGACCAATGCGGACCCAATAACTGGATGTCCTATACAAATAATTACCTGTATTGACACTTAGTCAATTTTCATATCAACCGCCTTCACCAAATCAATATTCTTACAAATCCCCACTGGATTACCATCTTCAAACATGTTCAAGTTGTACAAATTGATCTGCTTGATGGTCTTCATACTGGAATACAATGTTGACATCAATGACTTGACACTGTAATGTAATGCACTTATCCCTCATGCTCATCTTTCCAACAAATGCATCAATGAAAAACTCCTTATTCTTCCAACACTTTCATGAGATTGGAAGCTTTATTATTATTTTATGAACATTAAAAATTATAAAAAATTTCCAATAATTGTGAAAACTTTATATATTGCATTCAAAAGAAAATGTAAGTTGAATTTATTTAGGTTCCTATGTGTTCATATTACTCATGGAATGGGATTTATAATAAACATATGTATGTATATACCCGTGCATGTGAATATGTATATGCACAACCAAACACATATGTTGTAGAAGAAATGAGATTGAATAATGATATTAAAATTTTATAACAATAAATAAAAATAAATTTCAAATTCAAATAAATAATCTATTTTCTAAATGGTAGGAAATATTATAAGTAGCCATAATTACCATGTAGATAAAAAATGTTGAGATAATAATATAAATTTATAGTTTATAAAATAAGAGTATTTATAGTAGGAGGTTAATCAAATATTCAACATTATTGTAAATAGAATTATAATTATTAGCAAATGTGATTTAGGAATGTCAATTAACAATATCTTCATATTGTTGATTTTTCAAGTTATTATATTTTTTTCCTTCATTTTTCTTGTCTTTAATTAAATAATTAATGTAGAAGAGATGTTTATTTTATTATTTAAACTAGAGAAAATTTGAACGCAAAATTATATTTTTAGAACTCAATGAAAAATGGATCACAATTGTATTAAAAGAAATATTTTAATTAATCTTACTTAGATAGTTAGCTAGATATGTTAAATTATACCATGCCTTCGAAGCACATTCCTTATAAATCATATTGGAAGTTGGATGGATGGTACTTCATAGAGATCATTCTCTCTAGGCATCAAATAAGATGATGATATTTCTATTCTAGGCAATGTGCATTGTGTAAGGTGTACAACATGGTAAATTGCATCAATCACATTGAATTTATTCATTCTTTCCCTCAACCACATAATTTACTATCACATATCTATCCCATTTTTTGTATCAATTAATATTGAATGTACAATGTTCTTTTAGTTTTCATGATGCACTACCTTCAAATGTGTTGTTAAAGTATTTAAATATTATAAAAAAATATTAAATTGTGCATGCATTTTTTATGCATAGACATGGAGATAAATATGGTATCAAAGTATTTCTTCCACACTAAGACTTATGGGAATTTTTTTTTGATCCTACATTTTATGCATTCATATTGTGTATGTATATTGAAATGTGAAAATTTTGATTATCGATTGCATATCATTAAATATTTTTATTGAAAACTTGTTATTATTATTAAAATTGAACCCTTATTACACCTTACTACCCCAATATATAGATAACCCTTAAATAAATTAATAAAATTATTATTGGTGATAACTGTTGAATTTAGTTTTTGGTGTATCAATAAATAGTTGTTAACTTATTTTCCTACTCATTTTTCATAACTTAAATAAATATTAGAAAAAAATATTATGATAAAAAATTAAAAATTAAACTAAGCCCTAAAGTTGTTATGTATTAATGAAATTTATGTGTGAAAAATATCATAATTATTTAATTATTCTTCTTAAAATAGGTTAAATGT
Organism: Sequoia sempervirens; assembly: GCA_007258455.2. Classification (NCBI taxonomy): domain Eukaryota; kingdom Viridiplantae; phylum Streptophyta; class Pinopsida; order Cupressales; family Cupressaceae; genus Sequoia; species Sequoia sempervirens. Next base: position 557,739,348 of record VDFB02058242.1, read on the forward strand.
TGGCTTCATGAGATGTGATTATCATATATAAAACACTATTGTATTGTATTTAGACATCCTAAAAGTTTATAATATGGCGATTGGAGAGTTAAATTATGAAAATTATTAGGAATAAGTATACCAAGAATGATATAATTTTTTGGATATCTTAGACATAAATTTATTCATCAAAGAGGGTATGCCTTTCAACCTATGCTTTTGATGACCTTTTTGAAGATAAATCACCATACCATAGATTTCATAACCCCCTTAAATGTGACCCTTGCTACTCCTTTTCCAAGAGTTATTATTTTGACTAAGTTGGATTCTATCTTGTGACCTTTTGAACATATGACCTATTTAGTTGACTATAACAATGTTTTTTGGTACACCTTCTTAAGAAATAAGCTTGTATTGATCCTAATTTTTCAAAAGTAGAAAAATATGAAACTTAAATTTAATAGGTTATATTTTTATTTGAGTTATTTAAAAGGTAGAAAATAGATTATTTATTTAACTTTTAACCAATGGGTAGCTATTACCATTGTTAGGTTGTAGATGTTCACAAACTTTTTAAAAAAGAAAATGAATTATTAATTTTAATTCAAAATTGAATGGGGAGAGATTGTAAGTTGTAAAGAGTTTTAGGATGCTTCTTCAAAATTAGATTAATATTTTGTATTGATTTTTTTGATTGTTAGTGCATAAGTGTGGGAATTTTATCTAGGTGACCAATATACAAGTAGATTTATATTTGAAGTTAGATACTACTTATTCTATTCTATTTTATTATGTTTTCTCCTTTTGATTGTACGAGTGATAATTTATTTTCCATATATAAAACTATTCTAATGAATAATTTATGGCATATATATAGAATATATTTCAATATCCCCTTATACACCTAAGAGATAATAGATCATGTAGAGGAAGTCAAGCATTAAATATTATATTATTTTCATTGAATGTGTGTACTTTTTGTGCTTTATTAAAAAATTATGTGTTTGTACATTAGTGAATTCTTTACAATGAAATTAAAGTTACATTTCCTTAAAAAATTATCCCTAAACTATATATCATAGAAGAAATAATTTGAATATAAAAGGAAAACTAAAATTAGTTATGATGTGGAAGAGATAAATCTAGGATAAAATTTATAATTTATCTTTTATGTTGTATGAGCATCACAAGAATTCTAATGAGTGTTGTGATGATAAGTAAAATTTTGACTTAATTTAAAATAAGGATTGATCCATAATTTAATATGGTGAGATTAAACTATGGTTATGATATAATATGACACAAAATAATTTGTTGAACTATGTTTGGAACATGATTATGAAAAGGAAGAAATTGAAATAACAATAGTATAAAATAAAATAGGGGATATTTCTAATTAATTAGTTATAAGTATTTACATGATAAAAAAAATAGATATGTGTGTGCACTCTCATATGGCCAAATTTTAGAAAAAATGTTTGATATTAATATGTAGAGTATTATGGGTTAATAATCAATGAATTTTGTGACTATTTCTTGAGTATGCAATACATGGTGTCAATATTGAGAATGAGGATATGATGTGCTATGTAAAATCAACATTTGATCATGGCATTGTGATAGTTATATATGTGTAAGTTGTTGTTGTTGTTGTTTTTTTTGATAAAGGGTAAAACGGGTTTTATAGGGACCCGAAACCCTAAAGTTTACAACAAAAAAGAAAGGACAAAAAAGTCCAATAGACACAACTGGATGGACAAAAGGAAAAAACCAGAACAAGTAGCAGCCACCCGCAAAAGACCAGGAAGGTCAAACAAAAAAAGCCAGCAAAAAAGCCAACAAAAAGACCAGCCGCGATTAACCTAGAGTCTTGAGGACATACTTTATCTCAGCCTCCAAGTTCTGCATATCTTGAACACCCTTCTTAAAGGTTTGAATCATTTGCGGAGTGGGAGGAGCCTTCCTCTTCAAATTGGCCCTGGTTCTCTTAGAAATGCCAGCATCCTCCTCCTGGTTTCTTTCGTTGATTTCCTCCAGATCAACCACCAAAGACCCCTGTTGAGCTTTGTCCAATTTCTCAGTCATGGCATTGATGAGTTGTTGTTGTTGTTGTTATTATTATTATTATTATTATTATTATTATTAAAGCATGGAATTTTATTACATGTGTGTAATTTCTTTTTCTAAGTACAAAATTGTTAGGAATATTCATCCACATTCATATGCTCTCATTAGTTTTTCTATGTGTCTCATCTAGTATAATAGCTCTCACTCGATTGAAAACATAACAATGTAACCAAGCATTGATAAAGATGAGAACCCCATTAAAATTTTATATTTCTCCTTGGAACTTATTCTCCCCAATTAACACCCTTGTTATTAGAACCACATAAGTGAGTTTGAAGAGAAAACCTACTCTAACTTGTTATTCATGTTAGTTTTAGTTAAGGAGGACTATGACATTTCAATTAAACCTATAGTCTAGGTACTAGCACTTGCTATTATTATGGCTCTAAACACTAGTTATAGTTACAAGATTTTGATGCTTAATTTATTATCATTCCTTATAAGAATTAAAATTACTATAATTAACAAATTGCTTGCACTGTTGATAAATTTAGGCACTTGATATAGAAACTATTTATTAGAATTTAATATTTAATAATGGGATTAGTCATTCACTAATAATGATATAGTTAATAACTTTTAACATTGGAAAACGATATTTAGGTAGGATAATTGGCATAACAATTGTGTTAACATTTGGATAGCATTGGGAGTATAATAAGATGTGTATGTTGAGATAATAATAGTTTTGAACTTACGATACAATGATGAACTAATATTATAATATTATTAATATTTTATAAATGATGTTATATATGTCATAAATTAGATAGTTGGTTATTGGCATATGCTATAGTGCATTTCGTAGGTTGTGTGGGACATGCGATTGTTGGCATATGGAAAATTCATCGCCAACAATTCACCGATGGAAAATTCACCGCCATGACAATTCACCGTGTGAAAAATTAATTGTGCAATGAATTTTTGGTAGTTAATTTTCCCTGGTGGTGAATTGCTGGTGGCTATGAATTTTCCCATGGTGAATTGTTGATGGTGAATTTTCTGTCAGTAAATTATTGATGGTGAATTTTCCTAGAGCCATGATTGTTGATAGGATGTTATACAAATGTGAATTCTCTAACTCTTAGTACTTAAAATGTGCTATAATATATATCCTAGGTTGTGTAGGACATGTGGTTATATGATATGATGTTATATTCTATGATCTATAAATGGTATTGACCACCATTTATATGATCTTATGTTTCTTAATATTTTCATTCCCCTCTTCCCTTGAAGTAGATTCTTTTAAGCTACATGTTGGTTATGATGTGCAAAATATTGTGAAGTTGTGAATTGTTTAGTTTTTGATAAAGGAAAAAATGGGTTTTACAGGGACCCGAAACTACCAAGTTTACAACAAAAGAAAGTAAAGGACAGAAAAGTCTAGTGAATTAAACAAGATGCAATAAAAGAATAATTTTGAATAAATAGTAGCCAACCAAAAAAGCCAGGAAGGAAAAACAAAGAACCAATTGAAACGCAGGCCAAAAAAACCAGCACCAATTAACCCAGAGTCTTCAGAACAGACTTAGTCTCGGCCTCCAGATCCTACATATCCTGGACACCCTTCTTGAAAGTTTGAATCATTTGTGGCATGGGGGGTGCCTTCCTTTTCAGATTGGATCTAGTTCTCTTCAAAATCCCAATGTCCTCTTCTTGATTTTTATCTTTCACCTCTTCCAAATCAACAACCAAGGACCCCTGCTGAGCTTTATCCAATTTTTCAGTCATAGCATTGATAATGATGGCATTTTGTCTTGCCATCCTATTATTTTGTTCATTAATTATCTTCACAACATTTTTCATTTTTTCCAAGTTAATTTATATCTTGTCCTTACCCGCATTGTTCTGGATCTCTTTACTAGTTGTATTCTCCTTACACTCTGCATCCTTCTTGCTTAATGCAAAAACCTTAGCACCCATTTCTTCCAATTTGCTCTGGAGGGCCCAGTTTTTTATTTTCAAATCATAGATTTTGTGAAAAACCCATTTTGACATTCTGAAATGGTCCACAACATTACTCCTAGCTATGCCTAGAAAGTCAGCAGAAGGTTCCCTATCAAGATTAAAACAAATTTTAGCAAGGTCAGAGGCTCTAGGAGAACCAGTTCTAACATCTTTGTCCGTCGACGGGACCACAAAGAAAGAATTATTATTTGCACTAGAGTCCTCAAAATCAGGAGTCTTCAGAATACAAAAACAAGGTTTTTGACAGGGAGATTCTTTCAGCATTTTTGGCTTTAGGAGTGGAGCTTCCAAGCTCAGAAGCAGGGCAAAGTTTAATAGACTGGGGATTATGGATTTGGGTTTTCTTGTCAGTTTGGACAGAGGGCGGAACTAGGACCGTCCTTACTGGACTCAAATTAGGTTTATTCCCCGCACAACTAGGTTTAGTATCATCCTCCTTAGATGTCGATGAGGCATCCAGGTTAGTAGGGGCTGACATATTTTGAAAATGTTCAAAAATTAACCTAATCAGACTAGTATGTAAAATATGATATCTTTTGGGGTTTTTCTTATGGTCTTCCAGACTCTTTCTTAAGGAACAAAGAAGATAGTAGGGGAGAGAACCCCTAACCTTATAGCGAAAATGATTGAGCAAGGAAAAATGATCACCATAGACCCTAGTGAACCGACCATCCAGGGTGATATACTCCATAATGACGCGAAGAAATTTTCTCCAGAGAGCTTTAATGGTATAGGCCTTAAAGTAACTGTTGGAAACTTTCACCAATTTCAATCTTTCCTTATCTTTTTTCGGAAATCTGACCACCACTTCATCAGAGAAATTCATGTCCCAGAAAAATTTGTGTCATTTAGTGGACATTCCAATCACTTCAGCAATGAGATTTTCATCAAGCTTAACTTTCCTGCCAAAAAGGGTAATTTCCCCATTATCCCAGTTCTTCTCAAAAAGCTCTGTAGCTTCCTGATTAGACCCATGGAGTTTTTCTAGAAAAGGGAGTAAGCCCCCACTTTTAACTTTGTTCCACACTTTAGTGTTTCTTGTGTGCATCTTGAAGCTATCCGGCTCAACTCTTTTTCTATCTCCTCCCATTTTAGCAAGCACATTAATGTAGACAGAGACAAAATCTTTACTCGAAATGGTCTCACCAACCTGTGAGCCCACAAAGCATGCCGAGCAAGCTTACAGGATAAGCAAGTTAGCTCGGCCCCATGCAATCTAATGATAGTGATGTAATTACCCCGTTATGTCATTATTATTGAAGTGACACACATCTTTCCCATGTGACACATCAAAGTTCAAAAATGCTTAAACATTAACACCTAAATCGCTAATGTTCAGCCATGTGCACTGTCCTTTGCTTTTAACCCCTTCGTTCACAAAAATTCTACCACCGCATTGGCTTCTCTATAGGCATGGGATATCTTTATATTATCAAACTTAGCTAAGGTTGAAATAGCATCATCAATCCAAGACTTTATGGTCCACAAGGGGGGGCTACCTAGAAGACATTCAATAATATTTTTTGAGTCCCCTTCAAGTGAAAGGTTTTTAAAATTCAGACTATAAGCCAAATTTAAGACATGAAAAACTTCGGCAGCCTCAGCTAGGTGATTGGTTTGTAAGCCAAGGGGGGTAGCAATCACACCTAGAAAATTGCCAAAAGAATCCCTTATAACTCTGTCGCAACCCGCCACCCCAAGATTACCTTTAGTTGCCCCATCAAAGTTGGCTTTGATCCAACCATTAGGTGGAAAAGTCTAGCAGACACCCTCCCTGTCCTTCTTAGCATGTTTAGGAGCATAGGAAATATCAAAACTAATATTCCATTCCTTAGCAATCGTAAGATCATAGGAAGAACAAGCCACTTTCTTGGTGTTACAAACCTTCTGGGGGATAGCATTGAAATTTTCTTTCATTAATTTGATTATTTTATCAAACACTATGACCTCCGAAGATTCCTTATCTCTATAAATTCTATTGTTTCGTTCTTTCCACAGACCCCAAGCAACATGAGGGAAGGAAAAATCCCATAGTTTCCGAAGTGTTGGGTTGTGAGTAGGGGCTTTCCATTCGAAGAAGAAGTCTTCAATTGACGAGGGGAACACCCAAGATAAATGCGAGTAATAGAGGAGTTTTTCCAAATAGAGGCAGCAAATGGACAATGAAGAAACAAATGACAAACTGACCCAACATCCATCTTGCAAAGATAACATCTATTGGGTATTTGAAAACCTTGCTTGCAAAGATTATCAACCATGAGCACTTTGTTTTGAAGTAGGATCCAGAAGAAGATGTTGAATTTAGGTACTAGGTGTTTGATCCATGCATTTGACCAGAAAGGGGGTGGAGCCTGGGCAGAAGACAACTTGCAAAAAGTTGATGAAATAGAGTAGTTGCCTGAGGGTTCATCTTTCCATACAAGACAGTCTTATTGGTGTTTTTTCCTATTTGATAAATACAATATATATTGATTTCATATTTGTTTTGGCTACTTAGCCATTTGGAAGCTAAGATAGTCATTTTTCCTTAAGAACTTTTGTAATTTGACTTTTATTTTGAATATTTTTATGTTCTATTATTTTTTATCGTTTTCATTCTTTTTATGATTTTTATTGGTAGATTTAACTTTGAGATTTTATTTTATCAAAAAAAATTGTTATGAGTCTTCCTTAATGTTTTTTTGATTGGTAGTTTATATGGAGTAATGTGATGTGTACTCCCATATCTAGGAGGGGTCCCTAGTAGGTCATATAGGGGAACACATTGTGTAGGAAATTTATATTGCAAGGATGTTGACTACACATGTTATCACTATGATATTGAATCCACTCCCCCATATGTGTGTGATCTCTTTGTAATTTTCTCTTGGAGGCTAATCTCCTTAGAAAAGTACTAGGAAATGTATGGAGGGGTCATCAAGGAGGGTTTTAAAACCATATTTATTATTTATTCTATGATTTTATGGCTATATGGATGTGATATTTTATGACTACAATTCCTTAGATATTGATTTGATAGTTTTTAACTCTATGATTCTATGGCTACATGGTCTTATGGTTATTTGGAAAATTTGTGGAATTTGACATCATTTAGGACCTCTTGTTTGAGTCTTATGATATAGTTCTCGGGATGTTTATTTTTTATATGTGAATATAATATGAGCATCATTTTTTTTAAGTGTCAAAAGGTTAAATTAGAGAATTAAACTACATTCCTACAAATGTGTGTGGTTGAGTATGAGGTTTTGATGTCTTAGTAAATTGAATGTTTTCATTAGTAAATGGATTCAACTTTGAAACATTCACATAATGATAAATATTCATGCCTAAATGACTTATTAATGTTGTATATTATGAGAAATTTCATGATTACTTAGTAATAAAAGAAAAAAAGATCTATTCACTTATATTTATAAGACTTTACCATTCATCATATTATTGGCAATTTTTGAGATTTTGTTAATGAAAGCTATTTTCTTTACTTATAATTTTCTTTGATGCACATAGTGATCATATATTACATGATTTTATACCATCAACTTCATTATTGTGTGGTGAATAAAAATATTATGTCTAGGATGCTTGGTTTTCATGAATGTTACCTATATATTGTTGGTTTACTTCTAGGATTTTGCTTTCACCCAAAACATAGTTACTTCCAAGAAGGAGTTCATTTTAAGAAATGGGGAATGAATGGTCCATCCATTTTTTATGACAAGAATATTTTTTGCACCACATTACCTAGTTACTAGATGGGATCCATATATGCTAACACTATAATAGATGCATAGGTTCTTGTTCATTACTCTCTTATATATATTATAAGGGATGTCAATTTTATGTATTTAGGGTCTATATATTTTGTCACATGATTATTAGAAAATTGTGATTATTGATCAAGAGTAATCTTGATTTTAATATTAACTATGTAAAAGAAATAAGATTATATATATGAATTAAGAGGTGGGACTACTTGTGGGCGGGGGATCTCACCCGCAGGGGGCTAGTCTTGTCCTAGCTCACCCCAGATACCCAGGGTATGGGTTGTTGGGCCGCTAGGCTAGGTCGCAAGGACACCCTTGTTGTAAAGAAAAAAAAGATTATGTATATGAATTAAATGCATTATAAAATATATTTTGAATTAAATTGTTAAGAAATTATTGTTATATATATCAATGATAAATCTCAAAAAATTGAAATGAAAATTCAATGATAAATTTAAATTATTAAAAATATAGATTTCATAACATAAACTAGTAAATAGATGATAATTATATAAATGAACATAATATCTTTATTTTAATCTTCACCAACTAAACTCAACCAATTGCACTTTCTAATACCTAACTCAAAAAATAAAGCTTTGAGAGCAATTAAAGAGCTACTTGGTGCAAATAATTCAAAACCATTACATGACAAATTAACAAACGATCATCATTACCTGAAACTACACTGCCCCACAACTATTTATACTTCAGTTTGACCTAAACCACTAACGAGTTTTACCATTGTAAAACTTTGGATAACTTTTCTCAATCTGGCAGTCTTATCGACTGGGCTACCAGTAGGTAAAACTTTTGAACTTTCTTTTTGAAAGAATCAGGCGTGTTTTTCATCTCAAAAAAATCCACCCACAACCCAAAAATACGGCACCGAACGAGCTATGCATGGAAAGTTGTGATCAGAACCCTCTAACCGTCGTCAGACGGGAATAAAGCTTTCAGAGCTTACAACCATTGCTTTTTACCATACAGTAAAACCGAAGGCAAAGCAGGATTGTATTGAAATCCTTCTATGTGCGATAGGTTTTGTTTACCTTTAATTCAATTGAAATAGTTTTTTTCCATTGAACAGGTTTTGTTTGCCTTTAATTCAATTGAAATAGTTTTTACCTTGTTCAATGTTAATGACATTTCAGCTCAGAGAAAACGACGGGGAAAAGTCAATTGATTGGATGGTTTTGTCAACGGATGTTTATGAGATTTATATATTTGTCTTTTGCACATTGCTTGCGACGTTTATGAGTAGAGAAGTTTTACCATTGTACTTGTAGTAGAGGGTAGGTACTGATCGTAGGAGATATGAATTGGGTTTAAATTTTTTGGTTAAAGGTCATAAAAATGGAATTTTATTGGCGTTGTCTATCTAATCATAATCTAATCTTCACGATCAATATTTACTTATGGTGTTGATACTTTTGTCTCCCCTGCACGTGAAGAAGCACATCAACCTGTATTCCACTTTACTCCTCATATTCTGCAATCTTTTTGTATAAAGCATGCCATTTGTTCGACATGTTTTTCCACGCCTAGCACAGATTGCTATTTGTATTTTGTCCATTAATATTGAGGTTATAGCTGTGCGTTGAAATTGGAAGAAAAGCATTATGACAACCCATGATGAGAAGATGAATGATAGAAAGAAGATGTGCATTGAAGAACTCAAAGCTATCAAGGTGTTGGGTAGAGGGGCCATGGGAAGTGTGCTTTTGGTTGTAAGAAATGGCTGCCATGACAACCCATTTGCTCTTAAAGTAATAGAAAAGAACACCAAGGATCAACAATGGCTTACCAAGTCAAGAAGAATCCACAGAGAGAGGGACATCCTGTCCTCATTGCACCACCCGTTCCTTCCATTTCTAATGGGTGAGGTTGAAACTGACTTTATGGTTGGTTGGGCTTCTGAGTACTGCCCGGGAGGTGATCTCCATTATCTCAGGCAAATTCAGCCAGATAGAAGCTTTTCGGAGTCTGCAATTAGGTAAATACCTTTTTAATGTTTTAGCAATCACCGGTAGTGGCTCTAAAATCTGATAAATGCACAAAATCCTCTTTTATCTGCTGTCTACCTGCTATGATTCATATGCCATTAATGCATATTCTACCATAAGTGAATTAAGTTAGATTTAGATCTTTTATTGCTCATTTTTGTTGCACCCAGCAGATTTTATGTCATAGTTTTAAAGAAGCTATATATGTTGGGCAATTTAGATAAACAATTATGGCAGTTTAGTTCCTTTGTGGCATACTGATTACCTGAATGACAAGATGGAAGATCCAATCCCATAAATTTGGAGAAAACAGTTCCCTTTTTCTTGCTTCTATTTTCTCCCTGTACGCTGCTTTCCTCAAGAAGTGTTTGAGACGAACATCTGAAAAAATACACATGGCAAACTTCATGCCCATTTACTAGAAGTTTGTCAATTGGATAATTTTGTGTGTATCTGTTCATGACAATAGTTATCCATTGAACTAAAAATGCAAAAACCAACACAAAAATCTGACTTACTCTACGTTCCCTTTGTCTTCATTTTCTCCTCTTCTTTTCTGCTTTCTGACGATGGATTATAGAGTTTGATTCCAAACATGTGGAAAAAATTCACACAATCAAAACTAAAAACAATACATGCTGCTAATATCATCGTGATGAACATTTTCTGAAATTTTATGAGGTCATCCTTGAAAACCCCAGCTGTTATTGCAATGAAATTATATGAGATCAATCTTCAAAACCATATGATTATTGCTGTTAACCCCTAGATTTTCAGTCACGATTAAATCTGTTTCCAACTTAGAGCCATTAATTTAGTGCAATTCCGTGCATCCCATACCTAGCTTCGAAACCTAAATCCGTGCAATTTTGTCCTGTGTAGTTTGCACTTCAATATATTTATTTATAGAGAGACTTGTACATCAATATGGGTTTCAGTAGCGGCCGTATGGTCCATCTGATTTTTCATTTTTCTCAAAACGTATTCAGTGTATTCAAGCCTGTTGAAAACTTATGTGTCCATCTGTTTCTTCAGTTTCCTTAAAAAATATTTAGTGTATTGAAGCCTGTTTAAATTAAGTCCCTAGAAGACTTACGTTTGATATGGAAATGGATTTGATTTTATCTATTTACTTTTTTGTTGGGGGTGAAGGGATTAGAAAACTGGTTATCCGGGTCTGACCCTGGTTGGTAATTTATCAGGTTTTACGCAGCAGAGATTGTGCTAGCTCTAGAGCACCTGCACAGCCAGGGCATTGTTTACAGAGATCTCAAACCAGAGAACATCCTTGTGCAAAGCAGTGGACACATTATGCTCACTGATTTCGATCTCTCAAAAAGACTTGTACCTAACTCAAATGAATCTCACATTTCTCA
>VDFB02058242.1:557750670-557789283 GCA_007258455.2 Sequoia sempervirens
ACTGCTTCATCAGATTGCTTCTTGTCCCTATAGAATTTTATGCCCTTCATCGAGAGGCTAGTAACCTCAGCAATCAACTATTCATTGATAACATGTCTTCCAAACAGGTTTATCTCACCATTTCTCCAATCTTTCTCAAAAACCCTAGTAACCTCCAGGTCCTAGCCATGGAGCTTTTCAATAAAAATAGTAATGCCACCACTCTCTAGCTTCTTCCATAGCTTTGGATTTCTCTTCAGCTGTGCACTACTTATCGGCTCCACTCTGCTACTTTCACCACCCATCGTTTGGCTAAGTAGGAATAGAATAGTCCAGAACCCTATAGAAAAAAACTCCTAAAATGCCCAGAAAGCATGCGATAATAACCACATGTAACTGGGGGATGAAGTAATTACCCCTCAGACAACTCAAAATAATCATTAAAATGCAGCCCCGAGACTGTAGGGGAGGACATTCAACCATCATTCAATGGAATGGGAAATTGCACCTTCTCGTGAGCACGATCATATGTCAGTAGGGCTTTAACATCAACCTCCAACTCATCTTGCCCCTGCCACATCACCTTTTTCGGAGCTTTGACACCTTTTTTGGTGAAGAAATCCGCCACTATGTTTATTTCCTGATAGGCATGCATAATTTAACTTTTCTCAAAGGTATTAATAATTTCAGAAAGATATCCAATTTTGGATTGACCAAGACGGTTTCTAGCAGCCCTTTAAACATTGGATAATGTTGTTCAAATCCCCTTCAATCCTCTCTTTGTTCATTGTTGTTGTAATCATTTTTTAGGCCTATATATATTTTGGAATGAATGTAATATTAGTCTAAAATATTCACATTACTATTATGTGATGATATGTTTTATGTTGCCAAGTTTTTAGAATAAAAATATGTAAACTTGGTGATTCCTCTAAGATAGCTTATTTTGATATTTGGTGTAGATTTGATAAAAATAAATTTAAAGTCTATCACAAACCTAATTTTATTTCCTAAAATTCATGTTGGGTTTATTGCATATTAACATCATTTCATTACAAATTTAAAGATTCATTATTTATAAATATAATAATTATTTACCAATTCATATAGATAATCTATTGTTATCATGTTCAAATCATAATTTAGTATATGTTATATAAGAAATTAATGTTTTGATTATATTAAAGTAAGGAAGGGCTCATATTCATTTACAAAATAGCCATATAAGCCAAACATGGGAAATCACAAGACATGACACACCCAACAAGAAAAAAAGAGCAGCTACACATAGACCAACAAAAGTAGGAAAAAAGAAAAACATAGGGGAGAACTAGCAAGGGACCGAACCAGCTACTGGTCACCCAACAGCTTAAGGCCATTAATGGCCTTCCATTCATTAGCCACAAATTGTATTTTTTATTCAAAGGATATGGGTTCTTTTGCAAAACTTGGTAATTATTTTTAGTATTGGGTGAAGTAGAACTACCCCCTTTCTTACCCTTCTTCTTTGAGTGCACAACATCTTCACAGACATCCCCCTACCTTTTTAAAGAAATTTAAAGAAATTTTAATTGATGAACCTTTTTTCAAGTGATATATATACCTAATATGAGCTCATGGTACCAAATTTTCTCATATGATATGTTTGTAATTTGAATGTTTCTTTTTTACTTTGGCTTTAACACAAATGAATAATTTATAATTTAGTGTTAGATATTTATGCAATATTAACTATACATATTTCATTGAAAACTCATGTGCGTACAAATTTGTATGCATGTGAATTCAAATTTGAGTGCAATTTTTGATGGCGAATAAAAGGACTAAATTGAGGAAGTATGATCGAACACAAACAAGACAAAGGAAGAGAAGAGAGGGTGAAGGAACATTTATTGAAGAACAACACATGGAAAATATTGATGACCAAGGTGACGTACAGGTACAAGAACAAGCTAAACCTAGTAATAGAAATTTTTTCTATGGTATGGAAAATCTGATGGAGATGGATGAGGATCATCTTTTCAATAATATTTCATCTGAAGATATGTTATCTAAAAACACATTAAAATTACACTCAAAAAGAATATGGGATGATATTTTTGAAGAAAAACCTCTAACTAGAAGAGCACAGTTAGTTGCAAAGTAATATAGATGAAAAGAAATGACCCTTGTTTTGGAGTTATTAGGGTTTGATAATAGGAAAAAGTCATTAGATTTAAAAAAAACAATTTTTGAAAACTTGCAAGAAGCATTTGAACGTATTGAAAACAAGAGTCGATCTAGTGATCTAAGTGTTGCATGTAGAGCATTGATGACAGTAATTTCCAATAATAAATTATCACATAGAAGACAAGTTCAAACAATTTTTGAATTACTAAATGTTTCTAGGAGAACTGTTCAAAGGTATATTGAAAAGAGAAATGAAATAGATGGAAAATTTGAGAAAAAATTAGTAAATATTTGTAAGGTTCCCCAAAAAGATAGAATTTCAAAAGATGTAAAGAAACAGGTGAATATTGGACCAACCACTCTCATGTTTCTTCCAATAGAAGGGATGCTATATAAATAATAGGTGATTATGGTACAAAAAATTCTCATCCAAAACATTTTATAGACACAACACAAAGTGAAATTTTTGAAGCATTCAAGCAAGAATTTTTAAATGTGAATATTTGTCAAAGGATGTTTGAGAAACAACGACCATCATTTGTATGTATAAATAAAGTACGTGAAATTTGTTGTTGTTGAAATCATGTTGAATTTGATCAACACCTACAATCATATAAAAAAGGTATGGTATTAATTGATCAAAATTTAGCTATCCCTTAAAGCACAACACAATTTGTGAAGTCTCTTGTATGCAAAAAATCAGAAGATTTAGATGAATTCAATTTTTAGTGTATAAAAAATATATGTAATGATTGTAAAGATTTGAAGAATCTTTTACATGTATACAATATTGAAATGCAAGTTAATTGGAAGAGATCTGAATATGAGACACACTTAATGAAGTCAGGAGTTGAGGCCAAAAAAATATTTTCAAAGAGAGTGGATTGCCTTACAATGAATGCATGAATAAATTTTGAAATATAATATATCTACATATCCAACATTTTCATGGTGTAGGATGGAAAGCTAAGCAATTTCATGATTCAAAGAATTGCTTTCCACTAGGTTGTATTCTCTTTATTGTAGATATCTTTGAGAGCTATACATTTAGTCCTCAAACTGAGATTCAAATTCAATATTATCATTCAGAGCAAGTTTGCTATAGGCATGTCGAGTTATAGTTTGATGGAATACAAAGTAGCAAAGATGATCGAATTATCATTAAAGAGGTTCACTTTTATATCAGTAATGATATGAATCATGATAGAAGCTATGTAGCTAATTGTTTCAAAATGTTTTTGAAGACCTAAGATGACATGGCATAAATCAAGAGTAACACTGGATAGGGTCTGATGGATGTGTTGGTAAGTATATTTTAAATATATATATATATATATATATATATATATTTATTTACTTACTTTTAACTTTGAGACTTAAATTGTCCAATTACTTATATATAATTACTTTTGTGAAGATAATTTGGTTTGAGTGTACTAATTATTTGTAACTTCACAGGACAATTTAAGTATGTAAAATCTTTTGTTTGGTTAACCCATCAACATGCTAGATGCAACACCAATTTTTTGTGGAATTTCTATGAGAGTGGACATGGAAAAGGAAATCACAATGGAGAAGGAGCATGTGTGAATTGTGCACTTCATCAATATGAACTTGCTAGTAGTTAACCATATATATATTCCAAACTAGAGATATTTTTTAAAAAATTAGATATATTTAAACTAAATTAAATTCTTAAGTTGCTTGAAAGTAACAGGTGACAAATTTTTCTAACATGTGTACTTGTAGGTAATGCCATGCAGAATGCAAATGAAATTGTTGAATGGTGTAGAAGTCATTTTTCCGCTCGTGACTCAACATAGAACACATGGTATTTTTGGGAAGTTACAGGTACATCTAATCAAAAATTTGTGGATATGTGCAGGATCATCATGTTAAAAATAGGCCCTTAAGTGGTGAAAAATTCAAAAAAATCAAAGTTAGGCAACTTGACGTAAAAATTTGAATAAGTTATCTATATTATTTCAAAAATATGTAAGAATAGAATCTGTAGTAAATTGAATGTAGTTTCTAAACTACTAAGTTTTTTTTTTAAATCTATTTGGTGAAAATTTGAAATTTCAATGCAGTAGTACTTAAATTTCAAGGAAAATAAGAAGTAGATTAATGGTCTACCAATCTAACCACAATAAATATAATATTTTTTTTATAATATTTTAGATATAAGTAGAGAACTCATGTCCCAAATGTGATGCATATTTTTTGTAATTTGTTTCCACAGTAAATAATTAATTATGAAATTTTTATTACAAATTTTTAAAAATATAAAAAATCGTATGTCTAACCATCTTAACTTGGTCAAAATTTCATGTAAATTCATTTTTTTAATCCTATAGTAGTGAAGTGCATAATCATGACATATGTTTTGGATTCAAAAATGTGATATCATTTGAAACTATAGATATTTTTCAAGTAGCCTATCAATTAGACTTTAGTTGTAATTTAAATAGAAAATGAATAATAATTATTTATTAAATTCAAAGTAAAGAATAATTTATATTGGTGGAAAGATGAGAATCTCCTTTACAAAACCCTTTTTGTTTCATCAATTTTAAGTAAAAATAAATGTGACCTACATACCTTACATACATACCCATCATATTGCCACTTTTTGGCCCATCATGATCCTGCACATACCCTTGTTAAATTTGAATTTCAAAGTATTGAATTTTCAAATTTGAATATATATATATATATATATTCACTTAAATTAATCACTAGTGGATGTTTGTAATTAACTGATATTGATCAATCAAATCCTTATAATTTTCAAACAATTCATGGTATTAGAAGTCTGCATCAAATCATGACAATGGGAAGTAGCAGGCCTTATGCAATTAATGTGAGAGAAAAAAAATATTTTTGTATTGATTGCATTGAGGAAAATGCAAATATTGCTCAATGTGAGAATATTAGAGATGGGTATGTTTCACGATGGGAAATGAAACAATGAATATCAATGCCTCATGTTGATGAAAATGGAAATATGAATTTCTATGATCATTTATATTCAGTTGATTATGAACATGTATTTGATTTAGTTGTTACAGGTATGAATATTAATGTTACTTAAAATTGATTCAAATATATTATATGTAAGTTTCAAGCATTTTATATATAAATTTATATATTTTGTACAACTTTTGTAAACTTTACATGGTGTGTGTACAGGAGATATTTTCACTGTTGTTGTAGATCTTGACAATTCAAAAGGTATAGATTACTATCTATTAAGATGTACACAACCAAAAATAAAATTGGTGGAATTGATGACAGATGGTGATGGACAAGAGTATCCCATTGGATCAATCATTATTGAAGGCACATATTATCAACAAATAAAGATAGATAAAAATGGTATTATATTTGTTGATTATATGTTAGGACAAAAGGTTCTACATTACAGTCACTTAGTTATAGCAACAAAATTAAATTTAAAAACTTAACCTAAAAGAGGAGGGTGGGTGCAAAAAGATGGGGGGCCAAATTGTGGCCAAAATTTTAAAAAAAATTTGATTGGCTATAACACGAGTGAGTTATGGATTGGTGTGACTGAGCCTAAGGATTGACCACATCAAGCCTATTACGCACTCACATTATAATGTGAGCACATTATAAATTACTCATGTTATAATGTGAGTGCATTATAGATTATCAAAAAAAAAAAAAATGAATTCATTTTTACTGTCACTATTTTTTTAGCAACCCGTAGCCAAAAAACCTTACTTCTTGCGTACTTGCAATTTGGAGGGAGCTTTTTTTTCCTTTTCATCTTCAATTTGTTGCAAGTTCATAACTAGGATGCTGCCACATCAATGGGGAAGTCAAATAAGTAAGGATTCTTTATTTTTGTTGTGAATTTGTTAGTTTTAGTTTGTTTTTGATATTCAATTGTTTAATTTGTAGGAAATGATAATGATCCTAAAAAACTCCTCAACAACTAGAGAAACAACAATATGAACAAAATCATCAACAACCACAACAACAATCTCCTCCACCAATCCCTCAACATCCTCTTGGCACTCAACAAAATTTAATGGGGGTAATTGAAAACAATAACAAAACATATTGAGGAGTTAATCACGAGGTTGAATGATCCTTTAGGTTCAACCATGGAAAGAAGAACACTTGCAAATTCACTTAAAGAAATGTTAAAACATGTAGATTGAATAAAAAAAAAATTAAGTGGTTGGCAAGGTAGGAGGTAAGTGGCTAAGAATTTCTACACAGATAAATTATCATATAATGAAATAAAAGATGAAAAAATTACAAAATATGATTTGTGCTCATTATTCGCTGACCCATGCACAAATCAAAATCTTGACCTCCATGCAAAGAGGTTACCTATCCATTGCTGCCACCACCAAGGGATTAGGAACATTTTTTGGGATAGGTAGTACATGGTTTTTGACTACCCACCTTGCAACAATTGTGAAGTCCCACAATATTCCCTAAGAAAACTCTATTGTGAGTTCATCCTAAATTATTTTGATATGAGAGACTTCTAGGGGAGAGGTGGGCAGTCAGTTCAAGATAGACCCAGTGAACGACAAGATCCTAGGTAGCAAGTGAGATGACCTCTTGCTAGGCCGGCTCATGAACACATCGTTATCCCTTCCATCATGAAGGAGATTTCCAAGGTAGACACTTTGCAAGCTATCAACTCTTTGACCCAGAGTGTCATCTAGCATGCCAGTCCTCTAGTACAATTCCATCTAGGGGAGTCTTCGAGTGGTAGGCTTCCACCCCATTCAAGCCAGGTTTTTGGGGCGACTTGTACATATGACCCCATCGACACTCGGGAGGCTGCTACACAAGATATGTTTGTAGATACAGAGATGGTGAGGGTAGCTGACATTTTGAATGAGGCTTATGGAATCAATACTTAGATAAATGTTAGCATGTTCATTAAATTTAATTTATTAAATTTAATTTTTGAAATGAAAGATTAACTAATTTATTTTTATGATTGTAATAAAATTTTAGGGTCACAATGTTGATACTAGATACACCGGCCCTACAACTACTTATTACTCCACTACATCTATTGTTGAGGTATGTAACTAGTAAACAATTATAAATTTATTACATGTTAATAGCATTGTTATATGAATGGTATTCTAATATATGATTTTGGATGTTGAATAGGATAATATTGGAGGTTTCGTGGGAACACCTCCCAATGCCAGTGAAGTTAGACAAACCTACATGTAGGTAATAGAATAAGGAGTTTAACTAACGAATTGTACTTAATAGCTTTTTGTAGTATATATTCATATCATTGATTACATTGCATTGCACATCTTTCAAACTCAAAGCATTGCTTCACATTTCATAACTAATAACTAAATGTTGATAGATAAAAAAAATTCAACTACAATATAGTTGTTTAGAAAGTCAACATAAGCAGTGATGCAATTACTTCACATAGCATAAGTAATAACTAGGAACATCTTCTAATTGCATTTGGGTGATCCTACAATACTGGTTTACAACTTTTGGCCAAACTGGACACTAAAATAATTTTTTCTAACTAAATTTTTAGTTTTCGGCACCTATAGCGGCTAAACTGTGAGGAATTTGAAGATGATGCAAACTAGTGATTTGTGACATTTTGTCTGTAGATTCTAAATATTTTTTTTTCAAAATTTATGGAATCATATTGCACTTCTTTTTCCATCTCCTTCGAAAACTAGTTTTTTTTAGTAAACAACATTTTTAAAGAGTGACACTCATTATATATCATGAAGGATAAAATTGTAATTCTTTCGAATTTAGAGTTGTAACTCTGATATCTAGTGCTTCCAATTGGTTAAATAGTGTTTTATTAAAGATATTTTTTCCTTAATCAAGTTTCAAAGTCAAACCAATTACAATTAAGACATAGGCGGACCGTATAACACGTAACTTTTTTTGTATGTATTGAAATTCAATTTTTTTTGTTGGATCAAGGACTTCAATATCTGGTGCACTCAAATTTTTAATTTTTTTTTTTATAATCTGCTATTTTTCCACATGTGTAGAACATAGACCTTGATTTTCAATGAGAAGCCTATGTTTAATAAAACTATAAAAGAAAATACATAATAAAACCAAAACATATTAAAATTATATTTGTTGGATAGCTCCTTCCAAGGACTACCATCATCCAGTTGGGTCTATGAATTCTCCTCCATTTTCATCCTCAACTTGAGCTTCAAAGGGAAAAAATCTGATGTTTCTATGTGCCAGAGAGTTGAAAGGTGGGAAAAGGGGGGTTTGCTCGAACTAGCGTTCATTCGAACCTTGGTTCATTTGAACCCCCTTTCAAAAAGGATTTTCATGTGTTTTTTTGTGGGAATGGTGGAAAGTTCATTTAATGGGTTCACTCGCTCGAACCTTGGTTCTAGTGAACCCTCTATTGGTCCATTTCAACCCCAAAAATATTTTTTTTCCATGGGGTCATTTTTCTCAACTTTTCCTTCCTCACTCCAATTGTAAACCACTTTTGTGGGTTCACCCATTTTCTTGTCATGGCATTCCATGATACCGCCACTACTGTATTTGACTACAAATCCCGATGAATGTGTTAGAACTGTAAAATTTTGAAATTTTTACATTCTATTGCGTCCAAAAGTTCTAGTATTGAATTCTCATTATAAGCTTCAAAGTCCTTTGTATTGGCTTGCTTGTTTTATGTCCTAAAATCCATTGAATCCATCAAGTTTTTCAATTTTCATTAGAAGACCCGAATCGGCAAGACATTGTAAAAGTCTCCCTGACCTGATTTTTCACTAATATATGTTTGTTGCAGACTATCGGCAGGACAATTTGCTTGTTTTAGTGACAAAAGGAATCATTTTGGCAAAGGGGAGTCATTGTCGGAGTGAATTCATGGTGAATACGGTGTGTTTCGCCGACCGGTGCATGTGGAAGTTTATTGCTCAAGATAAAGGTGTTTGGGAAAATGTTTCAACGAACCAATTTTTTCTTGCCGATAGGCATCCTGAAAAAGGTATATCGGCATATGTTGGGGCATCGGTCTAATGTCAGGGCAAAGACAATATGTCATACTGACTAATGCATAAAGGGGTTGTTTCGGCCAGACTAATTGGTATCAGTATGAACTCATAACGAAATCATTTTGTTTTACCGATTGACTTGCAAACAGATGTCTCGATAAGACTTATGTGCATCAGGGAAGGTCTAGGTGAAGGGGCCATTGTTTGGCTGAACTAAGTTCAAAGGTATTTCAAACCTATCGGTGAGAAGCTATGGAGTCTTGCTAATTCAAATCTTATGCCGATGGAGATATGCATCGCCGAGAGAAGAACTTGTCGGCATAAGTTTCACCGAAGTATGAATATTATACCGACAGATGGTTTGGGGTGAGTTTTCCTGAATAGGAGTAATCTGGAGGAGTGATTTTGATAGGACATTTGGTGTCGGTGTAAGTTTTCCCGAAGGTTCATTGTCTTGCCAAAAGTATTGTTTCAATGGTTGGGTTTATTTCTTCGGTGAGAAAACTTGGTGGACATGCCGAAATGAGAATTCATCGCTAAAAGGGTGATTTTGAATTAGCAAATGAAAATACATTGAAAAGTACATATTGGTAAGGTGCAAAGATATCTGCATAACATCTCCCCAACTTTGAAAGTCACAGCGAAGCGAGGGAAACGAAGACTGTATCGGCAAGAATATAAATTTTTCTTGGTGACCCAACGTAGATAAAGAATTTCGGTGAAACAGGATGAAGTCTGCGAGAGGTTTCCCCGACATCTGTGGGTTATAGCGAAGAACATAAAGATAGAGGATTTCAGTTGGTGTGAATAACATTAATGTCTCAGTGATTGGAAAATGCTTTGAAGAAAACATATCGATATTGTTCCATGACATCTATGAGACGTTTCCCCGACTTTGAATTGTCACAGTGACATGAAAAGTAGAAGCATTTGTCATCAAGTTGATTCCAGGTGTCGGTAAGATCGTAGAATGTCTTGGCGAATGATGAAATAAACGTTGAAAAGGGATTTCACCCCAGATTTGAATTTTTCTCATCAAAAGGACATTTGATGCGATAGTGCCAGTTTCAAAGGTGGCTTCATTCGTGCTTCATTAATGGCGCGATGGGATAAAACAGTAATGATAGTAGTGTTTTAATCAATTCCTCATTTCCAAATTGATTGCTGGTGAATTGGCGAGCTAAACAAGAGAACCAAGACAATTTTTCAGTCTAAGGAGCTCAAGTAGAATACTGTAAGTAGTTGCTTCTCTGTTTTTCATATTTTGATTCTATAAAAATGGAGTCTTCTAGTTCTAGAAAGGGTAAGGGTAGAAAACTTGGTGAGAGCAGTCAGTCAAAGGGAAAGAAACAAAAGACTGATACAGAGCATGAAGGAACTGAAAGGAAGCTAGACCAAGACATTATTGATCAATTACCTGGTTCAGGGCCTAAAGCTAGAAGGTCCACACAGCTTAGGGCAGAAGTTGACAAGCTGGATGACAAATGCAAGTTCATAGGTGATGTCTGGACTACTGTAAGAGGGTATGAGCTTTTCAATTTCCACTATCATAGGAGGAATCATTTTGAGCCAGTCTGTAATGCATGGAAGTTGAATGTAGGGAAATTGGTGTGCCCTAATGTATTCGTTAATGCTGAATTGGTAAAATTGCTTATTGACCATTACGATGCAAAGCATAAAGCAATATGTAATCCTTTTGGAAAACCACAGATACATGTTTCAAAAGAAGGAATTGGTGAGGTTTTCAAATTGGAAGGATTTTGCGATGAGGAAATCAATTGTGAAGAGTTGCATAAGGAATTTTTTGGAATCGATACAAGTTACAAGGGTTGGAGGTTACCAATTCACAGGGTTAAACGGGGTAACAAGCCAGAACCACTGGAAGATAGTGAGGGGCCTCCCTATCATGTAGATTTGTTTGAACCCTACATGAAATATACATATTTTTCAATGTGTCAGGTGTTGGGGATGGATACTCCGAAATTCATGTCTATGGTGCCAATGGTCATTGCAGTAGACATTCAATATCACAATGCCAGGTTATTTGATTATGCTTCATATATTTCTATGGAGCTTGACTCAAGATTGATGGCTATAAAGGGTGGAGCTTCCATTGTTCACCTCAAAAATTATTCATTGTTGATGCATTTAGTGTTATATTTCAGACAAGAGCTAGGGGTGTGGCCTCCGGAAATGAGAATTTCTCAGACTGGTAAGGAGGGTGAAGCATTGCCTATGTAGTTGTGGACTACCATTTGGGACAGCAGGTTTGCTGGTTCTAGTTTTATTCATTTTGAGGAGTATTTTGTAAAGACATTGTATAAATTGTATCATTATCCTTGTAATCATTCATTGACTGATGAGATCAAAAGATTCCTTTGGCCTAAAGACTTTAATGGGCCAATTGACCATAACTGGGGAGACTAGTATTGTTTAGAGGGAGCTACTGTAATCAGAGTGTATGGATTTGAAGATGCTCCTTTCATTCTGCCAAGGACAGTTCCAAACAGGGTTGCATACTTGGAAATTGTCAGACAAATGGATTACAGTAGTGTGATGCATTTCAGTTCTTTTGGGAAGTAGGCATTTATGCCTAGTAGTTTATGCTTTGGTCATTTCACTGTGTTGGCTAAAGAGGGATATAATTCAATTCTTGACAGATTGTTGCACTATAACATGAAAAGAGGACCAACTAGGAAATACTTTGACCCTGAGGGGTATATTCATTCAGCCAAAGAGAGGATTAATTTTGGAGGGTATCAACATGTACCCTATCCTTTTGATGATATGATTAGAAATCTAGATGAAGATGAAGCAGAAAGGTTAGTTGAAAGGTATAACCAAGGGCTACAAGATACTGAGTTGTTGTCTTCTGGAGATGAAGAAGCACCAAAAGCTAATGTGCCATAGGGTAAAGCAGAAAGGGTGTCCCGAATGAGGACTCAGCAATATGTCTGCCCAGTTAGAGAACAAAGTATTGAAAGTGGTGATGTTGATGCTAGGCATATAGAGTACAGATCCTTTGTTTCTGATGATGAGTTTATACATTCCCTTGAGTTCAAAGCATTCTTGTACAAGTAGAAGGGGAAGGAGATAAGAGAGAATGTTGATGATATCACTTCTGAAAATGAGGAACAATTGTTGGCTCAATTGAGAAGATGTGTGGATGATGAAATGGCAAATATGACTCCAGAAGTGGGGAGGAAAATGTTGGAGGATGCTAGTGTTATGATATTTCTTGGTTTAGATTTGAATTTTCCATTAGTTTTTGATAGTTTCTTGAAGGGTAGTAATGCTATTTATAAGCTCGATAAGGAAAAGGTGACAGAAGTATATACAGGCTCTAAGTATAATACTGATGAGGGATCAATGTTGACATGGGCTTTGTACCCACCCCACAAGAAATCAGTGGTACTTGATACAGAGAAGACATTTGGTCATGTCTTGACTCTAAAGGCTGGAGAAATTGATCCTGTTGCTACTCCTGATATTGGGGCAAATATTGCAAAATTGAATAAAGCACAGATTGAATTATTGATAAAAGAAAGAGAAACGTATAAAGAAAATAATGAGAAATTGTTGAGAGAAAATGATAGACTCATAGACTTGGTTGGTGTTTCAATGGGAATAACCAAAATGATCACTCAAGGAGAGAGCTCTCAAGCAAAAGATCACTGGGTGGGGTCAAGTGCTTATTCTCAAGGAAAGCATGATTCTATTGCTGCAATTATCAAGAAGAGGCAGGATCATTTGACATCCTGGTTGAAAAAATTGTGGGGAAAATATTCTCATACTCTCACTGCATTGAAGGAGCACACAAGGATGGATGGACGAATCATGGAGAAATTTCATGAGTTGGCTCAAAGTGATGAAGCTAGCAGTTCTGCACTTGAGGCTGCTAATCACATAATCAATCGCCATAGATATTTCTATGATGAATTGCAAGAACATGAATAGGGGTTAATTGCAGCTGCTGAGAAAATTGTAATTCCATTTTCTGATGATAATGGGGATTTGAAAGAGGCCACCAGGTGGAAAATTGAATGTGAGTCAATGATGAAGGAAATCATGAATGTAGCTTCTGCAGATGATACAACATTGGAAGAAGTGAGTAAGCAGAATGAGGAAATGGTCAAAATGGAAGTTACGGTCCGGAATGCTATTGGAGATGCAGACATGTATGAGCACTAGGATTATTTGGACCACCTCAACAAGACTCACTTATGGCTAAATAGAGCCTAGTCATTTTCTATCTTATGTTTTATATTTGTATTTTCTATTTCCGAAAGGATGCGTCCTTTCATATTCTCAATGTATAAATATTCATTTTGAAAACAATATGCATATAGATAGAATAGGATAGAGAGTAGAGAATATGGTGGAACCCCATGTTTCATAGGGTTGAGACTATGCTGTATGTTTTGAAGCCATGGAAATATCAATGAAAATTATCTGATTTGCTGGCGAATTCTGGTGTTAATTGTTGTGTTATTCCTATTGAAAGAATTATTTGAGTTGTCTCTAAAATTGATGTTTCTTGGTTATTTAGATCAACATAACAAGTTTATGTCTGGTTTATCAGTATGTATTCCCCGTATCTATGTGATTAGTTGATAGGTTCTTTCAAGGGAGGATTAAACCCTTTTGATTAATCACAGTAATCAGGGAATTTCATTTAGATCATTAAGAAGAACTCAACAATCATAACCTTGCAATTTTATACTAGTTATAAATAAATATGCCAAACAATTTTAATGAATCCAAAAAGAAGTCAGTTGTCTATGATTTCATTTGACTCCGCATATTATATAAGGCACTGGTCTCACTGTTTGCATCATTTAGTTTTATTCATACTTTTTACATCTATTAATTGAGCATATTAGGGTTTAGTTTTGAATGTTGATATATAATATATACCAATTTTGTTTTATTTTGTCCATTTCAATTTTCCATCTTGGACAAATCATGGCATGAAGATAAGATCAATAGTCAAGTCTGCTTCATTTATTATAGGTACACCCGCCTAGGTCTGGCAGTGCCTGAAGAGTAGAAGGTTTAATTCTTTCAAACCTTGTTCTGTTACCCTAAAACATTGTGAAAGCTTGGCAACCTTATGTGGTTCAAACCTACATTTTTGAGAGATAACAAATTGGTGACTCTACTAGGGAATAGCAAAGAATCTGTGCCTTAGTTATAGAGTCAGAAGTCCTATATACAGACTCCGCTGGGAATACCAAGTAACAATCTTTCTCTTACTTTCAAGAAAGTGAGTGGCGACTCTAATTAAGCATTGCAATATGAATGGAAGAAGATCTCAATTTAGGGGAGGTCATTCTGGAGCTCCTCTTGGTAATAGTAAGTGGACGCATAAAAATGATAAGGCTGACAAGGGTAAAGGGAAAAGTGAGGACATGTGCTTAACAAACAAAGATAAATCATCAATACCTTTTGGTGAGAATTGCTTTGACACATGGAAAGATAATTCATTTGAAGAGCCCTGTACCCTGGAAGATCAGAGAAATCCTTTTTACAATCCTCAAAAACAGGCTGAATTTGAAGCTGGATTTGAAGCCGAACGACTTAGAGTTCAATATGAATATGACCAAAAAATGGAAGGCAATCAGAGTGGACCTACTAATCAGGAAATTCAACAAGAAGATTATGAATCTTTAAGTTATGAGGAAATTAGGGCACGGTATGAATCTCAGAGAAAAGAAAGGGAAGAGCAAGAAAAGGCCCAAATGATTCAAGCAATGAGGGAATTCAAACTGTAGAAAGCTCAGAACATTCCACACACATCTGCTTTTCCTCCAAAGTATGTACCACCCCATAAATAGGGCAATCATGGTGTGGGGTATTCTGAACCACCAAGGATTCCTCACCATCAAATTAGGAATCAATATAGACAGCCAAATTGTCCACCTTTTATTCCCACACAACATCCAAATAATTATCCACCTCCTGGTCAGCGTCATGTGCCACAACAAAATATGCAGTACAATAATCCTATGTACCAATATTAGCACCCACCTAATCCTCCTCCTTATCAATATACAACCATGATTAGACAGTTTGATCTAGCAGGGTTTCAATTATACCCATATCCTATGGACAGTAGTTGGAGAGGTTTACTACCCAAGTTTACAGGCAGTAATGCAATCACTGTTGAGGATCATTTAAGAAGTTTCAATGCTTTTATTCAGGATTTGGATGTACCTTATGAAGATTTGCATATGATATTATTCATGATGTCTCTTGTTGAAGAAGCTAGGGACTGGTTCAATAGCCTGGCAACAACTTCTATTTATTCTCTCCAGATATTTCAAGACCAATTCCTTGAACAATTTGGGAATTTGAGTGCACCAGACACTGCTCTCCATGAACTAATGTGAATTTAGAAAGGTCAGAATGATTCAATCTTTGATTTTAACAAAAGATTCAATAAACTGCAGAATAGAATACCTCCAGGATCAAAGTTACCTAATTCTATAGCATTAAGTGTTTACCTGAATGCATTTGACCCTAAAACAGGGTATGAGTTGAGAAACAGGTTACCAAGGGACTTAACTGAAGCACAAAAGATAGCATTAACAATAGAGAATAACAAAAAAGTTGCTGGGATAATGAATAAGAGAGACAACCCTCGAGTCCCTCAACAAAATAATAATTATCAATATAAACAGGAGAACACATATAGAAATGAAAGACCAAGGCCAAGGTTACATGACATGCCCTATAACACAAACTGGAAGGATGGGAAACCCATAACAGATAGGCTTGGAAGCAAAGAAACTCCTGATCCATTAAAGAAGAAGGGAACGTGTGTGGTGAATAGCAATTATTTTTGTGAGGCATGTGATAAGCCACATTCCCCTGAATATTGTGTTGTAGCCCAGAAAATGCAAGAAGAAGGATTGCTAATTGGAGATGATGGGGAAGATCATAGGATTTACTTGACTTCAAATGCTTCTCATCATGTTGAGGAGAGGTAATCATCTTCGAAGGAGGGAGGTTATGAGTATGATGTTGCAGAATGAAGGTATAATGTACATATGGCTGAGCAGCATGTTTTTTCTGACTCTGAGGATGATTATGTAGAACCACAATCTGTTGAGGTGCCTGCTCACAATAATGTGAGGAGACTTACTGAAGAGGAGATAGAAAAATTGACTGTTGCTACAGTAGAAGAAGCCAAGAATAAATACTGGTTAAGGAACAGGACAGTAAATGACAAGGAAGGTGTCCCTAGGGGTATCTTTATGAAAGATCAGAAAGTTGTGCAAGGAGTTTCAAAGAAAAATGAAAGCAAACAATGTGAAGAAAGTAAACAAAATCCTGTCCAAAAAGATGTAGTAAAAGAGTTACATAAAGAAATTCAAAAAAATGATCAGTCAGGTAGAGGAGAAAAAGAAGTAAACAAAGGAGAAACATTAGAACAGAAGAAAGTAATTAAGGCAGAAGGCTCTTCTTTTGAATTTACTCAAGCCTTGCCTCAGGTAAAGATGTATGTCCCACTTCTAGAAATGATGAAAATTAAGGAGTACAGGGACAACACAATGCAATTGATAACAAATGAGAGTGAAAAACATGTAAGTATTGAAAGTAAAATGGTTGCAAAAAATAAGCAAGATAAAGTAAATGTCCCAGAAATTTGCTTGAGTAATGTATTGACAAGTCCGCCACAAGTTGATCCTTTCTTTATCACATTACTCATAAATAATAAATTATTGAGGAATTGTATGATAGATTTTGGTGCCGCCATGAATATTATGCCAGTAGGAGTGATGAAACAACTAGGCATGTGGGTGGATACACATGAAGGAAAGTGTTACGTAATGGATAACCGACCTATTCCTGTGGTTGGTATAATGAAAGATGTAGAAGTCAAGTTAACTGCCTACCCTCAAGTAGCTTACAATATTGATATAACAGTTATAGACACCCCTCCTCAATTCGGTATGCTTTTATCAAGGCAATGGTCAGTGGCTATTGGTGGAAATGTCTAGTTCGATCTGTCTTATGCAACCATTCCTGTAAATGGCCAAGAAGTGAAATTGTACAGGGAGCCGAGGATGAATCAGCTCATTGATTTTGTGCCACAAGACCAAATCAATTACTTTTGTGATGTTGATTTTGGGAGTTTCAAAATAGAACCAGCACAGCTAGAATTGATTAATAGTGATCCTATTGAGAAGCATGCTGCAAGGAACCATAATGGTATGTGGAAGATGTATTTTGATGGAGCCTGCAGCCAAGAAGGCAATGGAGCTGGGATAGTATTTGTTTCGCCTGAAGGTAATACATTTAAGTATTCATTCTTGTTAAATTTTGAATGCACAAATAATGTGGCAGAGTACGAAGCTCTATTAACTGGATTGAATATAGTGGTGAAGCATAAAATAAAGTTGCTAGCTGTTCTAGGAGATTCTGAGTTAGTTATCTCGCAAGTTAAGGCGAAGTATACAACAAAAAATAAAAGATTAAAGCAATACAAAAATGCTATATGGGATACAATAGAATTGCTTGATGCTTTCTCAATTGAGTGGGTGGATAGATCGAAGAATATAATGGCAGATTTTCTAGCTAATGTAGCATTGAAGAGAGATGATATTGCGCTGGCAGGAGTGTCACAAATTGAATTCAAAACAAGGCCTACTGTGCCTGATAATGTATATAGCTGGCAAGTTTTTAATGATGACACTGGTCTTTTAAAATTCCTTCACTGTATAGACCAGTATGAAGCTCAAGAGATTGATTTCAATGCCTTTGTTGAAGAAGTTGATGGAAAAGAGATAGTCTTTGGAAAAGAGATCTTCCAGCTTAAAACAAATAAGATTCCTAAAGGCTTGGTGGCATTGGAGAGGGTATATGATGGAAGTGATCAGTCCTTAATAAAGCAAACACCAGTTGGAAGGGATGACATTCAAGAAATTAATTTGGGAACTAAGATGGCACCAAAAAAGGTGTACATAGGTAAAAAGATTAGTCCTACAATTAGAAAAATGTTGATTGAATTGTTGAGAAAGTATAAACATGTATTTGCTTGGTCTTATGAAGATTTGAAAGCATATAGAGAAGACTTGTTTCAGCATGAAATACCATTGAAGCCAGATGCTAAACCATTCAGACAAAAGCAAAGGCCGATAAATCCAACTCTAGAACCTAAAATGCAGGAGGAGTTGGCGAAGCTCAGAGATGGTGGAATCATTAAGCCAATCAGACATTCAACCTGGGTGTCAAATCTGGTCCCTATCAGAAAGAAAAATGGAGACATCAGATTATGTGTAGATTTCAGAAATTTAAACATAGCATCTCTTAAAGATAATTATCCTTTGCCTAATATGGAGGCCATATTGCATAAG
The DNA here is from genome assembly GCA_007258455.2 of Sequoia sempervirens. Classification (NCBI taxonomy): domain Eukaryota; kingdom Viridiplantae; phylum Streptophyta; class Pinopsida; order Cupressales; family Cupressaceae; genus Sequoia; species Sequoia sempervirens. Next base: position 557,769,203 of record VDFB02058242.1, read on the forward strand.
GTGACAGGCTTTGAATTGTTGTCTATGATGGATGGATTTTCAGGGTATAACCAGGTCAAGGTTAAAGATTCTGAGCAATACAAAACAGAATTCACAACCCCTTGGGGAACATATGTTTATCTGAGGATGCCATTTGGTCTCACTAATGTAGGGGCGACTTTTCAAAGAGCCACGGATGTGGCTTTTGCTAATTTGATCAATGTTCTCATGGTGGTGTATCAGGATGATCTCACTGCTTACTCTAAGAAGGTTGAGGATCATGTTCATCATTTGGAAAAGGTATTTATAAGAGCCCTTGAATATGGTATTAGCTTAAACCCCAAGAAATGTAATTTTTCTATCACAAAGGGTAAGCTTTTGGGGCACATTGTTTCAAAGGAAGGGATTAGGATAGACCCTGAAAGGGTGGAAGCTATTGATAAGATCCCTGTCCCCAAGACTGTTAAGGTGATACAATCATTCTTTGGACAGATAAATTTTGTTAGAAGGTTTGTTTCTAACTTTGTTGAGATTGTCAAACCAATATCAAAAATGTTAAAGAAAGGACAAAAGATAGAATGGACTGCAGAAGCTTTGGAAGCTTTTGTGTCTATAAAATGAGCTATCAAGGAGGCTCCTATTTTTAAGTCACCTGAATTTTCAAAACCTTTCCAGATTTTTTCATTTGCCTCAATGCATACTGTTGCAGCTGTCATGCTACAGAAGAATGAAGATGGCTATGAGCAGCCCATATCTTTTTTCAGTAAGTCATTACAGGGTTTTGAACTAAAGTATGATATAATGGAGAAGCAAGCATTTGCGTTGGTGAAAGCTGTAAAAGCTTTCAGGCCATACCTGGTTGGAGCAAAGGTATTTGCTTATGTTCCTCATGCAGGTGTCAAGGATATTCTGACACAATCTGAAGTAACAGGGAAAAGATGCAAATGGATCAACAAAATCTAGGAATTTGACTTGGAGATTCAAGTTACTAAACTGGTCAGAGGTCAGGGTTTAGCTAAACTAATGGCAGAGGCAAATTTTGAAGCAAATCAGATTTGTAATGTAGAAGGAGAAGATGTAATTGCGAGCATTGAGCATCCTCAATGGTATGCATATATCATGCATTATCTTAAACATATGAAGTGTCCAGAAGGATTTAATGATAACCAGAAAAGAACGTTGAAGTTACAGGCATCAAAATATGTTTTTATGGATGGGGATTTATTTTGGAAAAATAGGGATGGTGTATTATTATTGTGTTTGGATGAGTTTCAAGCTAAACATGTTTTGAGTAAAATGCATGAGGGAGTATGTGGAGGACATTACTCAGCAAAAACAACAGTGCATAAAATTCTCAGGGTAGGCTATTATTGGCCTACAATTTTTAATGACTCTTTTGCATATGTGAGAAAATGTGAAGCTTGCCAAAAGTTCTCTAGGAAATTGAAATATCAGGGAGCTTTGCCATTAAGACCCTTGCAGGTTGATGCCCCTTTTCATCAATGGGGAATTGATTTCATCAGAGAAATACAAGAAAAATCAAGTGGCAGACATAGGTGGATATTGGTGGCCACTGATTATTTCACCAAGTGGGTAGAGGCCATCCCAACTAAACAAGTTACAAGTAAGGTGGTGACACAATTCTTGATGGATAATATTATTACTAGATTTGGTACACCAATGAGGTTGATTACTGATAACAGGATGTGTTTTAGATCAGATGAATTCAGAGGCTTTTGTAGCACATATGGTATTGCCATTTCTTATGCAGCCCCTTATCATCCATAGGCTAATGGACAAGCAAAATCTAGTAATAAGAGTCTTCTGAAGATTATAAGAAGGATGTTAGATCAAAATAAGAAGGCTTGGGATTCGAAATTAAGATTGGTTGTATGGGCTGATAGAATTACGATGAAGAAGGCAATTGGGAAGTCCCCATTTGAATTAGTGTATGGAACACAGGCCAGGATGCCCTTGCAAAATTTGTTACCAGTTTACAAGTTTGTTCTTCAGGAAGATTTAGATATTCCTGAACCCATGGAGGAAAGAATGGAGCAGCTAGCTGAATTGGATGAAATGAGGAGAGTGGCTCAAAATCAAAATATAAAGTTGCAGAAGCAAATGAAATATTTATTTGACAAAAAAGAAAAGAATAGGAAATTTGGAGAAGGTGATCTAGTACTGATGTGGAATGCAAGGTGCTAGGAGAAGGGAAAACATGGGAAGTTTGAAGCTTTATGGCTAGGGCCTTTTGTGGTGGTTGGAAAGAAAGGTGAAGACTCATACTATTTGCAGAATATGGTTGGTGAAGATCAGGAATTGCTTGTACATGGGCAATTTCTGAAACATTTTTTCTCTTGAAATAATGCAAAGGATTAAGGGTTGCCAGTGCATGGACAACTCTTGATGGTCCTCTTTGAAATTCTATTCCATGCACAGTAGTTTAGGAAGTGAAAGGAACAGGATTTGCAAGTACATGGACAATCCTGATTTTCCTTCTTTTCAAATAAAATTTTCCATGTACAGTAGTATAGGGTCTCATTCATTGCCATTACCATTTGTTCCACTCTAATCACATGTTCCATCACTTTGAGTTTGGTCTACTCACCCAGAAATCTGAATCCTTGCAATGATTTCACTATCATTCATCCCCAGACAGAGCCACTGTTAGAACTGTAAAATTTTGAAATTTTTACATTCTCTTACCTCTAAAAGTTCCAGTATTGAATTCTCATTATAAGCTTCAAAGTCCTTTGTATTTGCTTGCTTGTTTTCTGTCATAAAATCCATTGAATCCATCAAGTTTTTCATTTTTCATTAGAAGACCCGAATCAGCAAGACATTGTAAAAGTCTCCCTGACCTGATTTTTCACTAATGTATGTTTGTTGCAGACTATCGGCAACACAATTTTCTTCTTTCGGCGAAAAAAGGAATCATTTCAGCAAAGGGGAGTCATTGTCGAAGTGAATTCATGGTGAATACGGTGTGTTTCGCCAACCGGTGCATGTGGAAGTTTATCGCTCAAGATAAAGGTGTTCAGGAAAATGTTTCGGCGAACCAATTTTTTCTTGCCGATAGGCATCCTGAAAAAGGTATATCGGCATATGTTGAGGCATCGATCTAATGTCAGGGCAAAGACAATATGTCATATCGACTAATGCATAAAGGGGTTGTTTCAGCCAGACTAATTGGTATCGGTATGAACTCATAACAAAATCATTTTGTTTTACCGATTGACTTGCAAACAGATGTCTTGGTAAGACTTATGTGCATCGGGGAAGGTCTAGGCGAAGGGGCCATTGTTTGGCTGAACTAAGTTCAAAGGTATTTCAAACCTATCGGTGAGAAGCTATGGAGTCTTGCCGATTCAAATCTTATGCCGATGGAGATATGCATCGCCGAGAGAACTTGTCAGCATAAGTTTCACCGAAGTATGAATATTATACCGACAGATGGTTCGGGGTGAGTTTTTCCGAATAGGAGTAATCTGGAGGAGTGATTTCGGTAGGACATTTGGTGTCGGTGTAAGTTTTCCTGAAGGTTCATTGTCTTGCCGAAAGTATTGTCTCAATGGTTGGGTTTATTTCTTCGGTGAGAAAACTTGATGGACATGCCGAAATGAGAATTCATCGGTGAAAGGGTGATTTTGTTTTAGCAAATGAAAATACATTGAAAAGTACATATCAGTAAGGTGCAAAGATATCTGCATAACATCTCCCCAACTTTGAAAGTCACAACAAAGCGGGGGAAACGAAGACTGTATCGGCAAGAATATAAATTTGTCTTGGCGACCCAATGTAGATAAAGACTTTCAGTGAAACAAGATGAAGTCTGCGAGAGGTTTCCCTGACATCTGCGGGTTATAGCGAAGAACATAAAGATAGAGGATTTCAGTCGGTGTGAATAACATTAATGTCTTAGCGATTGGAAAATGCTTTGAAGAAAACATATCGATATTGTTCCATGATATCTATGAGACGTTTCCACGACTTTGAATTGTCACAGCGACATGAAAAGCAGAAGCATTTGTCATCAAGTTGATTCCAGGTGTCGGTAAGACCGCAGAATGTCTTGGTGAATGATGAAATAAATGTTGAAAAGGGATTTTGCCCCAGATTTGAATTTTTCTCATCGAAAGGACATTTGATGCTACAGTGCCAATTTCAAAGGTGGCTTCATTCGTGCTTCATTAATGGCGCAATTAGATAAAATAGTAATGACAATAGTGTTTTAATCAATTCCTCATTTCCGAATTGATTGCTGGGGAATTGGTGAGCTGAACAAGAGAACCAAGACAATTTTTTAGTCTGAGGAGCTCAAGTAGAATACTGTAAGTAGTTGCTTCTCTGTTTTTCATATTTTGATTATGTAAAAATGGAGTCTTCTAGTTCTGGAAAGGGTAAGGGTAGAAAACTTGGTGAGAGCAGTCAGTCGAAGGGAAAGAAACAAAAGACTGATACAAAGCATGAAGGCACTGAAAGGAAGCTAGACCAAGACCTTATTGATCAATTACCTGGTTCGGGGCCTAAAGCTAGAAGGTCCACACAGCTTAGGGCAGAAGTTGACAAGCTGGATGACAAATGCAAGTTCATAGGTGATGTCTGGACTGCTGTAAGAGGGTATGATCTTTTCAATTTCCGCTATCATAGGAGGAATCGTTTTGAGCCAGTCTATAATCCATGGAAGTTGAATGTAGGGAAATTGGTGTGCCCTAATGTATTCGTTAATGTTGAATTGGTAAAATTGCTTGCTAACCATTATGATCCAAAGCGTAAAGCAATATGTGATCCTTCTAGAAAACCATAGATACATGTGTCAAAATAAGGAATTGGTGAGGTTTTCAAATTGGAAGGATTTTGCGATGAGGAAATCAATTGTGAAGAGTTGCATAAGGAATTTTTTAGAATGGATACAAGTTACAAGGGTTGGAGGTTACCAATTCATAGCGTTAAACAGGGTAACAAGCCAAAACCTCTGGAAGATAGTGAGGGGCCTCCCTATCATGTAGATTTGTTTGAACCCTACCTGAAATATACATATTTTTTAGTGTGTCAGGTGTTGGGGATGGATGCCCCAGAATTCATGTCTATGGTGCCAATGGTCATCGCAGTAGACATTCAATATCACAATGCCAGGTTATTTGATTATGCTTCATATATTTCTAAGGAGCTTGACTCAGGATTGATGGCTATAAAGGGTGGAGCTTCCATTGTTCACCTCAAAAATTATTCATTATTGATACATTTAGTGTTATATTTCAGACAAGAGCTAGGGGTATGGCCTCCGGAAATGAGAATTTCTCAGACTGGTAAGGAGGGTGAAGCATTGCTTGTTCAGTTGTGGACTACCATTTGGGACAACAGGTTTGTTGGTTCTAGTTTTATTCATTTTGAGGAGTATTTTGTAAAGACATTGTATAAATTGTATCATTATCCTTGTAATCATTCATTGACTAATGAGATCAAAAGATTCCTTCGGCCTAAAGACTTTAATGGGCCAATTGACCATAACTAGGGAGATTGGTATTGTTTAGAGGGAGCTACTGTAATCAGAGTGTATGGATTTGAAGATGCTCCTTTCATTCTGCCAAGGACAGTTCCAAACAGGGTTGCATACTTGGAAATTGTCAGACAAATGGATTACAGTAGTGTGATGCATTTCAATTCTTTTGGGAAGTAGGCATTTATGCCTAGTACTTTATGCTTTGGTGATTTCACTGTGTTGGCTAAAGAGGGATATAATTCAATTCTTGACAGATTGTTGCACTATAACATGAAAAGAGGACCAACCAGGAAATACTTTGACCCTAAGGGTATATTCATTCAGCCAAAGAGAGGTTTAATTTTGGAGGGTATCAGCATGTACCCTATCCTTTTGATGATATGATTAGAAATCTAGATGAAGATGAAGCAGAAAGGGTAGTTGAAAGGTATAACCAAGGGCTACAAGATACTGAGTTGTTGTCTTCTAGAGATGAAGAAGCACCAAAAGCTGATGTGCCATAGGGTAAAGCAGAAAGGGTGTCCCGAATGAGGACTCAGCAATATGTCTGCCCAGTCATAGAATAAAGTATTGAAAGTAGTGATGTTGATGCTAGGCATATAGAGTACAGATCCTTTGTTTCTGATGATGAGTTTATACATTCCCCTGAGTTCAAAGCATTCTTGTACAAGCAGAAGGGGAAGGAGATAAGAGAGAATGTTGATGATATCACTTCTGGAAATGAGTAACAATTGTTGGCTCAATTGAGAAGATGTGTGGATGATGAAATGGAAAATATGACTACAGAAGTGGGGAGGAAAATGTTGGAGGATGTTGGTGTTATGATATTTCCTGGTTTATATTTGAATTATGCATTGGTTTTTGATAGTTTCTTGAAGGGTAGTAATGCTATTTATAAGCTTCATAAGGAAAAGGTGACAGAAGTATATACTGGCTCCAAGTATAATATTGATGAGGGATCAATGTTGATATGGGCTTTGTACCCACCCCACAGGAAATCAATGGTACTTGATATAGAGAAGGCATTTGGTCATGTCTTGACTCTAAAGGTTGGAGAAGCTAATCCTGTTGCTACTGCTGATATTGGGGTAAATATTGAAAAATTGAATAAAGCATAGATTTAATTATTGATAAAAGAAAGAGAAATGTATAAATCAAATAATGAGAAATTGCTGAGAGAAAATGATAGACTCAAAGACTTGGTTGGTGTTGCAATGGGAATAACCAAAATGATCACTCAAGGAGAGAGCTCTCAAGCAAAAGATCACTGGGTGGGGTCAAGTGCTTATTCTCAAGGAAAGCATGATGCTATTGCTGCAATTATCAAGAAGAGGCAAGATCATTTGACATCCTGGTTGAACAAATTGTGGGGAAAATATTCTCATACTCTCACTGCATTAAAGGAGCACATAAGGATGGATGGATGAATCATGGAGAAATTTCATGAGTTGGCTAAAAATGATGAAGCTAGCAGTTCTGCACTTGAGGCTGCTAATCACATAATCAATCGCCATAGAAATTTCTATGATGAATTGCAAGGAGATGAATAGGGGTTAATTGCAGCTGCTGAGAAAATTGTAATTCCATTTTCTGATGATAATGGGGATTTGAAAGAGGCCACCAATTGAATGTGAGTCAATGATGAAGGAAATCATGAATGTAGCTTCTGTAGATGATACAGCATTGGAAGAATTGAGTAAGAAGAATGAGGAAATGGACAAAATGGAAGTTACGGTCTGGAATGCTATTGCAGATGCGGACACGTATGAACGCCGGGATTATTTGGACCACCTCAACAAGACTCACTTATGGCTAAATAGAGCCTAGTCATTTTCTATCTTATGTTTTATATTTGTATTTTCTATTTCCAAAAGGATGCGTCCTTTCATATTCTCAATATATAAATATTCATATTGAAAACAATATGCATATAGATAGAATAGGATAGAGAGTAAAGAATTCGGTGGAACACCATGTTTCACAGGGTTGAGACTATGTTGTATGTTTTGAAGCCATGGAAATATCAATGAAAATCATCTGATTTGCTAGTGAATTATGGTGTTAATTGTTGTGTTATGCCTATTGAAAGAATTATTTGAGTTGTCTCTAAAATTGATGTTTCTTGGTTATTTAGATCAACATAACAAGTTTATGTCTAGTTTATCAGTATGTATTTGCTGTATCTGTGTGATTAGTTGATAGGTTCTTTCAAGGGAGGATTAAACCCTTTTGATTAATCACAGTAATCGGGGAATTTCATTTAGATCAGTAAGAAGAACTCAATAATCACAACCTTGCAATTTTATACTAGTTATAAATAAATATGCCAAACAATTTGAACGAATCCAGAAAGAAGTCAGTTGTCTATGATTTCATTTGACTCCGCATATTATATAAGGCACTGGTCTCATTGTTTCCATCATTTTGTTTTATTCATACTTTTTACATCTATTAATTGAGCATATTAGGGTTTAGTTTTGAATGCTGGTATACAATATATACCAATTTTGTTTTATTTTGTCCATTTCAATTTGCCATCTTGGACAAATCATGGCATGAGGATAAGATCAATAGTCAAGTCTGCTTCATTTATTAAAGGTACACCCGCCTAGGTCTGGTAGTGCCTGGAGAGTAGAAGGTTTAATTCTTTCAAACCTTGTTCTGTTACCCTAAAACATTGTGAAAGCTTGGCAACCTTTCGTGGTTCAAACCTATGTTTTTGAGAGATAACAGAATGTTTGGTGACATATCGACAAAATATTGTCAACTTACTGACACAACACTGATTTAAATTTTGTCATTGAATTTTCGTCGCTTTAACGACCAATTTTTATATGTCGAAACCACGACCCAGGATCTTTGGTTAGCACCACAAAAAACATTAGTAGTGTCCATCACACAATCAACATAACTTCGTCCATCTATCAACGCAAAAAATCACAAAACGTTGCAGAACGCCCATTTGAAATAGTTGAAAAAACATCAAACATTTGTCCATTTTTTGACGAGGTGGAGAAAACCATCATTGTCATTATGATGAAAACTACATTGCAGGTACAAAAACCTCATCACAAATTTTTTTGGTTCATCAAGCTATGTTCGTCAAAATTGCGACGAAACCCTATAGTTTTTAAAAAAAAATTATTTGTTCAAACATCTTCCCTCAGAGAACTGGAACATTAAAAATTATCATTTGACAGTGTATCAAAAGTTTGAAATGTAACAACCATGTAGCCTTTGATGTCATACACTCTCCATATATGTGTCTCATTAAAGCCTATCAGTTTCTTTGCATGCATAGATAAAAATCTCAATTCACAAACCTAGAGTTGAATCTCCTTTCTTATAGAGAAAGGGTGAGATAGAAGAAAACAACACCTTGTCACAAGTAGCTGATTGGTAACATATAACATATAACACTCATTCATTCATCCACTAACAACATATAACATTCATTCATTAACATATAACATTCATTCTTTCAGTTTTTACATATTATCAAAAATATGGTTGTCATAATATGATTACAATCACTTTTATTTTTGTTTTTGTTTTGCAGCTAAAAAAAGAAGTGGAGTATCATTTTCTAAATCATTTGTCCCCCCTTTAGTTTTTCTTCCCTCTACTCGTGATCTTAATGTATGCCTAGTCGTGTACTCATGACGTGGAGGCCACTGCAAGGGGGGGTCTATTGTAATAACAAAAAAATGTTAAATTGATATGTTTTATTTTTATTGTTACAAGTATTTCATTAATTAAAAGAACATTAGAGTGGTGCTCTTTACCTAATGGGGCCACATCATGTTCCTGATCTTGTCCTATAGCCTCATTCTCAACATGCTGAACATGCCCTCTAAATCCTCTAGAGTTGAAACACAAAAGGTTACATTAATTAATACACCAATTGCAATTAAAAATGTTTAAAAGAACATTAGAGTGGTCCTCTTTACCTGATGGGGCCACAACATGTTCCTGATCTTGTCTAGCCTAATCATGCTCAGCATGTTGATCATTCTCTACATGCTCTAAAGTTGAAACATGAAAGGTTACATTAATTAATACACCAATTGTAATTATAGATGTTTAATTTTATTAATCCATACTGTGTTTTGTAGAGCACATGAATACATCTAGTACCGAGATGCACACCATGACCTTCATCTGCAGGTTGTGCTCCACCCTCACTAGGCTGCATTCCAATGTCATGTACAGTATTATCATTTCTTGCATGTTTAAAACAAATAGGAACATAATTACTTTATGGTGGAAATTAATATTGAATAGATTGCACAAGTATTCAATTTTAAATAAACTTCATTGAGTTTATTTACTTGCGTGTTAGATGCAGTGGAAGATTGTGTTTTCCCAGTCAAGAGTCTTAGGCATTTAGCCACGGCTCCATAGCCTTGCTAGAAGGAAATCTTCAAGTCCTCTTCTATGGGCACTTTGTTGAATTTAGAAACCCTGCATTTTTGCATAAGATCATGAATTTTGCTTCTATGGTGTGATAAAACAATTTTTTTTTGCAATTTATTATTTGGATGCAATATTTCATTTATTGATATTTACAATTTGTGCGGCTAATTTCATATAACCACCAGAGCCAAGTTTGTGTTGCTCGTGTTTTTCTATTCTTGCCTTTGTTTCCTTCGATGTGTTGGGAAACCTATGAAAAGTTTGAAATAAGTTAGATTATGTAAAAAGAAAGAGTAATTAGTATATAATTACATTGTTGATAGTATCGCATACCTTCCTTGGCCCAGTGGTGTCTTTCCTTTTTTCTTTTTAGCCTTCTCCTTTCCATCTGACACCAAGTCCTTCCACTCCCTCTCCCGAATCATGGGGAACGCTCATACTTTTTGTTCTTCTCTAAATGTGACCTATATTGGTCCCTCACATACTTTAGAAAGGTACTAGCTTTCTTAAGGACCTTGGTTCGGTTGAATGTGTTATTACCGAACAACATGTACTAAATGATTAATGAGCTCATCTTTTAAATCTTGATTTTGGGCATTCCATCATGTACATATGGTGGGCCTGAATATCTCCAATGTAATATCATTTAGATGTTTATAAAAAACATCATTTCCTACAAAAATATCATGGGATCATTAGTCTAAAAAGAGTGATCAATAAGTAAATTTCAATTGGATTATATATAATAATAATTAAAATATTTTAAAGTACCTGGGACCTTCTCTATCTTTTTGGGAATGAAATCCTTAGTCACTACAAATGTGACAGGAAATGTTTTCATACTAGTAATACAAGAAGATCTAGGAAATGTTGCTAAAACATCAGTAGTACTAGTAGCCTTCGCATCCCCAAGTACATGTCCTGACACATGTTATGGCATTTGTTCGCTGTCAAAGGGTGCACTACTCGATGCCTGCATGCTATGTGTTGCCCACATTTCAGTCGACAATATAGGCATGGATGATGGGGATGGATGATGTGATGTATGTGTAGGAAGATCAAGATTGACACTTATACCAACCCCTACTCCCTAGGTAGTACCTGTAGTACCCTGATCATGGCCAGTAGCATCATGAGGACGCAAAATATCCTATAAAAACAACACATATTTTAGTTCATGACATAAAAGTGTACAAAATATAAAACCATGAATGAACTTATGTTATAATTAAAGATCTCATGATAGCTTACTTGTAAGTTTTGTGCTCTCTTAGTCAATATTTTAACCCTTTCTCTTATCTCATTTGTTTGAGACACTATGAACAACAACTAAAGGATTTCTTAACTACATTTTTTTTGGGTCTTCCTTATCATATCCAAAGGGTTTACGGAATATGTGATGTCATCATCACATAATAGTGACTACACCTCCCTATGGATTCTCTCCTCTACTGCTGGTGCCTTTCCCCGATCATCTATGACAAGAATATTAAAAACATTATCAAAATTAACCCAATAAACTTATGAAAAAAACGTAATAATAAAACATTTTGCTCATATCTAATTTGTACAATTACAATGAGGTAAACCTGTTGGGTAGAAGCACCTGAAGATGTATCACAATCTATGCTCTGGGTTGGATCCTTCCCCCTATGATCAATGTAATGTTGTGACAAAAAATAAATATAAAAAAATATTACCGAAATGAAACCAATAGACTTACGAGAAAAAACATAATAATAAAATGGTATATTGGAGTCATTAATTGGAGGTTGGGTAAAATGGTATATAGTATGTACCACTGCCATAGTAACTATGTTTGTATCTATGTGATTCAAATTTTAATTGATTAGCAAGTCTTCCGCAAAAGTTATTGATTTTATCACACATACGAATACACGATTTCCCTCGCGTGCCTCGAATATGCAATTAGGTTGCTTATTTGTTGACCTAGATCATGTACTATTTATAAACCCTACAATATTCCCTGATGCTTTTGGCCTTCCGTCAATATACATAGCCACTCCTTTATTTTGATCCTTATCTTTTAGCTGTATATAATTTTCTGACAGTGCATACTTATGCATACTTCATGTATATCGAACCAGTTGCATCCAATCTTTGTAACTGTAATAGGGTCTAACATACTTCATCAATTCAGTAACTTTTTCATAACAAACCTTTATGTCTTCCATGCAAAATAAGCCCAAACCATGTAATGATGATGGTGTTATGCGATATATCCTCTCGTTGACACAAAAATCAGTGTTTATTGGAGGAAGTTCCTTGGGTACCCATTGTTTCTGTAAATGTTTGTACCTCAAGAGCACCTCAATGTCTCCTATGCTCTCATCATCATAAGAACATGACCCCCCTTCAGTAAGAAAAAATTTCATGCGTTTACGAAATTTTCTTCTAATCTTTTGACCTCTAGTTGATCTCCCTCTTTTAGACCTACTACATGTCTCTCTTTCCTCTTCTCTTCCTAAATTTCCCTCACTCGAGGAAGACAGATCTAACAAATACCTATTTGGTGGTACCTACACTCATAAGGATGTTGGATGAAGTTCTTTCATTGTGATGTGATCCCAAGGTATGGGGTTGGAGGATTAAAAAACAAGGTTGTCACTACTAGTCAAATGCATGTGGAGGTAACAATAGTTGTGAATGTATCAATAAACCTTGTAAGGGTCTGATGATCATAGATCACTTGGTAAGTATGGGAATGGTTTGTAGGGTCACCAACCTTGTGTTTTGAAGCCTTGGGTTTTGGAAACATCTAGAGGAGTCATTGTCTTGTTTCTTGGAGGTTGATTGGGTTAGTTGGTGGAAGGTTGCTATTACTTTTTGTACCTTTCTATGAAATTTTTTGGACCACCTTCCTCAAAGAAAATAGTCCCTTTGAGGTGGTACTGGTGTCTGATTGGTTAGTCTATGAAATTTTTTGGATCACCTTTGATGTGAAATAGCCCCTCGTGCAACCATCCTTTCAATGTATTTCTAAATGGACAAACCCCTTTCCTTTAATGATTAAACTCCATAGGTTTCTACCCCTATGGTTTTTTGGGTCCCCCAAATAAAATAATAAAAGATGGGCCCTACTCAAAAGAACCCCAAAATGTATCAGATTTTCTTTCTTTCTTAAGAATCTAGTTAAAGAGGCTAATTGGGTCCCTCCCTATCCAACATTCCTTCACCATTTTCCAGACACCCACAACATATTCAAACCATTTATACTCTTCTGGAACTTGAAAAAAAAAAGTCCACTTTCATTAGTGTTCTCTTTCAGGCTTTCCCTAGTGCTGGCATTTGTACTGTTCTTTTGGAGGTTTAGTTGAGTCAGTGAAATATTTGAAAGTTTTTAATGGCTCCTTGTCTTTTTTTCATCTCTTGTACTTCTATACATTCTCTTATGGATAGGCACTAGGCATTTTTCATTGCACTCATGGACCATGTATTGTTTTCAGTCCCTTTGATCATTTGTGGACCTCAGTATGTAAATTTATTTCATCAAAGTTTAGAAATTTGAACCCTAGTGAACTTTGTGTGTTGTTGTTATGTGATAGGAATTCGTTTCAATCTTATAGTAGAAAAAATATGCTAAGACAAATACAAAAACTATAGTTCACAAGACAAAAATGGCCACCCAACTGATTGAACATCTCAAAGCTTGGTTGCTCAAACTAACCAGACACCAGTACTAGGTAGTAATTAGGTTTTTCAATGGGGCATTGGCTCCAATTGACCAAAATATAGAATGCAACACGTCGATGGGAACAAACAAATTCTAAATCATTGTACTTGCAACAAGATTTCTAAATGTGGGTGAAAAATCACTTACAGTCATTATCCCTTGGTCGATTTTCCCTTTCTAAGTTCCTCACCTCTCGCTCTGGCTTTCCTCCTACCAAATGGTTCCTAGTCTTCCTTCTCGACTCAATGGCCTTGTAGCACTTGTCTAGTGAAGTCTCGCAACTCTCCACTCAGGGGTTGGATGCAGTGGTTCTTGATGCAACTCTCTAGTTCGGGTCTCGGTGCAGTATGCTATGTCATGCTCCTGCGCGCGCAAGGCCAAAATTCAAAATATATATTTTATATATATGCTATGTCAACATATTGTTTATATACAAAATATATATGCTATGTCAACATATAGTTTATTTTATTTTCTACAAAATATAATTTTTGTATGGTGGCTTACTAGGCTTATATAGTTGGTTTTCTCTTTCTTTATAATTTTTGATGATTTATTTCCTATGACATGATTGAATATTATCTATAGTCCTAGTGATTGTTAAAAATGCTTATGATATGTGATGTTTAATCATGATGGATTTCTAAGAATCAGTGATTGAAATACTACTTGACTAAAGATTGAGCTATCTGATATTTTTTTAGTTAAACATCATGGAAGAAATGCTTGCAATCAATGTATTATTAATGTAGCCTACAAGGTTTCTTTTCCTAGTTTTTTTTGGTCCTATTCTTGTTATGACTTATTTTTTTACATTGGTCTATTATAGTAATGGGGAGCATATCTAGTGAATCGATTATTTCAGTCTCTTTGATTCTTATCCTTGCACGCATAATGAGTTTTCTTCTATCCTATGATTCATTGATTATTTTTTTAAAACACTCATTACAACTAACATGGATATGAATTATGATGTGGGTGTGAGAAGGGATTATTGAATATGAAGGAATGGTTTATGAAAGTACTCCTTAATCCAAATGAGTCATTTTCTTGTCATGGAATGTGTTAAGAGACTTTAAAATTAATATATTCAATCTAGTTAATATTGACACAACTAAATCATGCCAAAGGCACTTCAGAGATATGCTATGACATAAAGAATATTGTTAAGGTGATTTCAAGTCTTGATCCATTAGGGTAGGAAAACATAGATGCATTGTGCAAGGTTCCATTTAATGGAAAGATGGATATTACTGAAATTAATGTGAGATTGGACCAAGTTTATATTATGATACAAATAGCTTGGGAAAAGGGATGATGAAATGGTTAAGTATGGGAAATTGTAGAGATAAATATAACACCAAGGGAAGAACACTAGAACTAATTTTAGCACTATGGATTAATCCAAGACTCAAAAATCCACTAAGAGGCATCCCCTACCTCTTAAATTAATTCCATAGGTGGGTTTATCCTCCAATATAGTGCCATTGGTTAGCTTATCATGTGAACTTCCACTATAAGTAGGATTACCATACACTTTCATAACATGCATGAACTCATGGTTGAGTCTCAAAACCCTCCCATATCATCAATGCATGTGTCTAGGCTAACCATGTCAAGTTTCACTCCATACAAGCACAAATTGAAAAAAATTCAACATTGGCCCCATTCACATGTCACTATGCGGGGTCAACATGAAACACCATTTTTTGGAGATGAAATAACCCAAGATATGATCAAATATCTAATCATAAATATTCGCATGGTAGGATTTTTATCATATGGAAATTTCTAGGAGAGTGCCCTAATTGAACTGTAACATCATGAATTAACAACATTAAAGGGCATGTGATTAATTATGTAATGGCATAAAAATTAAAAAAATCATGAATTAATAATGTAACCATATAAGTCAAATATAATTCTATAAAGAAATCAATATCAAATAGATAGTATAATCACATAACTCATACATTTCAATGTCATTGATCTTCTTCTTCATCCAACTCTTTGTCTTTATCATCCAATCCAGATTCAACATTGTAAGGATTGGTCATATTATCATCATCGACATTGATATTAGTTTTGATAATGTCTCATCCACGGATATCATCTTCATGAACATTGCTCCCTACATCATGCATGATCTGGTTCACTCTTCTTATGACATCTTAAAATTGATGCATCATCAACTAGCGTGATCACGATCATCATGCATATATGATTCTTACGATTATCTTCTTCTTCCCGCCACATTACCTTTACCGGCCTTCCTCTTGGATCATGTATAATAACAGTAAAGCGGAACCAGGTTTACGCCGGAACCTGCGAATCGCGTCACCGCATACATTGGCTTGGAAGAACATAGGGCTCATTTCATTTTGCTTTCAGGTCGACCTTATTATTAACAATAGTGATCACTTAACTATCCATGTTATCTTTTCCAGTTCTCTTGGGATCATTTTCATTCAATCATAGCCAGGTCTTCTTGCAGTACCATTAATTCTTTGCGAATTTATTGTTGTCCATTTTATGTTAAATTGAGAATTTATGAATTACACCACATAGCCTTGTGTGTGGTGTTCATGGAATATGTAAACATGTAAATATTTCATCGACCAGTTTGATAAACATATTTATTCTTAAGGTGAGATGTGTCTAAAACAACTCAGCATATATATGCATCGATATATAATTGAAAATACATTAAATAATAATATGGGTGATTAATATATTTATACATACCTTTTTATCTCTTAAACCATATTCTAAATCAATTTCCCTTCGTGTAACATTGGAATCTTCATTATGATGAGCTTCTTTAACCAATGAAGCCACACCTTCCCATGTTAATGCACAACCATATTTTTGACATTGTTCAATCCATACCGTCATCCAATCAAGATTGTTTGTGATGTACAAATGCAGTGCATACCACTCTTGACCAACTATATAAAAAAAAATTGAAATTCACAAATGACATATAATTAGTTAATTACCGAGGTATATGACCTTAATTTATAATTGATGTACTTGAAAACCTAACATCCCACTACCAATGATCTTATTATCTTTCGTAAGAAACCTTTGAACTATATGTATCCAAGACCCATTGTTCACACATTTCAAATTGAAGAGATATAACATATCGGCCAAGTAGTATCTATGTTACCCCAATCATGTTTTATGTTTATATTGGTAGGATACAATATATCAACACAACAACTAGCAAGCTTCACCAATAAAAACATTGTAGGAATGGCCTACATGTGTTGGAACTAGAATTTTCATTTGAAATTTTGATGGTCCTTTCATATGAAATCAATTTTTTTCCTTAAAAACCATGTTTTTACCATCCACAAGGTCAAAATTTCCTTTTACTGCCTTACCACAACCTCCAATAAAGCAACTCACGGTAGTGAGGTGGGTTAAGGAAGTAATACACTGCATACCGCTATACTATGGAAGGTTGATGTCTTGCCCACAATAGAGTAGGGTCATGGTTAATACTAATAGAGGGAACAACTATACTGCGAGGGGTTGAAATGAAGCCTCCAGTAGAGTGGTAAGCTAAGAACAGAGGTAATAATGCACCACCATACCATGGAGGGTTGGAATGGAGCCTATGGTAGAGTGGTGAAATAAGAATAGAGATAAGGAGGAACTGCTATACCATGAGGGGATGAAAAATGTCATGCGGTAGTGTGGTAATCTGTCGTTGGAGCATTAAATGAAATCTAGTCACATCAATTAGCATCGAAGTATGAAATTCAGCTTGATATGAAAGATTTGAATGATGAAGAACTTAAGATATGAAATTAATGAGGTATGATATCAAAATTTAACAAGGAAAATTGAGAATTCATGCACTCGTGCTAGCAGAAGTTGAATATAGGAAAGCTCAAAGTACGACAGTGGAAGAATTCTGTAGAGTGAGAAAAAGTCCAAGTAAGTCTACTTATCATTCACTGAAATTTAAACAATGGCGCCAAAGAAATCAGAGGTAGGAACTAAAAAGCAAGAAAAATTTAGCAGAATTTCATTGCAGTTGCCATTACTTGCCCTGTTACCTAGTTCAATAGATAAGGGTTCTAAGAAAGTCTTTAAGGATTTAGCTTAGGGGTGTAGGGACCCAATAATTCCATAGTCTAGGTGGAATTTATATTGGTATTTTCATAGGAATAGAGATGAAAGGGTTCCAGTGTCAAACCCATGGACTTTTGACATAGGAAAATTAGTTGTTCCTAATTTTTTTGTTTATTTTGAGCTAATCAAAGCCTTGGCCAATAGATATCATGCCCCATCAAAAATGGTCAAACTCCCAGATGGTCAATGTTTGGTAGATATCTCGAGGGAAGCTATAATTAGGTGTTTTGACCTAAACAGGTAGGCTATCACTGAAATTAGGTTAGGGAAGCTGGAGCAAGAATATAGAAGGTTGAAAAGACCTATAGAATTGATGAACTCCCCTTACACAGGAAAATAGGTGACAAAAATAGAGTCCTTGCCATTCACTCTTCAAGATTTGAACCCTTTCTAGTGTCTAACTTTCAAACCTATTTCAAAAATACCTACTATGCATTATGTCAAATTCTTGGAGTTGATGCAGAAGAGAATATGTTGATAGGGTTGATGAGAATGGCCATGATTATCTAGCATCCTGAATTGAATGTGGAGTTTTATTTTGCATCATTCATTGAGGAACATATTCATGAAGGTCTGTTACAAGTTAGGGAAGCCAAGACCCCCATAACTTTTAGAAAATACTCCTTATTATGTCATTTGATTCTATCTCAAAATGAAACAAAATGGACAAAGAGGATGAAATTGAGAACACATGAGAATGGAGTTATCCTCCCAGTACAAAATTGGTGTTATATTTGGGATAGTAAATGCAATGAAAGTGATTATGTTGTATTTAGGGATGATTTTGTCATCAGACTAATTGCTCAGCTTGGTTTTCCTACACTAAGATTACCACAATCCCTAATGGATTTCATGAGACCCCTACAATACAAACCGGATCAAGGTTTTACACATAATTATGTTGATTGGTTTTTGATGCCACAACACACCATCAACATGGTTTATGGTTGTGATCAGGCCCCTCATATTTTACCAAAATTTGTGCCTAGCAAAGTATTGTTTTTATAATTTATGTGGAAAATGCTCTAGATGGAGCATGATTTGATGAAAAATTAAAAAAAGGCACCTGATTTGATGGTATTTGAAGAATTTTCAATTGGATCAAATATGTTGGAGGAATTGCAGAGATTTATAAAAGCTAATTTTTCTCTTAGATTAGGGAAAGAGAGAATATGTGATCCAAAAGGCCACATCAACAATATTAAAAGAACCCTACTCACAAAGAGGGAAATAACACATTAATTTGATCCAGAAGAGGATGTAATAAGAAACCTGGTCTATTTTGCAGATGTGTTTGAAAGAAGGAAAAGATGGTTAATGATGATGAGATGGGAGGATCAAGAGAGAGGAAAAGATAAGAAGATCAAGGGGTTTTTTGATGAGGAGCTAGATTTGTTGAAAATAATGCAATTAGTCCTTGGTAAATTTGATGAATTATCTAAAAATGCTCAAGAAGAGAAATCATCTCAACTTCCTACATCCCAACCACCAGTATCCACAGCCTCTACATTACATACACCACCTTCATCAAGAATTCATCCATCTCCTCCATCTCAAATAGATGAGCCTCCTGCCAAGAAACAGAATATTGAGTCACTAGTGGACTATGAGTTAATTGATGAAGAACAAGAGGCAGTCTTAACTTTGGCTGAGATGAAAGAGGTTGTAGAGAAATAGAAAATCCTTGAACCTCATGATCCCAAGATGAGAATATTGGAGGAGGCAATTGATGAAATGCAAGATGATGAAAGAATTATTGCTTCCTTGAGATTCATGGAGGATGATGACTTTATCCATACTAGGGAGTTCAAAGATTTTTGGATAAAAATGTAGATGAAACAATTTGATGAAAAAATAAAAATTAACCTCATTGGAGCTAATGATTCAAAACATGCATAAGTGCAGACACAAACAATGGTAGAGTTAAATATTGACAATGTCAATATTACTCCTAAAGAAGCAAGGGAGTTAGTGTTGAAAAGTAAAATGATCATTATACTAGGAATGGAGCTCTCCAAAGTGTTTCTATTGGATCAAATCAGAGCTCAAGATGATCCCAAATTGGTTGCATAATTTGATTCAGAAGGAGTATCAGGGACAAGATATAATCCAACCACCCAGACCCTTTCCCTATGGATGAAACAAAAAAGCACAAGGAATCCTAGGCTTCTAGATGTGGTGAAGGAAATGAGAGGGTCTGCTCTGGTCAAAACTATGAAGGACACTACTCCCATAAAAGCAACAACCATGACAATGCATTCAACAATGTTTACAAGAGATGTAGTGGAAAACATGGAAAAGAAGATGATAGAATATGAGAAAACACTCAAACTATCAAATGAG
>VDFB02058242.1:557789383-557839283 GCA_007258455.2 Sequoia sempervirens
TGTGGAGTTTATTTTATGTGTCTCGAGAACATGCCCCATCACCAAGATAATCCAAATATTTGTTGAAATGATGCAAGGTCTAAAGTATAGAAATATCATGAAGATTCTTGGGTTGAGAACATCGAATGCTTCAAGTGAAAAAACTATTATGAAGAATCTAATGGATGCTTCTGAGAGTGTGGGTAAGAAATATTGCTCAAAGGATAGTAATGTCACCCAAAGTGTCATTAAACTGACTTTGGTAAGTATTCAAACAAGGAGATCTTGTCTCATTAGAAGGATGAGTGAACAATTGAGAATTAATAGAAAAACTTTATCAAGATTCATTCAAATGTAGGAAAGAATTGAGGGCATTAATTTAAATGAATTATGGGCATTCTCGAGGAGACTCCCGTGAAAAGATAAACCAATTGTTGAAGCATTGAGAATACTAATTGAAGACTATTCGAAGAATAACACAAGGCTATCTTTGAATCAAAGGGATGTGGTAAGAAGGAGAATCGGTAGTCGGAACCGTGAGCCACATCCAAAGCATTTTTTGGATATGACTCAAACCTAATTTTTTTGGTAAATTTCAACAGGATTATCCTCAAATTCAATTTTTTCAAAGATATTTTGAAATTATTAAACCTTTTTATGTTAAGATAAATCACACATGCATTACTTTTTTTTGTAGACTACATATTGAATTCTCTAACCATTATGATTTTTATAGTTCTATATGTTTAGATTTGCATACTAACAATGTTTTGTAGGATTGTGGCATACATTCACCACCAACATCTTCAAGAGATTTCTTATCAAAAAAATTATGTGAAATAGAGGATGGCCAAATATTCTAAAGAAAACTATGATTGCATGGTTCATGTTAGTGTTGCGGTGCCTTGTAATGTATGCCAGTATGTCAACATATGGAAAGCACACATGAGGTGGGAAAGAAACTATTAGAGTTTAGGAAGTATAAAATAGTGACATACATTACAAAAGATGGTAATCAAGCAAAAAGGTGTCATTTGGTTATTCAAAATATTTCAGTGTATCAGTTTATGACTATGTTTTATGACAATACAGTGTATGAGTATGCAAGGAATGCTCATAGAGATCAATGATTGGACACACAATTCAAGTTATGTAAGGACACCTTTCTAGTTGGTAGTAGAATTTTAGTGGTCAAATTTGTAGAGAACTACAATCTATAGCCACAATATGAGGTATAGTTAGAATATTACAACTCCACATAGGTTTTGATATTTGTGCACATAACATTCATTCATGCAGGTGATAGTACATAGGACTAAAGGAAGGTATTGAAGGAGTATCAATTTTATATTAGTGATGATCACACACATTCTCCAAATTTTGTGCAAGGTTGCTTCCATTTGTTCTACAGTGATTTGGCCCAGAGGGGCATAACATACAATCAACATATAATATGGTTGAATAATTGTGCAACACAATTAAAGAACTCACACATGTTCTATTTGTTGAGCATGATGCATGTCATTACAGGTGTTCAACATATGTGGAACTTTTGTGAGGCAAGGCATGGAAAGGGGGAGCATGATTATGCAAGAGCATGTGTTAAAATAACATTAGAACAGGGAGAGTTAAAGTATAAAGACAATACAAAGTTGATAGATGCAAAATCAATCATCGAGTGGTGTAATGATTTGATGGGTTCAGGTAATGAAGGTACGTCTTCAGTTCATAAATTTTTTTGGTTGATGGATGATACTAACATTGCACCGTATGCGGATTGTTGTACATTGATAGGATCAAGTGAGCTACACTCTTTCCTTAGTTGAAATGCAGGTTCATGGAGTATCCATATGCGAAATATGGCATGCTTTTGTTTTTCATGTACAATGTAAGCCTGGGATGATTGCAAGTCAAAGGAGTGGGTTGAGAAATGGTCATTAAGTTATCTTAGCCCACTTCACATGTATTTCCCTTCGACAACATTCAAACTAACACAGATGGAATCATCGATTGACTTTGACCACATATAGGATCTAGTTCAACCAGGTAATATATCTACTTGCATAATTTTTGAAATTCTTATTGTTATCTTACTTTGTAGTGTATTTGTAATCTTGACTAATTTGATCTAATTTGCTGCACATATCAATGTAGGGAATGTTTATGCAGTTATTGCAGATGAAGACAACAAAGAGGGAATAGATTATTACTTGTGTCATTGTGTTGAGGCCAAAAAGAAATTGGAGGCCCTAGTTATAGATGGAGAAAACATTGAATACCCTACAAGCTTAGTTGTTATTATTGGAACATGGCTTAGAAAGTACCCACATAAGAGTGTTAAATTTTGGCTATTTCAAGACTTTGACACACATGGAAGATTCTTCATTACTCGAACCTGGTCGTGGCATCCAATGTTTGGTTGACCAAATATGGGGGTAGAGCTTTGAACAAGACCTTGTGGAAGGTGTGTGAGTCTGATCATGAGACAATACTAGACACATTAAAGAGTAGAGTAGACCCAGATGATTTGTTGAATTAATTTGTAAGTATGCACATTAATTTGTATGATGCCAATGCTATCATCTAATGTTTATATCATGTATGTAGGTGATTGATGAAGTTATCAAACTTGCAAATGTAGCACACTTTATGTTTAGAATTATGGCATAGGATACAAAGTTCAATGGTATTTTATTTTTTCTCAAAAATATGAAAAAAAATGATGTAGGATATTCTCTATAGATTATTAAACTAAGTGGAAGATTAAATTGTATTATTTTTATAATAGGTTACAAATTTACAAAAGGTTGGAAAGTAATAGTTTGGTTACATTCTATTCATGTTTTGTTCATAAGAGGTTGTTGTGTGCAATAGGTATCTTGGAACTCCCAATGAAGATGTATGGTCAGGAGTGACTAAGTTGAGAGATTGGCATGCCTATCCTCAATGGAAGCATCAAGATTTAAGCTTTTCTATTCCCGAATTGGAACCAAATGGTGTGGATTTGTTGTCTGTAAGTGCCTTCCATCTATTTTCGTTTCATTTCCATTTTGGATGCTCTTTATTTCTCTTCTTTTACTTTTCCTATTTGTAAGTAAACTACTAAAAATTTATTGGTGTCTCCTTGTAGAAAATGCTGATTTATGAGCCATCCAAGAGAATCTCAGCCAAAAAGCAATGCAACATCCATATTTTGATGATCTTGACAAATCTCAATTTTGATTTTATACCATTATAAAAGTGTGTGTGAAGCTTAGCGAGGGAATTTAAAGTAATTCATTTGAAGTTAACCTCATCATGAGCACCCATAATGTAGATATTATAAGAGCATCTTCAATGTATGAGTGACATTGTAAAAGATTTGTGAGAACAGAGTGCCTAAGGCATCCTTGAATCATATTTTTGGTTATTATGAGAGAATATTATAAGAAAATGGGGTACATTGATTCAATATTTTATTTAAGTGGGATGTTGGAATTCATATCTAGTTTTATTTTTATCTCATGATTTTGTATTACCACTTGATAGTTTTGAGAAAGAATTGTGCCTACAAGTACAAGCACTTGGGTTTCAGAATGGTGTACAGAGCATATTAGATAATTGTAGCACAAACATAAGAATTAGGACTACTAAAAAAATCTCATTTTATTGTAAACATCATGTTATTAATATAGTGAGTGTAATAACCATTGATGGTTACCAATCATTATTTTTCTTCTTTTATTCTCTCCCTATTATAACTAGCACCAATTGGCTAACTTATTATTAAAAATTCATTTATTAAAACAAATCAAATTAATGATTATATATCAATATCAATATAGCATACCATCTATTCAAATAAACATGTGTAATGATATTTACTCAAATTTTGAAATTTATTGCTGCCCTCAAACATTTGTAATTCATGCAGCGTAATCCCTTAACAATCCAAATTGAAAAAGGGAAACAATCTTTGATGGCCTGTTATCTGTAGACTGTCTTAGCTACATGCATTCCATCTGAGGCATTGAGATCATGTAGGGAACCTCTACAATGACCTCTCTTAGTTTTTGTTATCTTAGAGTCATTTTTCCATGGTGTCCAATTTTCACTTGATGGAAAAAGTGTCAATTGCAAGTGGTGTAAAGTTGCAAAGTGGTGCAAATTTTGTTTTACAACTTGTGTAACCAAATGGATTGTTCCAATGCATTTGAATAGGTATGTTTATGTTAGGTATGGTCCTCTTTCATACCCAAACACATTGAATCATTTTGAGCTACGTTCAACCGACTCGATCCCTTAAAGGGTCCAAAGTGAAAAATGGTTGCAATCTTTGATGGGATATTACTCAAAAACCATGATGCTTAAAAACTCTCCATCTAAGCCTATGGGATCACAATGGGCCCCTCTACAATAAACTATCTTGGTTTTTGTTATCCCGGAGTCATTTTCCCGTGGTATCCAGTTTTCACTTGATGGAAAAAGTGTCAAATGTAAGCAGTGTAAAGTTGCAAAGTGGTGCAACTTTTTTTCTGCAACTCATGTGACCAAACAGACTATTCTAATGCATCCAAATGGGTACGTTTATGCTAGGCATGGTCCCCTTCTACAGCCAAACATGCTGAATCACTCCAAGCTATGTTCAACAGGCTCAATCCCTTAAGGGTCCAAAGTGCAAAATGGTTGCAATCTTTGATGGGATATTAATCAGAAACCGTTATGATTAAAAACTCTCCATTTGAGTCTATGAGATTGAATTAGACCTTTGTACAATAACCTCTCTCATTTTTTTTTATCTCATTTTTTTTTTCCTATGGTGTCCAGTTTTCACTTGATAGAAAAAGTGTCAAATACAAGCAGTGTAAAGTTGCAAAGTGGTGCAACTTTCATTCTGCAACTTGTGTGACCAAAAAAACTATTCCAACACATTTATAAGGGTATGTTTATGCTAGGAATGATCCTCTTTCGTAGCCAAACACAATGAATCACTCTAAGCTACATTTAACCGACTCAATCCCTTAAGGGTCCAAACTGCAAAATGGTTGCAATCTTTGACAAGCTATTACTTGGAAACTGTGATGCTTGTGAACTCTCCATCTAAGCATATAGGATCATTTTGATCCCATCTACAATAACCTCTCTTATTTTTTGTTATGTCAGATTTGTTTTCCTGCAATGTCCAGTTTTCACTTGATGAAAGAAGTGTTAAAATGCAAGTAGTGTAAAGTTACAAAGTGGTGCAACTTTCATTCTATAATTCATGTGACAAAAAAAACTGTTCCAACACATTTAGATGGGTACTTTTGCACTAGGCATGGTCCTCTTTCACACCCAAACATGCCAAATCACTCTAAGCTATGTTCAACTGGCTCAATCCCTTAAGGGTCCAAAGTGCAAAATAGTTACAATCTTTGATGGGCTATTACTTGGAAACCGTGATGCTTAAAAACTCTCTGTCTGAGCCTACAAGATCACATTGGGACCCTCTACAATAACCTCTCTTAGTTCTTGTTATCTTGGATCTATTTTCCCGTGGTGTCTAGTTTTCACTTGATGGAAAAATTGTCAAATGCAAGTAGTGTAAAGTTACAAAGTGGTGCAACTTTCATTCTACAACTCGTTTGACCAAACAAACTATTCCAATGCATTCAAATGAGTACGTTTACACTTGGAATGGTCCCCTTTCATTCCGAAACACATTGAATCACTATGTTCAACTATCTCAATCCCTTAAGGGTCCAAAGTGCAAAATGGATGCAATCTTTGACAGACTATTACTCAGAAACCATGATGCTTACGAAATCTCTATCTAAGCCTACGTGATCATGTTCGGATCCTCTACAATAACCTCTCTTGGTTTTTGTTACCTCAGAGTCATTTTCCCGTGGTGTCTATTTTTCACTTGATGGAAAAAGTGTCAAATGCAAGCAGTGTAAAGTTGCAAAGTGGTGCAACATTCATTCTGCAACTCATATGACCAAATGAATTGTTCCAATGCATCTTGATAGGTACATTTACACTAGGAATGGTCCTATTTCACACC
Organism: Sequoia sempervirens; assembly: GCA_007258455.2. Lineage (NCBI taxonomy): Eukaryota > Viridiplantae > Streptophyta > Pinopsida > Cupressales > Cupressaceae > Sequoia > Sequoia sempervirens. The sequence goes on from VDFB02058242.1 coordinate 557,795,388, forward strand.
TAAACACGCTGAATCACTTTGAGCTACATTCAATTGACTGGATCCCTTATGATGACATGCAAAACAATCAAAAAGATAAACATTCACATGATAGTTGAGAAGTCTAAGTTTTCCACACCAAAAGCATATGATCATCCTAAAGTCTAGCAAATGCAAGACATTTTTTAATTATCCTCCTTTCCCTTATAACAATATACAACCAATTGTAAATGCGTACAATGGTGGAACTTGGAAACATTTAATTTTTTCCTCAATTAACAACTTTGGTTGTGAAGCATTTTGTCATTTTCATTTGAAATGATTTGAAATGCTTGAAAATTGGAGTCTAAGAGAAACAAGTGAAGCTCTCACGTACATTTATTAGTTGGTGTGATAAATAAAGTTTTCACCCAAGTCCATTTCATATATAGGAAATAATATTGCAAAAAGTTGACATATACATCTTTCAGTGTTTATATGGTGATGGATCAAGAACATAACAATTCATTTTGTATTGTGAGGATTATGTTGTGAAAATTTTTAAAGACTATTCAAGATAAATGTTTGTATGATAATGTGTCAAGAAGTTAACTACTCATCATCTACTATGACTATTATGTTTTTGTAAGTGTTGTGAAGATTATGTATCCTTTGCTTAATTGAGTTGTTCCAATCAAAAGATTAAATATACTACAATCTTTTTATGAAACATCTCATGGAATACCAATTTAAAATGTTGTTTTTTTTTCTTTTAGATAAATAATTTGATGGAACTCTTTGAATTAAACTGAATTGAGATATGTAAGAGCAAGGGAGCATTAAGAAATACATTGCACAAGGATATTAAATAAGCCTTTTTACCAAATTTTTAAAAGCATGATAAGCCCATGGTTGAAAATTTTGTAGTCATCAAAGTGGGTACTAATTTTATATTATATAGATCATAATTCTTCTTTATCTTTAAGATCTTCTAAGTTTGGCAATGGTTTCACCAAGTTGTGAAGGGTGAACTATTCTTTATTTAGTTATGCCTATGTGGGTTCATTTTCCTTATCTCTCGTTGCAATTTTGGGTGGATTATCACTTTGAAAGTATTGGGAATGCTTTGCCTATTTTCTAGTTGGCAGTTGCCATTCTATAAGGCTCATCTCTTGATATATATTATACTAATTCTTAATCAAAATTTATCAAGTTAGTAATTAGTACATTTATTTATAGTTAATCTTTTCTTTTCAATTTGTATATTTTTTTAATTTGTAACTCTACTAGTATTCCTAGAAATATTGAAGTTTTTTAGCATCAACTAATAAAGTTGTTTAACATCAATTAATAAATATTTAAGACAAACCATGAAGGATAACAATGATCAATGCTAGGGCTAACTAATTAATAAGTATACATGTGAATAAGTCAAGCATACATGTGAATAAGGGAAGAAAAATTACTCAAATACATGTAAGCCTTGAAGTATACACATGGATGCATAGTATATGCAAATTAATACAAAGTATATTTATGAATACAAGGTATAGCATGAAAACACATAATTTGCAAAGTATACATTGGAATACACATAAGTCACAAAGTATACATGTAATTTGTAAAGTATACACTTGAATATACATAACTCATATCTATAGAGTCATGGATTTATAATGCAAATATGGACACCATCAATAAAAAATGTTTGTATTAACCAAATATCCATGTAGTCATACATCAGTATATGTCGATATAAGTATAAAATATATACAAAATAGCCATATAGGATTATGAGAATTCCATATAGACATAAAATTTCAAATATATCCAATATAAAATATGTACAAAAATGCCATATAGGCATACAACAAAGGGCTCTGGAATCAAAAGTCGTTGATCTCCATGCTCTCGAAATAAACTCTTTCCCTTTTCTTGTTGATCGAATATCGGTGATAGGTCTGTCACTCATTTTTTCTAAGGTCAAGGAGTGATCTTGGTGCTCCTCCTATGGTTTAGTTTTTTTTCAAGCCTTATATGTTACAATAACAAGTAAAGACATTAATATATAGAAATTACATTATAAAACATGATATATTTAATAAAATAATCACTTACCACCACTAGAAAATCACTCTTCTTAGGTTAAATATTTGCATGCCCATGTTGAGGTGTGTTGAAGCCCTGTAGAAACCATCCCAAGAGAAATTAAACTACAAATCAATAATGGTTTTATGTTTTACTAACTAACAACTATAACAACAAATGTAAATTGAAATTTAGTAATCTTCCTCATAACTCCATGAGAGGCATCGAGGATTCTATAGTAGACGAAACACCAACCTCCATTGCCCTATGAATATTTGAAGGTGTATCCACTTCCAACATCTAAAAATAAAACAAAAAATTATTCAATCATGAAAACTACAATAGTGACGCATGTCATGGCTTATAATGTATGAGATAATGAACAAAATTTTGAGTACTTATTAAACTATATATTTTTTACTATCATTCTTACTATTTTCCCTATCCATAGCTTGTTCGAAAGAACTTATTTTAAGGTTTTTATCCATAGCAGCAAGGTAGTGAACCATTTGATAAAATTCTTTGATAGACATGTATGATAATTGTAGCAACATAGAGAAGGCAGTGAACTATTTGAAAAAAATCCTCAAAGAAATGGGGTCTCATGGTGATGGAATTCCATTACAAAAAAATGTGTAATGGCATTCCATCACCATGAGACCGCGTTTCTTCAAGGCATTTTTTCAAACTACCTTGACTATGATATTGATTACTATTATGCTTTGATAGATTTCGTACAAGCATCCATAATTTGTTTGAAAGCACCTATTTTAGGCTTTTAGTCATAACAACAATGAAGTGAGTAGTTTGATAAAATGCTTTGGTAGACATGTATGAAAAAATTGGTAGCATAGAAAAAGTGATGAGCTATTTGAAAAAATGCCTCAAAGAAATGTGGCTTATGGTGATGGAATGGAATTCCATAACCATGAGACTACCTTGCCTATGCTATTGCTTACTATTATGCTTTGATGGATTTTTTCAAGCATCCATAGTTTGTTGGAAAACAACGTTTTTATGCTTTTAGCCATAGCAACAAGGAAGTTCAAGTAGTTTGATAAAATGCTTTGGTAGACATGTATGGAAAATTTGGTAGCATAGAAAAGGAGGTGAGCTGTTTGAAAAATACCTCAAAGAAATGTGGTCTCATGGTGATGGAATGGCATTCCATCACCATGAGACCACATTTCTTCGAGGAATTTTTTCAAACTACTCACTACCTTGTCTATGCTATTACTTACTATTATTCTTTCATATATTTCTTCCAAGCATTCATAGCATAGACAAGGCAATGAACTATTTGAAAAGATGCCTCAATAAAAAGTGCACTAACTCATTTTACTGCAAAATATGACGAAACTTTCTGATGAAAGATGTATAATTGGATGTATCACCGGGTACCTATGTATTTAATGTGAAATTTTCAATTTTTTTAAAAATTTATGCCCAACGCTCGTCAAAATTATGATGCTCTGTGATTTTCATCTCTATTTTGACATACACTTAAAGTCAACCATCCCCTTCCATCAATTTGTGGGCTGACACTTAAAGTCTCTATTGTAGAAAACATGGTCACATTGAAGGGGGGCATGATTATCGTCCATTGGTAAGTTGTTCATTATGGGTATGTGTAGGATCATCATAGAAAAAACAGGCCCTTTAGTGGCAAAAAATTTAGAAAAATCAGAGTTAGGCAACTTCACGTAAAACTTTGAATAAGTTATCTATATTATTTCAAAAATATGTAAGAATAGAATCTGTAACAAATTGAATGTAGTTTCTAAACTACTAGGTTTGTTTAAAAAAAAAAAATCTATTTGGTGAAAATTTGAAATTTCAATGCGATGGTACTTAAATTTCATGGAAAAATAAGTAGGTATCTCACCACCCTAACCACAATAAAATGATAATATTTTTATAAGATTTTAGATATAAGTAGAGGACTCATGCCCCAATGTGATGCATTTTTTGTAATTTTTTCCAAGTAAATAATTAATTATGATTTTTTTTTATTACAACTTTTTAAAAATATAAAACTCTAAGTATGTCACCACTAACTTGGTCAAAACTTCATGAAATTCAATTTTTATTTTTAATCCTATAGTATGTGAAGCATAGAATGTGACGCATGTTTTGGATTCAAAAAATGTGATACCATTTGAAAGCTATAGATGTTTTTCAATCAGCCTATCAATCAGGACTTTAGTCATAATTTGAATAGAAAATGAATAACAATTACTTATTAAATTCAAAATAAAGCATAATTTATATTAGTGGAAAGTTTAGAATCTCCTTTAAAAACCCTTTTCATTTCATCAATTATGGGTAAAAAAATAGTCGCCAACCACATACCTATCATATTGCCACTTTTTGGCCCATCATGATCCTGCACATACCCTTATATGTCTTTATATTGATTGAATTTGTAAATGTCTATATTTTTTTAACATTTTTTATATATTAAAAAAATCACTTTATCATGATCATGGTTTATTTGTATCGATCATTATTATAAAGGTGGGGCACCCTAGGGCACATGATATGGATTATCATGGCCTGAATAATGTGGCTTTGCAAGCGGAGGAACATGGAGCTATGAATATCGAAGATGAAGTTAATGATCATATGGAAGAAGATGATCATGCACCATAAAACACAGTTGAAGATGATGGTACAAATACATTGATCTGTGACACATTTAGTGGCACAACTAATCATGATGATCAAGATAACTTTGATGATGTTTATGATTTACCTATACTTGAGAAGGCATATGAGCCCCTTTATGAAGGCTTCCAAACAACTCTTCTCTCTACTATATTGTTGTTGGTGAACTTGGAGGTTATGAATAGTTTATCCAACATAGCAATCTCACGGATGTTAAGGTATGTCATATATGTCATCTTTTTTCATCTATTTTTGTTGTTAGTTCATCACTAGTAAATAAAGGATGAAATATGTACCATTAATATTCTTTATATTAACAAATTATTTTTTTGTTGAAGATTGATAGGTGAATTTTTTTTACCACCATCAAATATTTTACCTCGCTCATACTGAGATTTATCTGCCATTATGAAAGATATTGGAATGGAGTATCAAACAATAGATGCATGTCCCAATGATCATATTATATATCATAAACAACATGAATTTGTAATAGAATGTGTGGAATGTCATATTTGTAGATATCGAATAGATCAACTAAAAAAAAAGGTGCCTCGCAAGTTTCTTCGTTATATTCCCATTATTCCACGTATGCAACAATTATTTAGGTGTGAAAGCTTAGCACAATTTATAGATTACCATAAACAGAATAGAAGTGGAGATGACATTCCTCAAATACCTTTGGATGGTTCTACATTTAGGGACATGGAGGAAAAATGGCCACACTTTAAAGAATCTTGTAATCTCAGGCTTTCATTAGTAGCGGACGGTGTCAATCCATTTGGAGAGCTGAGATCTATTTACTTGATGTGGCCTGTTTTTGTTATCAACAATAACATTCCTCCATGGATGTCAATAAAGAGGGAGCACATAATGTTGGAAATGATTGTTCCAGGTATTTGTTTACATCAATTTTCTTTAACGTAGTAGCATCTCATTTTCTTATTTGTTGCATAATGACTTATATTTTTTTCATTTAATAGTCATGTACATTAATTTATATATATTGCAGTAAAATGGTTATAATAATTATGTAATGTTTATGTTCATTCAACTAGTTAAGTACCAAGTTAAAGATATGAATGTATATATCGAGCCTCTTATCAATGAGTTACTAAAGTTATGGAATGGTGTCACTATGTATGACGTCTCTAGACCAATAGGACAAAGACAATTTCAATTCCATGCAATGCTTGTATGGAAAATTCATGATGCCCTAGGGCTAACTCATTTTTGTGGTATGTTATAACGTTCGAATTCACTTTAATGATATTTAATTTTATGAAGTAGATATCATGCATATTTTTTAAATAATCTATTCATTATATATAATTATAAAAATTGACATATTTAATCCAATTATATATGATCTTGTAGGTTTTCAAACAAAGGGAAAATTTGAATGTCTAGTTTGTGGTCCAAAGATGATATCTCATCACTCAAAAAGTTTAGGAAAGCAGGTGTTTGATGCATATAGGCACTTCCTCCATAGAAATCATAAGTATCAAACTACTAAAAAACATCTTTTCAATGGGAAAGAAGAGACTACATCAAAACCACGAAGAATGACACCTCACCTATGGAAGTTGGAATATAATAGAATTAATCATCAAGGTTATACATCAAATAAAATTGTTTATCTATCATATATGATATGTTTGGAATTTATATTTTTATATTGTTTTTTGTTTACTCATGTTGTAATTGACAATGATTGTCATTGTTAATTTGTTTAACTTATATGCTTCATGAAGGTCATCAAGGCATTAATGGCCGACTTCCATAGGGACTAAAAAGTTATCTCAGACAATTTAGTAGTTTTCCCTACTATGAGTAGCTACAAATTGTGCATTTATTTGATACAATGCATATCCGAAAGAATATAATAGAAACATTATGGAAAATATTGGATGGAGGGCATGACAAAGAAAAAATTGTCAAAATTTGTAGTGACATTCAGGAAGCCAATCATGCAATGAAAAATATCGTTTAATTAAATAGCGATGGAGACCAAATTAATATAAGCACCCTTCCTTGGTTATTAATGGAGCAACAAAGCAATGCTATAAAATAAGTCATACGAAAAATTTGATTTCCCATAGGATTTGCTGTGAACATAAACAATATTATAACAAAGAAAGGTGAATTTGGGTTAGGGATGAAAATGCATGATTGGAATACCTTCATTAAGGTAATTATTCTATTATATTTTATATATATTTGTATACTACATGTACTTTTTAGTGTATTATGTTTACTAGTTTTGGAAAAATAATGTAAAGATTATTTTACAATTGTTGTAGTATGTTCTACCTCTATCTCTCCTAGAAAACTTCAACCACAATTTCACGCAAGTTATATATGATCTTGGAAAATACATGAGGCAAGTAGCGATATTTTTTCAATTCATTGTATAGATCCTATATTTTCCATTTGTTTTACTTGTTATGTAATATATTGTATATTTTTGTTAAATATCGTTAATATATTTGTGTCTTGAATCACTTGTAGATGGTTGTCATCTAAAGAAATCCATAAAGAAGATATAAATTATTAGAAGAGAAAAATTCCTCATCTAATGTGTGAAATGAAAGTGTCTACCTTCAACATTTTTCAATGCACAAGAACACTACCTCATACACCAAGTTGAGGAGATTGAATTGTGTGGACCTGTACACACAAGGTCAATGTGGATGGTTGAGAGGCACTTGAAATTTTTGAAGGCTTTGGTTAGACAAAGAGCACATCCTGAGGGTTCTATGGTGGAGGGATATATGGTATACCAGACCATGGTGTACATTACTGAATATCTTCCTAAGTTTGCAGCAAAGATCCATGTAGATCGCATTTGGGATCCCAACTCCATTAACAAATTCAAAGGGGAGTACCTAATGGGGAAAGGTAGATTGAGGAAAGTGAGGTAATTATAATATGGTCATAGAGATTAATTAGAATGCATTTTACATTTCCTTCAATTGCTTGAAAAGAAACAACAAAGAACTAGTCCAAATGAAAGAATCTTCCACACACAAATAGAAAAGTATTGGTATTGTATTACTCCAGAAAGTAATTATTTCACTATTGGTGCCTTATTTTATCCACTATTTCATTGCAACATCTTACTTTGATTATTCCCTTGTTGGCGTAACTTTAGATATGTTCTCCCGACTAAATGTTATCGGTGTAAGATGTGTCATCAGGCGGTCCATTTTATGTTGTTCTAATATCAATGTGTTCCTCTGATGAAATATATTAGTGTACCTCATGCTTAAATCCTGAGTGAGTCTATCTTTCACTTTCTTGAATAACCCATCGGTAGAACAAAAAGAATGTGTCCTTGAAACGAGCCTTTTTATCTTCATCAGAGTAGTATATGAGATCGGAATTGTCACTTGTTAGGCTTCCTATGGCCAGCGATGAGTATTTTTTGAGGGAAAATTTCATGAGTTATGCCAATATGCATTTCCTATGGTGCTACATTCTCTATTTGTTCCTTTTTAATCAAAATATACATCCTAATTTCTTTTGTTGATCGGTATGAATGCAATGTGCCTATGCCGATATTGTACAATGTGCTTCCTCGTTCACGTTGTTAGCTCTAAAAAATGCAGTTAAAAATACCTCAAGAGGTTTCCAAACTCTTGGTACGTTTTAGGGTAACATACAAGGCCAAATGGTTTTAGACCTTCTTCTCTTCAAGTGCTGCCAGACCTAGGTGGGTCTACGTATGTGAATGAAGCAGACTTGAACTATGTGATTCCTCCTACACTATTCTATTCACAATGGAAATTTGAAAGTGAACAAAGGTACTACTAATCTAGCATAAATTGTATAAGCAGTATCAAAGAAATATGTTCAGTTAATAGATGTAAAACATTTAAAATTGAATGAAACTAAGTGATGAAATGTGAAGACCAGTGCTTTGTTGGGTATATGGAGTCAAGTAGAAATCAGAGACAAGTGACTTGTGATTGGAAATAATTCAAACTATTTGGAACTTCTATGTTTATAACTTGTATAAACATGAAGGGATGCAATTATCTGATTCTTCTTTAATAATCCAAAATAATATTCCTAAGTTGTTGTGAATAATCAAGAGGACTTTAATATTTACTTGAAAGACCCAATTAATTATGCCACATAGATACAACAAATGTGCACTGATAAATTGAAAATATGCTTGATATATCAATTTAAACAACAAAGTAATATTAAATATGGAGACAATCTGACAATATCTTCAATTAACTTAACAAACAATTGATACCAACATAGAGCCACCAAATTAGAGATTTTCCATTAAATTCATCAAAAAATTTACACGTGCATCTTGGTCCTTTATGATGTAAACATTGTATCAATCCCTATTCTCCTACTTCTTCTATCTACTCCTATCTTAATAATTTTTTCTTGGTCCTAGTCTCTCTTATTTATAAGAGAGGCAACAAGCTTCAAACCAAAAGACATGATTTTTGATAACAAAATTTAACTAACATATAAAATATAACTGAAACAATTAACAACTAATAGATGACAATTTTGTTAATATCCGAGTAAAAGCCTAAGTCACCAAAGACTTGTGGAAAGCTTTTACTTTATGATAATCATCATTGATAGTGATTAATCTTCATATGAATTGAGGTATTTCTCCTACCACTTTCTTATGGCTAAACCAGTCGGCCACTTGTATTCCTGTGCAATAGGGAAGTTTGACAGGTGGCTTTTCCATCTACTATTGAGCAAGTTTCTAGCATCTACAACGGACTTTGTATAACCATTATCCAATGCAATAATTCCATCAAGCAGAGCATGAATTTTTTCTAGATTGATACTACCATCACCCTGTATATGTGTCAAACATTGTGGAACCATTTGATCATATTCATTCTCCATTCATCCACATCCTTGAGTTGACCACCACCTTTAACGATCAAAGGGCTAAAACAATGTTTTTCTGAATCAAATGAATTCCTTCTATTTTCTACCTTCTTCATATCAATCAAATACTTATGCTCATAAATTATTCCTTTTACCATTTCTTGAGTAGATTTTAACCTTGGGGGTGCATTAGGATCTCTTTGTGTGGCTTTACACAGAGTGGTTAAGATATGGTAAGTGGGCTGCCATCTTTTCTACAATTCCTCTAAGATAGGAGAATTAGTATTTATCTGTTCTAGAGCTTTTACCAAATGACTGAAGCCCTCGTGAACTCCATTTATTTTCTCATTTAAAACTTCAACTCTATGTTTCAGTATTTCCTCCAAGGTACTCAAGATGTGTCATTTGATATCATCCATAATATGATTCTTTAGTTTCTCAACCTCTTCTTTCAATTGCTAAATCTATGGATCTTCAAATAAAGCAGGTGGATGATATACAACCATTTCATTCCCCTTTACATCTATGGCTTTTCACAATTGTTGTTTCAATCTGACGTTTTCAATGAATAACTTATTTATCTCCTCATTTGATAGTTTGAGTGTTTTCTCATATTCTATCATCTTCTTTTCCATGTTTTCCACTACATCTCTTGTAAACATTGTTGAATGCATTGTCATGGTTGTTGCTTTTATGGGAGTAGTGTCCTTCATAGTTTTGACCAGAGCAGACCCTCTCATTTCCTTCACCACATCTAGAAGCCTAGGATTCCTTGTGCTTTTTTGTTTCATCCATAGGGAAAGGGTCTGGGTGGTTGGATTATATCTTGTCCCTGATACTCCTTCTGAATCAAATTATGCAACCAATTTGGGATCATCTTGAGCTCTGATTTGATCCAATAGAAACACTTTGGAGAGCTCCATTCCTAGTATAATGATCATTTTACTTTTCAACACTAACTCCCTTGCTTCTTTAGGAGTAATATTGACATTGTCAATATTTAACTCTACCATTGTTTGTGTCTGCACTTATGCATGTTTTGAATCATTAGCTCCAATGAGGTTAATTTTTATTTTTTCATCAAATTGTTTCATCTACATTTTTATCCAAAAATCTTTGAACTCCCTAGTATGGATAAAGTCATCATCCTCCATGAATCTCAAGGAAGCAATAATTCTTTCATCATCTTGCATTTCATCAATTGCCTCCTCCAATATTCTCATCTTGGGATCATGAGGTTCAAGGATTTTCTATTTCTCTACAACCTCTTTCATCTCAGCCAAAGTTAAGACTGCCTCTTGTTCTTCATCAATTAACTCATAGTCCACTAGTGACTCAATATTCTGTTTCTTGGCAGGAGGCTCATCTATTTGAGATGGAGGAGATGGATGAATTCTTGATGAAGGTGGTGTATGTAATGTAGAGGCTGTGGATACTGGTGGTTGGGATGTAGGAAGTTGAGATGATTTCTCTTCTTGAGCATTTTTAGATAATTCATCAAATTTACCAAGGACTAATTGCATTATTTTCAACAAATCTAGCTCCTCATCAAAAAACCCCTTGATCTTCTTATCTTTTCCTCTCTCTTGATCCTCCCATCTCATCATCATTAACCATCTTTTCCTTCTTTCAAACACATCTGCAAAATAGACCAGGTTTCTTATTACATCCTCTTCTGGATCAAATTAATGTGTTATTTCCCTCTTTGTGAGTAGGGTTCTTTTAATATTGTTGATGTGGCCTTTTGGATCACATATTCTCTCTTTCCCTAATCTAAGAGAAAAATTAGCTTTTATAAATCTCTGCAATTCCTCCAACATATTTGATCCAATTGAAAATTCTTCAAATACCATCAAATCAGGTGCCTTTTTTTAATTTTTCATCAAATCATGCTCCATCTAGAGCATTTTCCACATAAATTATAAAAACAATACTTTGCTAGGCACAAATTTTGGTAAAATATGAGGGGCCTGATCACAACCATAAACCATGTTGATGGTGTGTTGTGGCATCAAAAACCAATCAACATAATTATGTGTAAAACCTTGATCCGGTTTGTATTGTAGGGGTCTCATGAAATCCATTAGGGATTGTGGTAATCTTAGTGTAGGAAAACCAAGCTGAGCAATTAGTCTGATGACAAAATCATCCCTAAATACAACATAATCACTTTCATTGCATTTACTATCCCAAATATAACACCAATTTTGTACTGGGAGGATAACTCCATTCTCATGTGTTCTCAATTTCATCCTCTTTGTCCATTTTGTTTCATTTTGAGATAGAATCAAATGACATAATAAGGAGTATTTTCTAAAAGTTATGGGGGTCTTGGCTTCCCTAACTTGTAACAGACCTTCATGAATATGTTCCTCAATGAATGATGCAAAATAAAACTCCACATTCAATTCAGGATGCTAGATAATCATGGCCATTCTCATCAACCCTATCAACATATTCTCTTCTGCATCAACTCCAAGAATTTGACATAATGCATAGTAGGTATTTTTGAAATAGGTTTGAAAGTTAGACACTAGAAAGGGTTCAAATCTTGAAGAGTGAATGGCAAGGACTCTATTTTTGTCACCTATTTTCCTGTGTAAGGGGAGTTCATCAATTCTATAGGTCTTTTCAACCTTCTATATTCTTGCTCCAGCTTCCCTAACCTAATTTCAGTGATAGCCTACCTGTTTAGGTCAAAACACCTAATTATAGCTTCCCTCGAGATATCTACCAAACATTGACCATCTGGGAGTTTGACCATTTTTGATGGGGCATGATATCTATTGGCCAAGGCTTTGATTAGCTCAAAATAAACAAAAAAATTAGGAACAACTAATTTTCCTATGTCAAAAGTCCATGGGTTTGACACTGGAACCCTTTCATCTCTATTCCTATGAAAATACCAATATAAATTCCACCTAGACTATGGAATTATTGGGTCCCTACACCCCTAAGCTAAATCCTTAAAGACTTTCTTAGAACCCTTATCTATTGAACTAGGTAACAGGGCAAGTAATGGCAACTGCAATGAAATTCTGCTAAATTTTTCTTGCTTTTTAGTTCCTACCTCTGATTTCTTTGGCGCCATTGTTTAAATTTCAGTGAATGATAAGTAGACTTACTTGGACTTTTTCTCACTCTACAGAATTCTTCCACTGTCGTACTTTGAGCTTTCCTATATTCAACTTCTGCTAGCACGAGTGCATGAATTCTCAATTTTCCTTGTTAAATTTTGATATCATACCTCATTAATTTCATATCTTAAGTTCTTCATCATTCAAATCTTTCATATCAAGCTGAATTTCATACTTCGATGCTAATTGATGTGACTAGATTTCATTTAATGCTCCAACGACAGATTACCACACTACCGCATGACATTTTTCATCCCCTCATGGTATAGCAGTTCCTCCTTATCTCTATTCTTATTTCACCACTCTACCATAGGCTCCATTCCAACCCTCCATGGTATGGTGGTGCATTATTACCTCTGTTCTTAGCTTACCACTCTACTGGAGGCTTCATTTCAACCCCTCGCAGTATAGTTGTTCCCTCTATTAGTATTAACCATGACCCTACTCTATTGTGGGCAAGACATCAACCTTCCATAGTATAGCGGTATGCAGTGTATTACTTCCTTAACCCACCTCACTACCGTGAGTTGCTTTATTGGAGGTTGTGGTAAGGCAGTAAAAGGAAATTTTGACCTTGTGGATGGTAAAAACATGGTTTTTAAGGAAAAAAATTGATTTCATATGAAAGGACCATCAAAATTTCAAATGAAAATTCTAGTTCCAACACATGTAGGCCATTCCTACAATGTTTTTATTGGTGAAGCTTGCTAGTTGTTGTGTTGATATATTGTATCCTACCAATATAAACATAAAACATGATTGGGGTAACATAGATACTACTTGGCCGATATGTTATATCTCTTCAATTTGAAATGTGTGAACAATGGGTCTTGGATACATATAGTTCAAAGGTTTCTTACGAAAGATAATAAGATCATTGGTAGTGGGATGTTAGGTTTTCAAGTACATCAATTATAAATTAAGGTCATATACCTCGGTAATTAACTAATTATATGTCATTTGTGAATTTCAATTTTTTTTTATATAGTTGGTCAAGAGTGGTATGCACTGCATTTGTACATCACAAACAATCTTGATTGGATGACGGTATGGATTGAACAATGTCAAAAATATGGTTGTGCATTAACATGGGAAGGTGTGGCTTCATTGGTTAAAGAAGCTCATCATAATGAAGATTCCAATGTTACACGAAGGGAAATTGATTTAGAATATGGTTTAAGAGATAAAAAGGTATGTATAAATATATTAATCACCCATATTATTTAATTATTTTCAATTATATTGATGTATATATATGTTGAGTTTTTTTTTCTTTGCATACATTCAGCCAAGAATAAATATGTTTATCAACTAATGATGAAATAATTTTTACATGTTTGACATATTGCACCTATGAAACACCACAAGGCTATGTGGTGCAATTGCCATAAATTTTGAATCAAAAAGTTGGATGACACGAAGAAAACTTGTGATTCTAGGATAACTATAGTCTTTTAGGTGTCTAATGTTTCATCTAGAAGTGACATACATCTAGAAGTCTCAAAAAATCGATACTATGGGATTTTGGATGATATACTTGAGTGTGACTTTAAGTCCTTCAAATTAGTTTTGTTCGTTGTCCAATGGTATAGGCTATGATTGAATGAAAATGATCCCAAGAGAACTGTTATTAAACATGATAATGGATTTACCATGGTTAATACAAGGTCAATCGAGCAAGCTGGAAATGAGCCCTATGTTCTTCCAAGCCAATGTGAGCAGGTATTTTACTCAGAGGTTCCATGTAAACCGGGTCTGTCATTTGTTATTATACATGATCCAAGAGGAAGGCCGGTAAAGTAGAATGTGGTGGAAGAAGAAGATACCGAAGAACTAGAAGATGATGTAGATGATGATCAGGATCAACAGTTAGTTGATGATGTGTCTGACGAAGATGTCGAAGAAGAGGAACTAGATCATGATGATGTAGGAGTTAATGTTCATGAAGATGATATCCGTGTGGATGATGACATTATCAAAACTAATATCAATGCCGATGATGATGATATGACCAATCCTTACAATGTTGAATCTGGATTGGATGATAAAGACAAAGAGTTGGATGAAGAAGAAGATCAATGACATTGAAATGTATGAGTTATGCGATTATACTATCTATTTGATATTGATTTCTTTATAGAATTATATTTGATTTATATGGTTACATAATTAATTCATTATTTTTTTAATTTTTATGCCATTACATAATTAATTCATGATGTACTTTTTAATGTTGTTAATTCATGATGTTACAACTACTGTAGCTCTCCTAGAAATTTCCATATGATAAAATCCTAATTACTCTATGAATATTTATGATTAGATATTATTTGATCATATCTTTGGTTATTTCATTCCAAAAAAAATAGTGTTTCCTCATGTTGACCCCGCATAGTGACATGTGAATGGGGCCAATGTTGAATTTTTTTCAATTTGTGCTTGTATGGAGTGAAACTTGACATGGTTAGCCTAGACACATGCATTGATGATATGGGAGGGTTTTGAGACTCAACCATGAGTTCATGCATGTTATGAAAGTGTATGGTAATCCTACTTATAGTGGAAGTTCACATGATAAGCTAACCAATGGCACTATATTGGAGGATAAACCCACCTATGGAATTAATTTAAGAGGTAGGGGATGCCTCTTAGTGGATTTTTGAGTCTTGGATTAATCCATAGTGCTAAAATTAGTTCTAGTGTTCTTCCCTTGGTGTTATATTTATCTCTACAATTTCCCATACTTAACCATTTCATCATCCCTTTTCCCAAGCTATTTGTATCATAATATAAACTTGGTCCAATCTCACATTAGCTCCTTAGGTAATTATCCATTTCCTCCAAGTTGAATGGAACCTTTTGTACCAATGCATCTATGTTTTCCTACCCTAATGGATCAAGACTTGAAATCACCTTAACAATATTCTTTATGTCATAGCATATCTCTGAAGTGCCTTTGGCATGATTTAGTTGTGTCAATATTAACTAGATTGAATATATTAATTTTAAAGTCTCTTAACACATTCCATGACAAGAAAATGACTCATTTGGATTAAGGAGTACTTTCATAAACCATTCCTTCATATTCAATAATCCCTTCTCACACCCACATCATAATTCATATCCATGTTAGTTGTAATGAGTGTTTTAAAAAAATAATCAATGAATCATAGGATAGAAGAAAACTCATTATGCGTGCAAGGATAAGAATCAAAGAGACTGAAATAATCGATTCACTAGATATGCTCCCCATTACTATAATAGACCAATGTAAAAAAATAAGTCATAACAAGAATAGGACCAAAAAAAACTAGGAAAAGAAACCTTGTAGGCTACATTAATAATACATTGATTGCAAGCATTTCTTCCATGATGTTTAACTAAAAAAATATCAGATAGCTCAATCTTTAGTCAAGTAGTATTTCAATCACTGATTCTTAGAAATCCATCATGATTAAACATCACATATCATAAGCATTTTTAACAATCACTAGGACTATAGATAATATTCAATCATGTCATAGGAAATAAATCATCAAAAATTATAAAGAAAGAGAAAACCAACTATATAAGCCTAGTAAGCCACCATACAAAAATTATATTTTGTAGAAAATAAAATAAACTATATGTTGACATAGCATATATATTTTGTATATAAACAATATGTTGACATAGCATATATATAAAATATATATTTTGAATTTTGGCCTTGCGCGCGCAGGAGCATGACATAGCATACTGCACCGAGACCCGAACTAGAGAGTTGCATCAAGAACCACTGCATCCAACCCCTGAGTGGAGAGTTGCGAGACTTCACTAGACAAGTGCTACAAGGCCATTGAGTCGAGAAGGAAGACTAGGAACCATTTGGTAGGAGGAAAGCCAGAGCGAGAGGTGAGGAACTTAGAAAGGGAAAATCGACCAAGGGATAATGACTGTAAGTGATTTTTCACCCACATTTAGAAATCTTGTTGCAAGTACAATGATTTAGAATTTGTTTGTTCCCATCGACGTGTTGCATTCTATATTTTGGTCAATTGGAGCCAATGCCCCATTGAAAAACCTAATTACTACCTAGTACTGGTGTCTGGTTAGTTTGAGCAACCAAGCTTTGAGATGTTCAATCAGTTGGGTGGCCATTTTTGTCTTGTGAACTATAGTTTTTGTATTTGTCTTAGCATATTTTTTCTACTATAAGATTGAAACGAATTCCTATCACATAACAACAACACACAAAGTTCACTAGGGTTCAAATTTCTAAACTTTGATGAAATAAATTTACATACTGAGGTCCACAAATGATCAAAGGGACTGAAAACAATACATGGTCCATGAGTGCAATGAAAAATGCCTAGTGCCTATCCATAAGAGAATGTATAGAAGTACAAGAGATGAAAAAAAGACAAGGAGCCATTAAAAACTTTCAAATATTTCACTGACTCAACTAAACCTCCAAAAGAACAGTACAAATGCCAGCACTAGGGAAAGCCTGAAAGAGAACACTAATGAAAGTGGACTTTTTTTTTTCAAGTTCCAGAAGAGTATAAATGGTTTGAATATGTTGTGGGTGTCTGGAAAATGGTGAAGGAATGTTGGATAGGGAGGGACCCAATTAGCCTCTTTAACTAGATTCTTAAGAAAGAAAGAAAATCTGATACATTTTGGGGTTCTTTTGAGTAGGGCCCATCTTTTATTATTTTATTTGGGGGACCCAAAAAACCATAGGGGTAGAAACCTATGGAGTTTAATCATTAAAGGAAAGGGGTTTGTCCATTTAGAAATACATTGAAAGGATGGTTGCACGAGGGGCTATTTCACATCAAAGGTGATCCAAAAAATTTCATAGACTAACCAATCAGACACCAGTACCACCTCAAAGGGACTATTTTCTTTGAGGAAGGTGGTCCAAAAAATTTCATAGAAAGGTACAAAAAGTAATAGCAACCTTCCACCAACTAACCCAATCAACCTCCAAGAAACAAGACAATGACTCCTCTAGATGTTTCCAAAACCCAAGGCTTCAAAACACAAGGTTGGTGACCCTACAAACCATTCCCATACTTACCAAGTGATCTATGATCATCAGACCCTTACAAGGTTTATTGATACATTCACAACTATTGTTACCTCCACATGCATTTGACTAGTAGTGACAACCTTGTTTTTTAATCCTCCAACCCCATACCTTGGGATCACATCACAATGAAAGAACTTCATCCAACATCCTTATGAGTGTAGGTACCACCAAATAGGTATTTGTTAGATCTGTCTTCCTCGAGTGAGGGAAATTTAGGAAGAGAAGAGGAAAGAGAGACATGTAGTAGGTCTAAAAGAGGGAGATCAACTAGAGGTCAAAAGATTAGAAGAAAATTTCGTAAACGCATGAAATTTTTTCTTACTGAAGGGGGGTCATGTTCTTATGATGATGAGAGCATAGGAGACATTGAGGTGCTCTTGAGGTACAAACATTTACAGAAACAATGGGTACCCAAGGAACTTCCTCCAATAAACACTGATTTTTGTGTCAACGAGAGGATATATCGCATAACACCATCATCATTACATGGTTTGGGCTTATTTTGCATGGAAGACATAAAGGTTTGTTATGAAAAAGTTACTGAATTGATGAAGTATGTTAGACCCTATTACAGTTACAAAGATTGGATGCAACTGGTTCGATATACATGAAGTATGCATAAGTATGCACTGTCAGAAAATTATATACAGCTAAAAGATAAGGATCAAAATAAAGGAGTGGCTATGTATATTGACGGAAGGCCAAAAGCATCAGGGAATATTGTAGGGTTTATAAATAGTACATGATCTAGGTCAACAAATAAGCAACCTAATTGCATATTCGAGGCACGCGAGGGAAATCGTGTATTCGTATGTGTGATAAAATCAATAACTTTTGCGGAAGACTTGCTAATCAATTAAAATTTGAATCACATAGATACAAACATAGTTACTATGGCAGTGGTACATACTATATACCATTTTACCCAACCTCCAATTAATGACTCCAATATACCATTTTATTATTATGTTTTTTCTCGTAAGTCTATTGGTTTCATTTCGGTAATATTTTTTTATATTTATTTTTTGTCACAACATTACATTGATCATAGGGGGAAGGATCCAACCCAGAGCATAGATTGTGATACATCTTCAGGTGCTTCTACCCAACAGGTTTACCTCATTGTAATTGTACAAATTAGATATGAGCAAAATGTTTTATTATTACGTTTTTTTCATAAGTTTATTGGGTTAATTTTGATAATGTTTTTAATATTCTTGTCATAGATGATCGGGGAAAGGCACCAGCAGTAGAGGAGAGAATCCATAGGGAGGTGTAGTCACTATTATGTGATGATGACATCACATATTCCGTAAACCCTTTGGATATGATAAGGAAGACCCAAAAAAAATGTAGTTAAGAAATCCTTTAGTTGTTGTTCATAGTGTCTCAAACAAATGAGATAAGAGAAAGGGTTAAAATATTGACTAAGAGAGCACAAAACTTACAAGTAAGCTATCATGAGATCTTTAATTATAACATAAGTTCATTCATGGTTTTATATTTTGTACACTTTTATGTCATGAACTAAAATATGTGTTGTTTTTATAGGATATTTTGCGTCCTCATGATGCTACTGGCCATGATCAGGGTACTACAGGTACTACCTAGGGAGTAGGGGTTGGTATAAGTGTCAATCTTGATCTTCCTACACATACATCACATCATCCATCCCCATCATCCATGCCTATATTGTCGACTGAAATGTGGGCAACACATAGCATGCAGGCATCGAGTAGTGCACCCTTTGACAGCGAACAAATGCCATAACATGTGTCAGGACATGTACTTGGGGATGCGAAGGCTACTAGTACTACTGATGTTTTAGCAACATTTCCTAGATCTTCTTGTATTACTAGTATGAAAACATTTCCTGTCACATTTGTAGTGACTAAGGATTTCATTCCCAAAAAGATAGAGAAGGTCCCAGGTACTTTAAAATATTTTAATTATTATTATATATAATCCAATTGAAATTTACTTATTGATCACTCTTTTTAGACTAATGATCCCATGATATTTTTGTAGGAAATGATGTTTTTTATAAACATCTAAATGATATTACATTGGAGATATTCAGGCCCACCATATGTACATGATGGAATGCCCAAAATCAAGATTTAAAAGATGAGCTCATTAATCATTTAGTACATGTTGTTCGGTAATAACACATTCAACCGAACCAAGGTCCTTAAGAAAGCTAGTACCTTTCTAAAGTATGTGAGGGACCAATATAGGTCACATTTAGAGAAGAACAAAAAGTATGAGCGTTCCCCATGATTCGGGAGAGGGAGTGGAAGGACTTGGTGTCAGATGGAAAGGAGAAGGCTAAAAAGAAAAAAGGAAAGACACCACTGGGCCAAGGAAGGTATGCGATACTATCAACAATGTAATTATATACTAATTACTCTTTCTTTTTACATAATCTAACTTATTTCAAACTTTTCATAGGTTTCCCAACACATCGAAGGAAACAAAGGCAAGAATAGAAAAACACGAGCAACACAAACTTGGCTCTGGTGGTTATATGAAATTAGCCGCACAAATTGTAAATATCAATAAATGAAATATTGCATCCAAATAATAAATTGCAAAAAAAAATTGTTTTATCACACCATAGAAGCAAAATTCATGATCTTATGCAAAAATGCAGGGTTTCTAAATTCAACAAAGTGCCCATAGAAGAGGACTTGAAGATTTCCTTCTAGCAAGGCTATGGAGCCGTGGCTAAATGCCTAAGACTCTTGACTGGGAAAACACAATCTTCCACTGCATCTAACACGCAAGTAAATAAACTCAATGAAGTTTATTTAAAATTGAATACTTGTGCAATCTATTCAATATTAATTTCCACCATAAAGTAATTATGTTCCTATTTGTTTTAAACATGCAAGAAATGATAATACTGTACATGACATTGGAATGCAGCCTAGTGAGGGTGGAGCACAACCTGCAGATGAAGGTCATGGTGTGCATCTCGGTACTAGATGTATTCATGTGCTCTACAAAACACAGTATGGATTAATAAAATTAAACATCTATAATTACAATTGGTGTATTAATTAATGTAACCTTTCATGTTTCAACTTTAGAGCATGTAGAGAATGATCAACATGCTGAGCATGATTAGGCTAGACAAGATCAGGAACATGTTGTGGCCCCATCAGGTAAAGAGGACCACTCTAATGTTCTTTTAAACATTTTTAATTGCAATTGGTGTATTAATTAATGTAACCTTTTGTGTTTCAACTCTAGAGGATTTAGAGGGCATGTTCAGCATGTTGAGAATGAGGCTATAGGACAAGATCAGGAACATGATGTGGCCCCATTAGGTAAAGAGCACCACTCTAATGTTCTTTTAATTAATGAAATACTTGTAACAATAAAAATAAAACATATCAATTTAACATTTTTTTGTTATTACAATAGACCCCCCCTTGCAGTGGCCTCCACGTCATGAGTACACGACTAGGCATACATTAAGATCACGAGTAGAGGGAAGAAAAACTAAAGGGGGGACAAATGATTTAGAAAATGATACTCCACTTCTTTTTTTAGCTGCAAAACAAAAACAAAAATAAAAGTGATTGTAATCATATTATGACAACCATATTTTTGATAATATGTAAAAACTGAAAGAATGAATGTTATATGTTAATGAATGAATGTTATATGTTGTTAGTGGATGAATGAATGAGTGTTATATGTTATATGTTACCAATCAGCTACTTGTGACAAGGTGTTGTTTTCTTCTATCTCACCCTTTCTCTATAAGAAAGGAGATTCAACTCTAGGTTTGTGAATTGAGATTTTTATCTATGCATGCAAAGAAACTGATAGGCTTTAATGAGACACATATATGGAGAGTGTATGACATCAAAGGCTACATGGTTGTTACATTTCAAACTTTTGATACACTGTCAAATGATAATTTTTAATGTTCCAGTTCTCTGAGGGAAGATGTTTGAACAAATAATTTTTTTTTAAAAACTATAGGGTTTCGTCGCAATTTTGACGAACATAGCTTGATGAACCAAAAAAATTTGTGATGAGGTTTTTGTACCTGCAATGTAGTTTTCATCATAATGACAATGATGGTTTTCTCCACCTCGTCAAAAAATGGACAAATGTTTGATGTTTTTTCAACTATTTCAAATGGGCGTTCTGCAACGTTTTGTGATTTTTTGCGTTGATAGATGGACGAAGTTATGTTGATTGTGTGATGGACACTACTAATGTTTTTTGTGGTGCTAACCAAAGATCCTGGGTCGTGGTTTCGACATATAAAAATTGGTCGTTAAAGCGACGAAAATTCAATGACAAAATTTAAATCAGTGTTGTGTCAGTAAGTTGACAATATTTTGTCGATATGTCACCAAACATTCTGTTATCTCTCAAAAACATAGGTTTGAACCACGAAAGGTTGCCAAGCTTTCACAATGTTTTAGGGTAACAGAACAAGGTTTGAAAGAATTAAACCTTCTACTCTCCAGGCACTACCAGACCTAGGCGGGTGTACCTTTAATAAATGAAGCAGACTTGACTATTGATCTTATCCTCATGCCATGATTTGTCCAAGATGGCAAATTGAAATGGACAAAATAAAACAAAATTGGTATATATTGTATACCAGCATTCAAAACTAAACCCTAATATGCTCAATTAATAGATGTAAAAAGTATGAATAAAACAAAATGATGGAAACAATGAGACCAGTGCCTTATATAATATGCGGAGTCAAATGAAATCATAGACAA
Source organism: Sequoia sempervirens (assembly GCA_007258455.2). NCBI lineage: Eukaryota > Viridiplantae > Streptophyta > Pinopsida > Cupressales > Cupressaceae > Sequoia > Sequoia sempervirens. Next base: position 557,817,950 of record VDFB02058242.1, read on the forward strand.
CTGACTTCTTTCTGGATTCGTTCAAATTGTTTGGCATATTTATTTATAACTAGTATAAAATTGCAAGGTTGTGATTATTGAGTTCTTCTTACTGATCTAAATGAAATTCCCCGATTACTGTGATTAATCAAAAGGGTTTAATCCTCCCTTGAAAGAACCTATCAACTAATCACACAGATACAGCAAATACATACTGATAAACTAGACATAAACTTGTTATGTTGATCTAAATAACCAAGAAACATCAATTTTAGAGACAACTCAAATAATTCTTTCAATAGGCATAACACAACAATTAACACCATAATTCACTAGCAAATCAGATGATTTTCATTGATATTTCCATGGCTTCAAAACATACAACATAGTCTCAACCCTGTGAAACATGGTGTTCCACCGAATTCTTTACTCTCTATCCTATTCTATCTATATGCATATTGTTTTCAATATGAATATTTATATATTGAGAATATGAAAGGACGCATCCTTTTGGAAATAGAAAATACAAATATAAAACATAAGATAGAAAATGACTAGGCTCTATTTAGCCATAAGTGAGTCTTGTTGAGGTGGTCCAAATAATCCCGGCGTTCATACGTGTCCGCATCTGCAATAGCATTCCAGACCGTAACTTCCATTTTGTCCATTTCCTCATTCTTCTTACTCAATTCTTCCAATGCTGTATCATCTACAGAAGCTACATTCATGATTTCCTTCATCATTGACTCACATTCAATTGGTGGCCTCTTTCAAATCCCCATTATCATCAGAAAATGGAATTACAATTTTCTCAGCAGCTGCAATTAACCCCTATTCATCTCCTTGCAATTCATCATAGAAATTTCTATGGCGATTGATTATGTGATTAGCAGCCTCAAGTGCAGAACTGCTAGCTTCATCATTTTTAGCCAACTCATGAAATTTCTCCATGATTCATCCATCCATCCTTATGTGCTCCTTTAATGCAGTGAGAGTATGAGAATATTTTCCCCACAATTTGTTCAACCAGGATGTCAAATGATCTTGCCTCTTCTTGATAATTGCAGCAATAGCATCATGCTTTCCTTGAGAATAAGCACTTGACCCCACCCAGTGATCTTTTGCTTGAGAGCTCTCTCCTTGAGTGATCATTTTGGTTATTCCCATTGCAACACCAACCAAGTCTTTGAGTCTATCATTTTCTCTCAGCAATTTCTCATTATTTGATTTATACATTTCTCTTTCTTTTATCAATAATTAAATCTATGCTTTATTCAATTTTTCAATATTTACCCCAATATCAGCAGTAGCAACAGGATTAGCTTCTCCAACCTTTAGAGTCAAGACATGACCAAATGCCTTCTCTATATCAAGTACCATTGATTTCCTGTGGGGTGGGTACAAAGCCCATATCAACATTGATCCCTCATCAATATTATACTTGGAGCCAGTATATACTTCTGTCACCTTTTCCTTATGAAGCTTATAAATAGCATTACTACCCTTCAAGAAACTATCAAAAACCAATGCATAATTCAAATATAAACCAGGAAATATCATAACACCAACATCCTCCAACATTTTCCTCCCCACTTCTGTAGTCATATTTTCCATTTCATCATCCACACATCTTCTCAATTGAGCCAACAATTGTTACTCATTTCCAGAAGTGATATCATCAACATTCTCTCTTATCTCCTTCCCCTTCTGCTTGTACAAGAATGCTTTGAACTCAGGGGAATGTATAAACTCATCATCAGAAACAAAGGATCTGTACTCTATATGCCTAGCATCAACATCACTACTTTCAATACTTTATTCTATGACTGGGCAGACATATTGCTGAGTCCTCATTCGGGACACCCTTTCTGCTTTACCCTATGGCACATCAGCTTTTGGTGCTTCTTCATCTCTAGAAGACAACAACTCAGTATCTTGTAGCCCTTGGTTATACCTTTCAACTACCCTTTCTGCTTCATCTTCATCTAGATTTCTAATCATATCATCAAAAGGATAGGGTACATGCTGATACCCTCCAAAATTAAACCTCTCTTTGGCTGAATGAATATACCCTTAGGGTCAAAGTATTTCCTGGTTGGTCCTCTTTTCATGTTATAGTGCAACAATCTGTCAAGAATTGAATTATATCCCTCTTTAGCCAACACAGTGAAATCACCAAAGCATAAAGTACTAGGCATAAATGCCTACTTCCCAAAAGAATTGAAATGCATCACACTACTGTAATCCATTTGTCTGACAATTTCCAAGTATGCAACCCTGTTTGGAACTGTCCTTGGCAGAATGAAAGGAGCATCTTCAAATCCATACACTCTGATTACAGTAGCTCCCTCTAAACAATACCAATCTCCCTAGTTATGGTCAATTGGCCCATTAAAGTCTTTAGGCCGAAGGAATCTTTTGATCTCATTAGTCAATGAATGATTACAAGGATAATGATACAATTTATACAATGTCTTTACAAAATACTCCTCAAAATGAATAAAACTAGAACCAACAAACCTGTTGTCCCAAATGGTAGTCCACAACTGAACAAGCAATGCTTCACCCTCCTTACCAGTCTGAGAAATTCTCATTTCCGGAGGCCATACCCCTAGCTCTTGTCTGAAATATAACACTAAATGTATCAATAATGAATAATTTTTGAGGTGAACAATGGAAGCTCCACCCTTTATAGCCATCAATCCTGAGTCAAGCTCCTTAGAAATATATGAAGCATAATCAAATAACCTGGCATTGTGATATTGAATGTCTACTGCGATGACCATTGGCACCATAGACATGAATTCTGGGGCATCCATCCCCAACACCTGACACACTAAAAAATATGTATATTTCAGGTAGGGTTCAAACAAATCTACATGATAGGGAGGCCCCTCACTATCTTCCAGAGGTTTTGGCTTGTTACCCTGTTTAACGCTATGAATTGGTAACCTCCAACCCTTGTAACTTGTATCCATTCTAAAAAATTCCTTATGCAACTCTTCACAATTGATTTCCTCATCGCAAAATCCTTCCAATTTGAAAACCTCACCAATTCCTTATTTTGACACATGTATCTATGGTTTTCTAGAAGGATCACATATTGCTTTACGCTTTGGATCATAATGGTTAGCAAGCAATTTTACCAATTCAACATTAACGAATACATTAGGGCACACCAATTTCCCTACATTCAACTTCCATGGATTATAGACTGGCTCAAAACGATTCCTCCTATGATAGCGGAAATTGAAAAGATCATACCCTCTTACAGCAGTCCAGACATCACCTATGAACTTGCATTTGTCATCCAGCTTGTCAACTTCTGCCCTAAGCTGTGTGGACCTTCTAGCTTTAGGCCCCGAACCAGGTAATTGATCAATAAGGTCTTGGTCTAGCTTCCTTTCAGTGCCTTCATGCTTTGTATCAGTCTTTTGTTTCTTTCCCTTCGACTGACTGCTCTCACCAAGTTTTCTACCCTTACCCTTTCCAGAACTAGAAGACTCCATTTTTACATAATCAAAATATGAAAAACAGAGAAGCAACTACTTACAGTATTCTACTTGAGCTCCTCAGACTAAAAAATTGTCTTGGTTCTCTTGTTCAGCTCACCAATTCCCCAGCAATCAATTCGGAAATGAGGAATTGATTAAAACACTATTGTCATTACTATTTTATCTAATTGCGCCATTAATGAAGCACGAATGAAGCCACCTTTGAAATTGGCACTGTAGCATCAAATGTCCTTTCGATGAGAAAAATTCAAATCTGGGGCAAAATCCCTTTTCAACATTTATTTCATCATTCACCAAGACATTCTGCGGTCTTACCGACACCTGGAATCAACTTGATGACAAATGCTTCTGCTTTTCATGTCGCTGTGACAATTCAAAGTCGTGGAAACGTCTCATAGATATCATGGAACAATATCGATATGTTTTCTTCAAAGCATTTTCCAATCGCTAAGACATTAATGTTATTCACACCGACTGAAATCCTCTATCTTTATGTTCTTCGCTATAACCCGCAGATGTCAGGGAAACCTCTCGCAGACTTCATCTTGTTTCACTGAAAGTCTTTATCTACATTGGGTCGCCAAGACAAATTTATATTCTTGCCGATACAGTCTTCGTTTCCCCCGCTTTGTTGTGACTTTCAAAGTTGGGGAGATGTTATGCAGATATCTTTGCACCTTACTGATATGTACTTTTCAATGTATTTTCATTTGCTAAAACAAAATCACCCTTTCACCGATGAATTCTCATTTCGGCATGTCCATCAAGTTTTCTCACCGAAGAAATAAACCCAACCATTGAGACAATACTTTCGGCAAGACAATGAACCTTCAGGAAAACTTACACCGACACCAAATGTCCTACCGAAATCACTCCTCCAGATTACTCCTATTCGGAAAAACTCACCCCGAACCATCTGTCGGTATAATATTCATACTTCGGTGAAACTTATGCTGACAAGTTCTCTCGGCGATGCATATCTCCATCGGCATAAGATTTGAATCGGCAAGACTCCATAGCTTCTCACCGATAGGTTTGAAATACCTTTGAACTTAGTTCAGCCAAACAATGGCCCCTTCGCCTAGACCTTCCCCGATGCACATAAGTCTTACCAAGACATCTGTTTGCAAGTCAATCGGTAAAACAAAATGATTTTGTTATGAGTTCATACCGATACCAATTAGTCTGGCTGAAACAACCCCTTTATGCATTAGTCGATATGACATATTGTCTTTGCCCTGACATTAGATCGATGCCTCAACATATGCCGATATACCTTTTTCAGGATGCCTATCGGCAAGAAAAAATTGGTTCGCCGAAACATTTTCCTGAACACCTTTATCTTGAGCGATAAACTTCCACATGCACCGGTTGGCGAAACACACCGTATTCACCATGAATTCACTTCGACAATGACTCCCCTTTGCTGAAATGATTCCTTTTTTCGCCGAAAGAAGAAAATTGTGTTGCCGATAGTCTGCAACAAACATACATTAGTGAAAAATCAGGTCAGGGAGACTTTTACAATGTCTTGCTGATTCGGGTCTTCTAATGAAAAATGAAAAACTTGATGGATTCAATGGATTTTATGACAGAAAACAAGCAAGCAAATACAAAGGACTTTGAAGCTTATAATGAGAATTCAATACTGGAACTTTTAGAGGTAAGAGAATGTAAAAATTTCAAAATTTTACAGTTCTAACAGTGGCTCTGTCTGGGGATGAATGATAGTGAAATCATTGCAAGGATTCAGATTTCTGGGTGAGTAGACCAAACTCAAAGTGATGGAACATGTGATTAGAGTGGAACAAATGGTAATGGCAATGAATGAGACCCTATACTACTGTACATGGAAAATTTTATTTGAAAAGAAGGAAAATCAGGATTGTCCATGTACTTGCAAATCCTGTTCCTTTCACTTCCTAAACTACTGTGCATGGAATAGAATTTCAAAGAGGACCATCAAGAGTTGTCCATGCACTGGCAACCCTTAATCCTTTGCATTATTTCAAGAGAAAAAATGTTTCAGAAATTGCCCATGTACAAGCAATTCCTGATCTTCACCAACCATATTCTGCAAATAGTATGAGTCTTCACCTTTCTTTCCAACCACCACAAAAGGCCCTAGCCATAAAGCTTCAAACTTCCCATGTTTTCCCTTCTCCTAGCACCTTGCATTCCACATCAGTACTAGATCACCTTCTCCAAATTTCCTATTCTTTTCTTTTTTGTCAAATAAATATTTCATTTGCTTCTGCAACTTTATATTTTGATTTTGAGCCACTCTCCTCATTTCATCCAATTCAGCTAGCTGCTCCATTCTTTCCTCCATGGGTTCAGGAATATCTAAATCTTCCTGAAGAACAAACTTGTAAACTGGTAACAAATTTTGCAAGGGCATCCTGGCCTGTGTTCCATACACTAATTCAAATGGGGACTTCCCAATTGCCTTCTTCATCGTAATTCTATCAGCCCATACAACCAATCTTAATTTCGAATCCCAAGCCTTCTTATTTTGATCTAACATCCTTCTTATAATCTTCAGAAGACTCTTATTACTAGATTTTGCTTGTCCATTAGCCTATGGATGATAAGGGGCTGCATAAGAAATGGCAATACCATATGTGCTACAAAAGCCTCTGAATTCATCTGATCTAAAACACATCCCATTATCAGTAATCAACCTCATTGGTGTATTAAATCTAGTAATAATATTATCCATCAGGAACTGTGTCACCACCTTACTTGTAGCTTGTTTAGTTGGGATGGCCTCTACCCACTTGGTGAAATAATCAGTGGCCACCAATATCCACCTATGTCCACCACTTGATTTTTCTTGTATCTCTTCAATGAAATCAATTCCCCATTGATGAAAAGGGGCATCAACCTACAAAGGTCTTAATGGAAAAGCTCCCTGATATTTCAATTTCCCAGAGAACTTTTGGCAAGCTTCACATTTTCTCACATATGCAAAAGAGTCATTAAAAATCATAGGCCAATAATAGCCTACCTAAGAATTTTATGCGCTATTGTCTTTGCTGAGTAATGTCCTCCACATACTCCCTCATGCATTTCACTCAAAACATGTTTAGCTTGAAACTCATCCAAACACAATAATAATACACCATCCCTATTTTTCCAAAATAAATCCCCATCCATAAAAACATATTTTTACGCCTGCAACTTTAGCATTTTTTTCTGGTTATCATTCAATCCTTCTGGACAATTCATATGTTTAAGATAATGCATGATATCTTCATACCATTGAGTATGCTCAATGCTCGCAATTACATCTTCTCCTTCTACATTACAAATCTGATTTGCTTCAAAATTTGCCTCTACCATTAGTTTAGCCAAACCCTAACCTCTGACCAGTTTAGTAATTTGAATCTCCAAGTCAAATTCCTAGATTTTGATGATCCATTTGCATCTTTTACCTGTTACTTTAGATTGTGTCAGAATATCCTTGACAGCTGCATGAGGAACATAAGCAACTACCTTTGCTCCAACTAGGTATGGCCTGAATACTTTTACAACTTTCACCAACACAAATGCTTGCTTCTCCATTATATCATACTTTAGTTCAGAACCTTGTAATGACTTACTGAAAAAAGATATTGGCTGATCATAACCATCTGCATTCTTCTATAACATGACAGCTGCAATAGTATGCATTGAGGAAAATGAAAAAATCTGGAAAGGTTTCAAAAAGTCAGGCGACTTAAGAACAAGAGCCTCCTTGATAGCTCGTTTTATAGACACAAAAGCTTCCAAAGCTTCTGCAGTCCATTCTATCTTTTGTCCTTTCTTTAACATTTTTGATATTGGTTTGACAATCTCAGCAAAGTTAGAAACAAACCTTCTAACAAAGTTAATCTGTCAAAAAAATGACTGTATGGCCTTATCAGTCTTGGGGACAAGGATCTTATCAATAGCCTCCACCCTTTCAGGGTCTATCCTAATCCCTTCCTTGGAAACAATATGCCCCAAAATCCTACCCTCTGTGATAGCAAAATTACATTTCTTGGGGTTTAAGCTAATACCATATTCAAGGGCTCTTATAAATACCTTTTCCAAATGATGAACATGATCCTCAACCTTCTTAGAGTAAGCAATGAGATCATCCTGATACACCACCATGAGAACATTGATCAAATCAGCAAAAGCCACATCCATGGCTCTTTGAAAAGTCGCCCCTGCATTAGTGAGACCAAATGGCATCCTCAGATAAACATATGTTCCCCAAGGGGTTGTGAATGTTGTTTTGTATTGCTCAGACTCTTTAACCTTGACCTGATTATACCCTGAAAATCCATCCATCATGGACAACAATTCACAGCCTGTCACCTTATGCAATATGGCCTCCATATTAGGCAAAGGATAATTATCTTTAAGGGATGCTATGTTTAGATTTCTGAAATCTACACATAATCTAATGTCTCCATTTTTCTTTCTGACAGGGACCAGATTTGACACCCAGGTTGAATGTCTGATTGGCTTAATGATTCCACCATCTCTTGAGCTTTCCAACTCCTCCTGCATTTTAGGTTCTAGAGTTGGATTTATCGGCCTTTTCTTTTGTCTGAATGGTTTAGCATCTGGCTTCAATGGTATTTCATGCTGAAACAAGTCTTCTCTATATGCTTTCAAATCTTCATAAGACCAAGCAAATACATGTTTATACTTTCTCAACAATTCAATCAACATTTTTCTAATTGTAGGACTGATCTTTTTACCTATGTACACCTTTTTTGGTGCCATCTCAGTTCCCAAATTAATTTCTTCAATGTCATCCCTTCCAACTGGTGTTTGCTTTATTAAAGACCAATCACTTCCATCATATACCCTCTCCAATGCCACCAAGCCTTTAGGAATCTTATTTGTTTTAAGCTGCAAGATCTCTTTTCCAAAGACTGTCTCTTTTCCATCAACTTCTTCAACAAAGGCATTGAAATCAATCTCTTGAGCTTCATACTGGTCTATACAGTGAAGGAATTTTAAAAGATCAGTGTCATCATTAAAAACTTGCCAGCTATATACATTATCAAGCACACCAGGCCTTGTTTTGAATTCAATTTATGACACTTCTGCTAGTGTAATATCATCTCTCTTCAATGCTACATTAGCTAGAAAATCTGCCATTATATTCTTCGATCTATCCACCCACTCAATTGAGAAAGCATCAAGAAATTCTATTGTATCCCATACAACATTTATGTATTGCTTTAATCTTTTATTTTTTGTTGTATACTTCACCTTAACTTGCAAGATAACTAACTCAAAATCTCCTAGAACAACCAGCAACTTTATTTTATGCTTCACCGCTATATTCAATCCAGTTAACAGAGTTTCATACTCTGCCACATTATTTGTGCATTCAAAAGTTAACAAGAATGAATACTTAAATGTATTACCTTCAGGCGAAACAAATACTATCCCAGCTCCATTGCCTTCTTGGTTGCAGGCTCCATCAAAATACATCTTCCATACACCATTGTGGTTCCTTGCAGCATGCTTCTCAATAAGATCACTATTAATCAATTCTGGTTGTGCTGGTTCTATTTTGAAACTCCCAAGATCAACATCACAAAAGCAATTGATTTGGTCTTGTGGCATAGAATCAATGAGCTGATTCATCCTTGGCTCCCTGTACAGTTTCACTTCTTGACCATTTACAGGAATGGTTGCATAAGACAGATCGAACTGGACATTTCCACCAATAGCCACCGTCCATTGCCTTGATAAAAGCATACAGAATTGAGGAGGGGTGTCTATAACTGTTATATCAATATTGTAAGCTACTTGAGGGTAGGCAGCTAACTTGACTTCTACATCTTTCATTATACCAACCACAGGAACAGGTCGGTTATCCATTGTGTAACACTTTCCTTCATGTGTATCCACCCACATGCCTAGTTGTTTCATCACTCCTACTGGCATAATATTCATGGCGGCACTAGAATCTATCATACAATTCCTCAATAATTTATTATTTATGAGTAATGTGATAAAGAAAGGATCAACCTGTGGCAGACTTGTCAATACATTACTCAAGCAGATTTCTGGGACATTTACTTTATCTTGCTTATTTTTTGCAACCATTTTATTTTCAGTACTTACATGTTTTTCACTCTCATTTGTTATCAATTGCATTGCACTGTCCCTGTACTCCTTAATTTTCATCATTTCTAGAAGTGGGACAAACATCTTTACCTGAGACAAGGCTTGAGTAAAATCAAAAGAAGAACCTTCTGCCTTAACTACTTTCTTCTGTTCTAATGTTTCTCCTTTGTTTACTTCTTTTTCTCCTCTACCTGACTGATCATTTTTTTGAATTTCTTTATGTAGCTCTTTTACTGCATCCTTTTGGATAGGATTTTGTTTACTTTCTTCATGTTGTTTGTTTTCATTTTTCTTTGAAACTCCTTGCACAACTTTTTGATCTTTCATAAAGATACCCCTAGGGACACCTTCCTTCTCATTTACTGTCCTGTTCCTCAACCAGTATTTATTCTTGGCTTCTTCTACTGCAGCAACAGTCAATTTTTCTATCTCTTCTTCAGTAAGTCTCCTTACATTATTGTGAGCAGGCACCTCAACAGATTGTGGTTCTACATAATCATCCTCAGAGTCAGAAAAAACATGTTGCTCAGCCATATGTACATTATACCTTCATTTCTGCAATGTCATACTCATAACCTCCCTCCTCCGAAGATGAGTACCTCTCCTCAACATGATGAGAAGCATTTGAAGTCAAGTAGATCGTATGATCTTCCCCATCATCTCCAATTAGCAATCCTTCTTCTTGCATTCTCTGGGCTACAACACAATATTCAGGGGAATGTGGCTTATTACAAGCCTCACAAAAATAATTGCTATTCACCACATATGTTCCCTTCTTCTTCAATGGATCAGGAGTTTCTTTGCTCCCAGGCCTATCTATTATGGGTTTCCCATCCTTCCAGTTTGTGTTATAGGGCATGTCATGTAACCTCAACCTTGGTCTTTCATTTCTATATGTGTTCTCTTGCTTATATTGATAATTATTATTTTGTTGAGGAACTCGAGGGTTGTCTCTCTTATTCATTATCCCAACAGCTTTTCTGTTATTCTCTATTGTTAATGCTATCTTTTGTGCTTCAGTTAAGTCCCTTGGGAACCTGTTTCTCAGCTCATACCCTGTTTTAGGGTCAAATGCATTCAGGTAAACACTTAATGCTATAGAGTCAGGTAACTTTGATCTGGGAGGTATTCTATTCTGCAATTTATTGAATCTTTTGTTAAAATCAAAGACTGAATCATTCTGACCTTTCTGAATTCACATTAGTTCATGGAGAGCAGCATCTGGTGCACTCAAATTCCCAAATTGTTCAAGGAATTGGTCTTGAAATATCTGGAGAGAATAAATAGAAGCTGTTTCCAGGCTATTGAACCAGTCCCTAGCTTCTTCAATGAGAGACATCATGAACAATCTCATATGCAAATCTTCATAAGGTACATCCAAATCCTGAATGAAAGCATTGAAAATTCTTAAATGATCCTCAGTAGTGATTGCATTACTGCCTGTAAACTTGGGTACTAAACCTCTCCAACTGTTGTCCATAGGATATGGGTATAACTGAAACCCTGCTAGATCAAATTGTCTGATCATAGTTGTATATTGATAAGGAGGATGATTAGGTGGGTGCTGATATTGGTACATAGGATTATTGTACTGCATATTTTGTTGTGGCACATGACGCTGACCAGGAGGTGGATAATTATTTGGATGTTGTGTGGGAACATAAGGTGGATGATTTGGCTGTCTATATTGATTCCCAATTTGATGGTGAGGAATCCTTGGTGGTTCAGAATACCTTGCACCATGATTGCCCTGTTTATGGGGTGGTACATATTTTGGAGGAAAAGCAGATGTGTGTGGAATGTTCTGAGCTTTCTATAGTTTGAATTCCCTCATTGCTTGAATCATTTGGGCCTTTTCTTGCTCTTCCCTTTCCTTTCTCTGAGATTCATACTGTGCCCTAATTTCTTCATAACTTAAAGATTCATACTCTTCTTGTTGAATTTCCTGATTAGCAGGTCCACTCTGATTACCTTCCATTTTTTGGTCATATTCATATTGAACTCTAAGTCGTTCGACTTCAAATCCAGCTTCAAATTCAGCCTGTTTCCTAGCTTCAAATTCAGCCTGTTTCTGAGGATTGTAAAAAGGATTTCTCTAGTCTTCCAGAGTACAGGGCTCTTCAGATGAATTATCTTTCCATGTGTCAAATCAATTCTCACCAAAAGGTATTGATGATTTATCTTTGTTTGTTAAGCACATGTCCTCACTTTTCCCTTTACCCTTTTCAGCCTTATCATTTTTATGCGTCCACTTACTATTACCAGGAGGAGCTCCAGAATGACCTCCCCTAAATTGAGATCTTCTTCCATTCATATTGCAATGCTTAATTAGAGTCGCCACTCACTTTCTTGAAAGTGAGAAAAACATTGTTACTTGGTATTCCCAGCGGAGTCTGTATATAGGACTTCTGACTCTATGATTAAGGCGCAGATTCTTTGTTATCCCCAGCGGAGTCGCCAATTTGTTAACTCTCAAAAACGCAGGTTTGAACCACGAAAGGTTGCCAAGCTTTCACAACGTTTTAGGGTAACAGAACAAGGTTTGAAAGAATTAAACCTTCTACTCTCCAGGCACTGCTAGACCTAGGCGGGTGTACCTATAATAAATAAAGCAAACTTTGACTGTTGATCTTATCTTCATGCCATGATTTGTCCAAGATGGCGAATTGAAATGGACAAAATAAAACAAAATTGGTATATATTGTATACCAGCATTCAAATTAAACCCTAATACGCTCAGTTAACAAATGTAAAAAAAAAAAGTATGAATAAAACTAAATGATTGAAAAACGGTGAGACCAGTGCCTTATATAATATGCGAAGTCAAATGAAATTATAGATAAACTGACTTCTTTCTAGATTCATTCAAATTGTTTGGCATATTTATTTATAACCAGTATAAAAATGCAAAGCTGCGATTATTGAGTTCTTCTTACTGATCTAAATGAAATCCCTTGATTACTGTGATTAATCAAAAGGGTTTAATCCTTCCTTGAAAGAACCTATCAAATAATCACACAGATACGGAAAATACGTACTGATAAACCAGACATAAACTTGTTATGTTGATCTAAATAACCAAGAAACATCAATTTTAGAGACAACTCAGATAATTCTTTCAATAGGCATAACACAACAATTGACACCAGAATTCGCCATCAAATCGGATGATTTTCATTGATATTTCATGGCTTCAAAACATACAGCATAGTCTCAACCCTGTGAAACATGGTGTTCCACCTCTTCTCTACTCTCTATCCTATTCTATCTATATCCATATTGTTTACAAAATAGACATTTATATATTGAGAATGTGAAAGGACGCATCCTTTCGGAAATAGAAAATACAAATTATAAACATAAAATAGAGAATAGCTAGGCTCTATTTAGCCATAAGTGAGTCTTGTTGAGGTGGTCCAAATAATCCTGGGCTCATACGTGTCCGCATCTCCAACAACATTCCGGACCGTAACTTCCATTTTGACCATTTCCTCATTTTGCTTACTCACTTCTTCCAATGCTGTATCATCTGCAGAAGCTACCTTCATGATTTCATTCATCATTGACTCACATTCATTTTTCCACCTGGTGGCTTCTCTCAAATCCCCATTACTATCAGAAAATGGAATTACAATTTTCTCAGTAGCTGCAATTAATCCCTATTCATCTCCTTGCAATTCATCATAGAAATTTCGATGGCGATTGATTATATGATTAGCAGCTTCAAGTGCAGAACTGCTAGCTTCATCACTTTGAGCCAACTCATGAAATTTCTCCATGATTCGTCCATCCATTCTTGTGTGCTCCTTCAATGCAGCAAGAGTATGAGAATATTTTCCCCACAATTTGTTCAACCAGGATATCAAATGATCCTATCTCTTCTTGATAATTGCAGCAATAGCATCATGCTTTCCCTGAGAATAAGCACTTGACCCTACCCAGTGGTCTTTTGCTTGAGAGCTCTCTCCTTGAGTGATCATTTTGGTTGTTCCCATTGAAACACCAACCAAATCTTTGAGTCTATCATTTTCTCTCAGCAATTTCTCATTATTTGCTTTATACGTTTCTCTTTCTTTTATCAATAATTGAATCTGTGCTTTATTCAATTTTGCAATATTTACCCCAATATCAGCAGTAGCAACAGGATCAGCTTCTCCAGCTTTTAAAGTCAAGACATGGCCAAATTCCTTCTCTGTATCAAGTACCACTGATTTCCTGTGGGGTGGGTACAAAGCCCATATCAACATTGATCCCTCATCAGTATTATATTTGGAGCCTGTATATACTTTTGTCACCTTTTCCTTATCAAGCTTATGAGTAGCATTACTACCCTTCAAGAAACTATCAAAAACCAATGCAGAATTCAAATCTAAACTAGGAAATATCATAACACCAGCATCCTCCAACATTTTCCTCCCCACTTCTGGAGTCATATTTTCCATTTCATCATCCACACATCTTCTCAATTGAGCCAACAATTGTTCCTCATTTCTAGAAGTGATATCATCAACATTCTCTCTTATCTCCTTCCCCTTTTACTTGTACAAGAATGCTTTGAACTCAGGGGAATGTATAAACTCATCATCAGAAACAAAGGATTTGTACTCCATATGCCTAGCATCAACATCACCACTTTCAATACTTTGTTCTCTGACTAGGCAGAAATATTGTTGAGTCCTCATTCTAGATACCTTTAATGCTTTACCCTGTGACACATCAGCTCTTGGTGCTTCTTCATCTCCAGAAGACAATAACTCAGTATCTTGTAGCCCTTGGTTATACCTTTCAACTACCCTTTTTGCTTCATCTTCATCTAGATTTCTAATCATATCATCAAAAGGATAGGGTACATGCTGATACCCTCGAAAATTAATCCTTTCTTTGGCTGAATGAATATACCCCTCAGGGTCAAAGTATTTCTTGGTTGGTCCTCTTTTCATGTTATAGTGCAACAATCTGTCAAGAATTGAATTATATCCCTCTTTAGCCAACACAGTGAAATCACCAAAGCATAAAGTACTAGGCATAAATGCCTGCTTCCCAAAAGAGCTGAAATGCATCACACTACTGTAATCCATTTGTCTAACAATTTCCAAGTATGTAACCCTATTTGGAACTGTCCTTGGCAGAATGAAAGGAGCATCTTCAAATCCATACACTCTGATTATAGTAGCTCCCTCTAAACAATACCAATCTCCCCAGTTATGGTCAATTGGCCCATCAAAATCTTTTTAGGCCTGAAACTTTTGATCTCATCACAAATATGATACAAGATATCAGATATAATTTATACAATGTCTTTGGCAAATACCTCAAAATGGATAAAACTAGAACTGCAAACCCGCTATATCCTAAATGGTACCCATAATTGAATAACAAAGTGGCAATGTTTCAAACACCCTCCTTACCATTGAGAAATTCTCATTTCAAGGCTAATCTCCAAGCTCTTATCCAAAAATATATAACTAAATGCATCAAACAATGAATAGCTTGAGAGATGAACAATGGAAGGTCCGTTCTCATAGCCATCAACTCGAAATAAGCTCCTTAGAAATATATATGAAGCATAATCAAATAACCTGGCATTGTGATATTAAATGTCTGTTGCAATGACCATTGGCACCATTGACATAAATTTCGGGGCATCCATCCCCAACACCTGACACATTGAAAAATATGTATACTTCATGTAGGGTTCAAACAAATCTACATGATAGCGAGGCCCCTCACTATCTTCTTCCAGAGAAGAGCACTTATTTTAACCCTAGTAAGGAATTGTAACCTCCAACGCAAACTCCTTGTATCCATTCAAAATTTCCTTCGCAACTCTTCACAATTGATTTCCTCATTACAAAATCCTTCCAATTTGGAAAACCTCACCAATTCCTTCTTTTGACACATGTATCTGTGGTTTTCTAGAAGGATCACATATTGCTTTACGCTTTGGATCATAATGATCAGCAAGCAATTTTACCAATTTAGCATTAATAAATATATTAGGGCACACCAATTTCCCTACATTCAACTTCCATGGATTACAAAGTGGCTCAAAATGATTTCTCCTATGATAGTGGAAATTGGAAAGCTCATACCCTCTCATAGCAGTCCAGACATCACCTGTGAACTTGCATTTTTCATCCAGCTTGTCAACTTCTTCCCTAAGCTATGCGGACCTTCTAGCTTTAGGCCCCAAACTAGGTAGTTGATCAATAAGGTCTTGATTTAGCTTCCTTTTAGTGCCTTCATGCTCTGTATCAGTCTTTTGTATCTTTCCCTTCGACTAACTGCTCTCACTAAGTTTCCTACCCTTACACTTTCCAGAACTAGAAGACTCCATTTTTTCAAGCTTACAGAATCAAAATATGAAAAACAGAGAAGCAACTACTTATAGTATTCTACTTGAGCTCCTCAGACTGAAAAATCATCTTGGTTCTCGCTCATCTTAAGCATCTACCCAAGAATTCAGCTCCTAGGAAATGAGGAAACTTGATTAAACATCACTATTTATTACTATTTTATCCCATCGCATCTATTAATGAAGCTAACGAATGAAGCCAAATTTTAAAAATGGCAATCAAGCATCAAAATGTCCTTTCATGAGAAAATTCAAATCTGAGGGAAATCCCTTTTCAACATTTATTTCATCATTCTCCAAGACACTCAGCAGTCTTACCGACACCTAGAATCAACTTGACAACAAATGCTTTTTCTTTTCATGTCACTATGACAATTCAAAGTCAGGGAAGCATCACATAGATATCATGGAACAATACCGATATGTTTTCTTCAAAGCTTTTTGCAATTGCTGAGACATTAATGTTATTCACACCAACTGAAATCCTCTATCTTTATGTTCTTCGCTATAACCCGCAGATGTTGGGGAAACTTTTCATGGACTTCATCCTATTTCACTGAAAGTATTTATCTTCATTGGGTTGCCAAGATGAACTTATATTCTTGCCGATACAATCTTTGTTTCACCCGCTTCGCTGTGACTTTCAAAGTTGGGGAGATGTTATGCAAATATCTTTGCATCTTACCAATATATACTTTTCAATGTATTTTCATTTGCTAAGACAAAATCACCCTTTCACTGATGAATTCTCATTTCAGTATGTCCACCAACTTTTCTCACCGAAGAAATAAACCCAACCATTGAAATAATACTTTCGGCAAGATAATGAACCTTCAGGAAAACTTACACCGACACCAAATGTCCTACTGAAATCACTCCTCCAGATTACTCCTATTCGGAAAAACTCACCCTGTACCATCTATCAGTATAATATTCATACTTCAGTGAAACTTATACGGACAAGTTCTTCTCTCGGCGATGCATATCTCCATCGGCATAAGATTTGAGTCGGCAAGACTCCATAGCCTCTCACCGATAGGTTTGAAATACCTTTGAACTTGGTTCTGCCAAACAATGGCCCCTTCACATAGACCTTCCCCGATGCACATACGTCTTACCAAGACATCTGTTTGCAAGTTAATCAGTGAAACAAAATGATTTCATTATGAGTTCATACCGATATCAATTAGTCTAGCTAAAACAACCCTTTTATGCATTAGTCGGTATGACATATTGTCTTCACCCCGAGATTAGACCAATGCCCCAACATATACCGATATACTTTTTTCAGGATGCCTGTCGGCAAGAAAAAATTAGTTCACTGAAACATTTTCCCGAACACCTTTATCTTGAGCGATAAACATCCACATGCACCAGTCGGCGAAACACACTGTATTCGCCATGACTTTAGTCCAACAATGACTCCCCTTTGCCGAAATGATTCCTTTTGTTGCCGAAACAAGAAAATTGTCCTACCGATAGTCTGCAACAAACATATATTAGTGAAAAATCAGGTCGGGGAGACTTTTACAATGTCTCGCTGATTCGGGTCTTTTAATGAGAAATGAAAGACTTGATGGATTCAATGGATTTTATGATAGAAAAAAAGCAAAACAATACAAAGAGGGACTTTGATGCTTATGATGAGAACTCAATACTGGAACTTTTGAATGCAATAGAATGTAAAAATTTCAAAATTTTATAGTTCTAACACATCCATTTATGTACAACCTTATGTGACTACCAAAATTCGGTTTCAAGTCATGATTGAAAATCCACTTCTAGCCAAGTTGAAAAACTTGAACACACCAATAAAAATAAAAATAACACATAAAACTTCTATAAACCTAATAGAATCTTTTTATAGTTTAATCTATCTCCTCAACCATAACCACAACCAACCCAACTGTTTGCAAGTCAAGTGGTAGCTATTAAAATGGTGATGTCTTATACATATGGGGATCTAAAGAGATAATTTATTCCCCTACCTGATACCCTTCACAACACAATGAACCAATTATTTCAATAACACATGCTTACTTTCCCACCTGTTAGACAACTTGATTCAAATCAGCCCTTACCACCCACTTTCAAACCTAACTCTTATTTTCATTTTCATTGCCAAAATGGACAAGACATTGAACACTGCAAGCATCTAAAACATTTAGTTCAAGACCTCATTGATTTAGGCCATTTGTCCATATCAGACATAAATTATCAAGGAAATAAGTCCATTGCACCCCCTAACCAAAACTTAAAAATTTTCACCAATCCAATGCCTAAACATAATACCTCATTTATCAAGGCTAGTGAACCTTCAAAGACTGATGTAATGACTGTTGATACAAATATTGAAAAAAATGATGCAACTCCTACTATTACCCAAGTTAGTCTTATGGATAAACTTGTGGCTACCATATATGCTATCCCTCATAAGGGCCAAACCACTAAATCTCTTGATATTATTTTTTTTGCTAAAGACATACTACAAAAAGCTTCCTGATGGTCCTCTCTACATAGATGGAAAAATTTATGATAAGCCCACTAATGCGATATTAATAGATTCTTCTTGTGGTGATAACATGATCCTATAGGAGTTTTTAGTATTACATGAACTATATCAAGATGATTATAATAAACCAACTGCATGGATTAAAACACATAATGGTTTTGCATGCACTATGATTGGATTGATCGTGCTACCCTTACAAATAGGACCTAAGACTTTGGATGAAATTTTTTCAATTGTTCCACAATTTGACTAATTTTGTTTGTGGCTAGGCCACCCTTGGCTTCGTTAAATGAATGTGGTCCCCTCAATTGTTCATAAGTGTTTGAAGTTTCCACGTGACAATGAGATAGTCACTATACACCATAGTGGTTTAATCCTTTATCTTTCAAAGGTAACTTCTCATTCGAAGCCTTTTGGCTTGAACCCATGGATCCTATCACCCCTTGCAAGGACTTTTTTTTCATAACTTATCAAAATTTTAAAGCTAAAAAGATAGCCAAATTATCTCTCCATAACATATCCCCATCCACTTCCACCCATCCTATCATACATAAAACCATGCTTCAACCTAAGTTTGATTTTGAACAAACCTTCAAACCTCTTGAACAACCAGCCCTCAACACTTCCCCACCATTGTTTAAATGACCAAGGGAACCTGAAAAAAACCCTGCTCAGCCTCCTCGAATTAAACAAGTATATAAAGAAAAGGAGATAGTGATTGATCTATCTTCTTCGACTTATTTTATTCTTCCTTCTTCAAAAATAGAAGAACCTATGATGATTCAATCCACTCTTACACCTCAATAACTCTAAAATAGAATAAAATTAATCCACAGTTATAGGGAATGTAGGCGTCATTGTTGTCTCCTTGCTCACCAATCTCACAATGAAGACAATAAATAAAATCAACCTCCACCCTTGACAAAAGTGATAGGTGACCACCCTCCCTCTCTTGACCCACCACAAGATAGTCCCATGCAAATTTCACAACAAAATGAACCAATCCAAAAACCAAATCTTTTGATAAATCCATCCTTAGAAATCACCCTTCGCCCTCCTATCATCCTTAATCTTGATGATGACGATGATGATGCAACAATTTCCAAAATAGACAAAGAAGTGCATAATGACCTAAATTCTCTATTTTCATCTACAGTGATCTTAAATGATAAATCCTCTCCACCAAGTGAAGAACCTGGTATGACTCCTAGTTCGACACTTGCAATTATTCCTTTGGACAGTCAACCGTCCTCGCATTACACTAAACATGATTGGGAGGTAGATGAATTGTTAGATGGTTGACCTACATTTTCCTAGATACCCTTTTATCTTTTTTTCCTTTTCTTTTGATGTGTGTATCATATTCCCCGTATCATGTTCTTGATGTTTTCTCTCTTTGTACACTTCTTCTATTCGTACCTCTATTCTTCTATTTGTCATGCATTGTCTTTTTCCTTTTCATTTTGTGTTTTCCTTTTGTGGATGACGCAAAGTGTAGAGATGCCCTATATCTCTTCCATGTTGGCCCAAAAGGTCTTTTTTTCTTTTTTTCCTTTTGGGGATGATGCAAAGTGTAGAGACACCCTATGTCTCTTCCATGTTGACCCAAAAGGTATTTTTTGTTTTTTCTTTAGTTTTGTGTTTTCCTTTTGGGGATGATGCAAAGCGTCGAGATTCCCTATATCTCTTCCATGTTGACCCAAACCTTTTTCTTTTCCTTTTTTACTTTGTCTTTTCTTGTTTTTTTTTCCTTTTGGGGATGATGCAAGGCATTGAGACAGAAATGTCTCCTTCATGTTGACCCAAAAAAAATTCAATTTTTCTTTCACCTTTTCATTTTTGTTTTTCCTTTGTTTTCAATCTCTTTGTGTCATTCTTCCAATTCTATTTGCTTTGGGGAATGATGATAGTTCTGAGATATTTAATAAAAACATTGTAGCAATGAACATACTGACCCCAAATCCATAGATCCCTTATGCGTTTGGTGTGTTTTCTTTTCTGGGGGGAAACTCCATTTTTTTTCTTTTCATTTTCCTTGACATGACACAGCCTAACTTTGAAACAAATGACTTGGCATAGGGATTTCAAAGTTGGCTCTCATGTTTTGTTTTATTTTTGCATTTTCTTTCCTTCACTACTTTAAATTAATTTCTCATAGAACGATGTGTAGCAATTCCTTTAAAGTTGGGGGCACACATTACCATAATTTATTTTCATTCTTGGTTCCTAGTGTAGCCTTGTCGTTTATGTGATGTGTTTGTCACTTTATGGTTGGCATTGGGTATGATGTCCTTCATAAGTGTGATCTATCTCGACATATTACAATACTCTTGGTGGCTTGATGCAACACACTACATCCCCTAAGTTGTGAATATACTATTATTTTATTGGTCCTCTTTTGGAGACATTAGACACAATGTTCCCTAAGTGACTGAACTTGCATGAACTAAAAAAGATTCCTTTGAACATCTTTTGAATCTTACATTTTACATTTTTCCATTTCCTTTTTCCACCTTGCATAACATAACTTGCATGATTGTGGTACTTTTTTTTTCTTGTGGCACTTTTCTAAAGTTATCAGGTGGCATAACTTTAACATGGTTGAGCGGGAAGCCCACCTAGCGGTATGAGTTTTCCCCATAGCCACCTTTGTGTTTGTGAGTGCATACCAACTAGCATATGTATCTAAGATTTTTGGGCTTTCTCACCCTCTAGATAACTAGTTCAATCACCCTAGAGTAAGTATATATTTGGGCCTTCTCACCCTACAAACAACCTAAAGTTTTATGGCCCCAGAGTGAGTACATAATCTCTTTTTCAAAAAATTAGCCTAGATCTAATCCACTAGTA
>VDFB02058242.1:557839383-557999383 GCA_007258455.2 Sequoia sempervirens
TTGCATTTAGTATTCCTTGTATGAGAATTTGTACTTGGTGTCCTATTGTTAATACTATAGTGAGAAATTTTGAGACTCGTGTCATCCTGTGATAGCACAATCATCATGGATCTTAGTTTTTCTAGCTCTTTCACTCCTAGTATTGACACTAGCTCACTAGGTATGGACCATACCCTCAACAATTCCTTACCTTCAAGTAGTGTGATGCTTGTTGAAACAATGGTTGCTAGTATTCCACAAGAAAACATAATCCAAATTCATGAAGACTTAGCAAACCTACAAAATCAAATAAGTACTGAGAACATTTCAACTATCGCAATCCCTATAATAGATAACATTCATCACATGCTTGAAAGTGAAGATGGACTTGACCTTGTGCGTAACATAGTTCAAATCTTTGGAAAACACTTTACCTCAAACACTAGTTGTCCTTTACCTATGAACAATGTCACAAGCCAAGGAGGAATTCAAATTCCTCCTCCCACAACAATTTCCTCTATTCCTACCTATACCAACACTCAAGTTACAACAACAATGCAACCGACTAGTAATGTGATCCCTTCCTTAGGTATTTCCGCTAGCATCCCTAGTACCTTTGTGGCATCGCACATCATATCTCCTACCACTTTACCACCTATAAGCATTCCATTAATTTTCCCTTCAAACACATACACACCTCCACCATTTTCACCTCCATCTCACAACACAAGCAATGACCCTCTCATAGGCCACCTTTTCCAAACCGTTTCATCCCTTCAAAAATAAGTTTCCACTAACAACCAAAATCAAAATGACCCACCTACATATTATGTCAAAAGTAGTCCTTTGTCCTTGGAGATATTGTAAATACTAATTCCACAAGGTGTAGAGGTCCCTAGATTTGAGAAATATGTGGAAAAGGATATCCTTCTAACCATGCTTTCACTTACACAGCTTTATGCAGTGACTTTGTTCTTGATGATAAAATATTGGCTAAACTTTTCCCTAGGTCCTTGAAGGATACTACCTTAGAATGGTTTTCTTTGTTACTGAACAACTCAATTCATTCATTCAATGAACTGGTTGAGGCATTTATAATCCATTTCCAAGTTTATATGACTCCTAAGATGACCTTGGCCAATTTGATGAGATGTAAGAAAAAAGAAGAAAAGATAACTGACTTTATTTCATGCTATCAATCACTTTATTCCCAAATCTATGTAAAGGTTCTTGATCCTCACCTTCAAAAGATGTTCATAGATAATTTTCAAAGTAAGATACAAGATAAGCTTACCATGATGAAATTTCCCTCCTTCATGCACTTGTGTACTGCCCTCTATGATTATCAAAACTCAGTTAGTAGTTGTGATACAAAACCCACCTCTAGCTAAACTGAGAAGTCTGAGTCCACAAACCAAAAAAATTACCAACCTTTTAGAAAGAAAAATAAAGGCTTCCTTCAAATTAATCCACCTCAACAAACAATTCAAAATACCAATACCCAAGTAGCTTTTGTAAAAGCAACGAAACACTTTAACTATGGGGACTCGAAAAGACAATTCACTCCCCTACCCAATACCCTTCATAACACAATGTCACAACTTTTAGAACATCAAATGATCACCTTGCCTCCCATTAAAACACTCGATCCTAATAAGCCTATACCTCCAAACTTTTGGTCAAATTCTTATTTCCAAATTATCACTAACAAAATGGAGATGATACGAAACATTGTAAGCGTCTTAAACATCTTGTGCAAGACCTCATTGATTCCAGTTGGCTTTTTGTTGGAGGTGTTAATGATCAAGGAAATAATTGTGTTTCCCCTCCTAACCAAAACTTTCAAATCTTTACCAACCCCATTTTTGAAACATAATATTTCATTTGTCAAAGCTAGTGAAACTACAAAGACTAATGTGATGAATGTTGACATGGATGATGAGAACATGGATACAATTCAACAAAGTCCTATGGATACTGATCAACAAGAACAAAATCCTATCGATGGTTTGGTTGCATTGGTTGAAACACATAATCGTAAGGGCCAAAATAAAAATCCACTTGACATTGCTTTCTCCTCTAAAGATATACTTAAACATGCACCTAATGGTCATCTTTACATAGTCGGCCGAATCTATGATAAACCCACTACTGGGATATTAATAGATCATGTTTGTGGAGAGAATGTGATCACCGAGGAATTCTTACTTCTACATGAGCTTTATTAAGAAATATATGACAAACTAAAATCATGGATTAAGATGCATAATGGTTTCACTTGCCCTACGATGTGATCAATCACCTTACCTTTATAGGTAGGACCGAAAACACTAGATGTCTCATTCTCCATCATATTGGCATCAGATTAATTTCATGTGAGGCTTGGTCACCCATGGCTATGCTCCATGGGAGTGGTCCAATCAGTTGTGCATAAATGCTTAAAGTTTCCCTTTGACAATGAAATGTTCATTGTGCATCATAGTGGCTTTAACCCTTTGTCTTCCTATGGAAACTTTTCCTTAGACTTCTTTTGGCTCGAGCCTATGGAACCTATTAAACCTCGTGAGGACTTCTTTTCCAAATCCTACCAAAAGTTTAAGGAAAAATTTATAGAAAAATTATCCCTTCAAAACATGCCTCCACCCACCACCAAGCCTACCATCCTTGATGAAACCATAATTGAACCAGAAGACATTCCAAACAACCAAGATCAATCTAATACAAAACATTCACCCATTTCCTACAAAAGACCAAGTGACAATGAAAACAATCCTGTCACGCCTCCTCAAATAAAACAAGCTTATAAGGTTAAAGAGAAAGTGGTTGAACAATCTTCCATGGTTCCTTCCATTCCTCCCCTTAGGGAAGAAAATAAACCTATGGTTGGTCAACCTGCTCCTACACAAACACAACTTGAAAATAGAACTAAAAGAAATAGAGGTGCTAGAGAACATAGGCGTAGACGTCATGCCCTTGCTCGAAGGTTAAATGAAGAAATAAACAAAGGAAATTAAAATTAAAACCTGACTGAAGCAATGCATGACAAGTCTCCCCTTCGCTGAAACGAAACAATTTTATACCACAACCGTAACAAGAGCTAAACCCTTCTTTGGACATTATCATTCGACCTCCTATTATGATTAATTTGGATGACAATGATGAGATTGCAAAGATAGACGAACAAGTGCATAATAAATTGAATACATTGTTTTGCTCTTCCATGAGCTTACATAACAATTCTCCTAAGAAGAGTGTTGAACCTAGTGATGGCCCTAGTTTGGCACTTGCTATTATCCCTTTGGCTAGTTATCCACCTTCTATATTTGATGAACACAATTGGGATGTGTACGACCTAATCATAGGTTGACTTGCATGTGCCTTACTAGTCCTTTGCATTATTTATTTTTTCTTGTGTGATTGCATGTGTGTAATGTGATCCCTCGTATTGTTTTGTTTGATGTATCTCTCTCTCTTTGTGACATTCCTCTATTTGTACCTTCATTCTTCTCTATGTCATAAATCTTTTATCTTTTTCCTTTATCTTTTCCATTTGTCTTGTGTTTTCATTTTGGGGATGATGCAAGGTGTCGAGACATTCATGTCTCTTCCATGTTGACCCAAAAGCTTTTCTTTTATCTTCTTTTTTCATTTGTCTTGTGCTTTCCTTTTGGGGATGACACAAGGAATTCAAACATTCATGTCTCTTCCATGTTGACCCGAAAGGTTTTTCTTTGTTTTTGATCTCTTTGTATCATTCTTCTAGTTCTATGAGTATTCATGTAATGATGAAAGTTCTAAGCTCTCTAAAAATATTGTAGCAAGAACATACTGACCCCAAATCCATAGACTCCTTATGTGTGTTTGGAGTTTCATTTTTTGGGGCAACCCCTCTCTTTTATTTTGCATGACATAGCTTTACTTGGAAACATATGTCTTGGCATAGGGCTTTTCAAGTTAGCTTTCACATATTCTTTATTGTTAGCATTTATCATTTGCTACTTTAAAGTAATTTCTCACAGCATGGTGTTTAGCAATTTATTTAAAGTGGCGGCATACATTAGCATTATTCTTTTGCATTTCATGTTTCATGGTGTAGTCTTCTTACTTCATGTGATCCGTCTTTCACTTTGTGGATAACATTGGGTATGATTTCCTTCAAGAGCATGATCTCTCTAAGCATATTATATTCCTCTTAGTGGCTTGATGTGACACACTACATCCCCTAAGTTGTGAATCTTCTATTATTTTATTGGTCCTCTCTTGGAGACATTAGGTACAATGTTCCCTAAGTTAAATACATTACATGAACTAAGGAAGACTCCTTTGAACGTTCCCTATTTTTGCATTTACAATTTTGGTTATATGGCCACCTTGCATAATACACCTTGCATGCATGTGGAGCCATCTTGTTTGCTCATGAGTTCCAAGAATATGAAGCTTTGATTGCCTCATGAAGCTTGAAGTTTTTTATTGTGTGACACCTTATCAAAGTTATTAAGAGGTATAACTTTGGTATGGTCTGACGGGAAGCCCAACCAAGGCATGACTTTCCTATAGCCACTTGTGTGTGTGTGTGAGTGCATACTAGCCATCTGTGTATGTGTCTCACCTCTTTTGAATCCTCACCCAATGGATAGCTTGAAGTTCCATTGCCTCAGAGTGAGCATGCATTTTTGGACCAAAAACCTAGATCTGATCCACATCACAATGGAAAAATGGTCAAAGCTTGATCCACCCCCTCTCTTGATTTTTTTTCTTTTCTTCTTGTATTTGGAAATGTATGCTTGTGCCTTGATGATGCTCTTTATATCATTATTCATGTGTTTTCTTTCGTGCCTATGTTGGTTTACCATGGGATCTTGATTCTGGGGGCTTGATTACCCCTCTTGATCATTTTCATCCTATCTTACTGGAATTAGTGCACTTGGACCCCTCTTGAAGTGATTTTTTCTACTTTAGTGTGAGTTTGAATCAATTTCATCCTCTCACTAAAGTGGGTGCTAAATGTAGTGTCAAAAAATGTCATCGGTGACATTTTCACACTTGTTTGGGCCATCCTTATAAAATTGAGCTTAATGATGCCTTGACTTAGAGTTGTAATGTGTTTAACACACTCACATTAGGTCTTGGGCCCTTGTAAACTAAATAAACCTAATCATGCCTTATTTGGAGTGTTGTAACACACTTCCACACTTTTCTAGGGTTTTCATAAATGATTGGGCTTCTTTATGCTTTAATTAGCCTTATTTTGTATCCACAAGCCTTAATTAATGCATCTTTATCAGGATAATCTTGACATAAATCAACATCTAATCATAATTCAAGTGTTTTTAGGTTGTGTGGCCCAAATTTAGTGATCTAGGACTCATATGCCACCTTGGGCGTATGAGTCCTACCTAGGGTTTTGGGTCCCAATCTAGATTTTACACCTTTCTAAGTATTTTTGAAAATAGTCCCATAATTTATGCCTAATGGGACTCATATGCAACCTTGGGTGAATGAGTCCTGTGTGGCCAAAAATCAAAATTAATTCAAATTCTTGGTGGGTTTTATTCACCTATATCTAATGTTGGCTTGTAGTGTTGTAATTTTGGGAAATTTGGCATAATCAAGTATAAATCCAAGGTTATTTCATTCATTTTTCTCCTAACAAGCAATCAAGTTACCTAGCAAGTTGAATGAGCATCCTTATAGAAAATTGGGGTTTACAAGAGCATTCAAGTGTTTACAAGAGCATTCGAGAGTCTTCAAGGTTTGATTATCAAGTTTTTTAGAGCATTATTCAAGTATCAAGCATCATGACAAATTATTCATGCATCATGTTTTTTTTTTAGCTAACAATTGTGATGTAGGTTTCATGATTCAAGCTAGCATTCAACTTAAGATCTATCACATTCAAGCAATAGTCAAGATCTACATCCATTGGATCCATTTCATACATGTTTGCAGCACTTCATTACTAAGGTTTGGTGAGTTGCAACATTATATTTTATTCATTCATCATTATCCTTTCCAATTTGTGATTTGACCACGAAAAACCCCTTTCTACGAACAAAACAACATTTTTTCCTCTCGTTAGTGTGTGATTTGTAGGTTCAGATTGAAGACATATTGAAGAGAAATTTTGGAGAAAATTTTCAAAGTTTTTAATGTTTTCAAAGTTATCACCTTGCATTGAAGATCATTAGAGAACATCTACAAGTTGCAAATTGAAGATATAGATTTGGAGATCAAGTGGAAAGGAAATAGCAGACATAGAAGAGTAGAATCAAACTTTGAATTTCTAGAAAAAAATAACTAGACTGATATGCCACTTCTGGTGTATCATTCCTAGTATAGGTGAATTTCCATTTTTTTGCAAATTCAGACTCACCACTGTCAAAAACCTATTCCTACCCAAAAACCCTAATCTGGGACTAAATCGCCCAATCTAGCGTATGAGTCCCAATCAACATTAAAATTAGTTTTTTTAGTATTTCAAAGCTTCATCCAATCCTCTTTAGGTTTCGAGGTGCACACCTTTTATCTCTCAACTTGTTATTATGTTTTAAATGCTTTTCTAGTTCATTTAGTGAAAGATTGCATTGCATTAGTTTAAGAATTTTGATTTACATTTCATTAGTCTTTCGAAGCCCTAGCTTGGTGGTGAACCCCTCATTAGTTTATAATCAAACCCTAGGACAACCCTATTCCAAGATCTTTTTCCCCTTTCCATCATTGGATTGAGATCTCTAAGGTCTTCCTTGAATGAGAGAGTGCGAAGATTGTTATTCTATCTCCCAAGCATAGAAGCAACAAAATTCAACCTTTTAATAGGTCCTCTCCTCCATCAATTGATCTCTCTCCCTCTGATATTGTGTGATATTGATGTTAGAGTCTTGAGAAATCTCCAACTGGATCATCTAATCCTACTCTATAACTCTCATAGTGATGACAGCATCTCTCTTTAATCTAACCTAATCCCACTCAAAAGTAAGAATGATAATCTGAGCATCTGATGCCTATCTCTATGCTATCTTGGCATCTCTCTCCCCCAACCTATAATCCCTATCGATAATGGCCTGATCATGCTCTACATGATCTTGATCATGCTTTACATAATCTTGATCATGCTCTACATGATCTTGATCATGCTATGTTATAACTTGTGCAAGGTGTGTTGCTAAATCCCCCTATCCATGAGGAGAGGGAGGAGGTGCTTGGTGTGCCCGCTGACCCTAAGGTCCTTGTTGTACCTTCTATTGATATTGAAGGAAATCTCCCTAACCATCCTACCTTTTCCCATTCTACCCATCATCCTATGCATGTTTCTCCTACTCGTGGGTTATTCATAAGTGCCTCTCGGCCCCCTATGGATCCTCCTCTCCATCTCCTCCCTACAACTACACTACTAGCTATTACACCCCCTGGAGGATGGTAAATCTCAAAGGTCTTTGTTGACCCCACCATGCATCATAATCTGGTGTGGTTCCTAGATGTCCAAGAACTATGGCCCACCCCCAATCCATAGGTGACAACCTCCCGAACTCATCAATTGCTCTCTTAGAGTCTACTCTCGACCCCCATGCATCAACCTCCCTGACTATTTATGCATATCGAGTGTGATAATCCTTTGCTGAGATGGTATGTCTCTCCTCAAACTAGCGAAGAACCCTGTCTGGTAGATATCTCTCAAGAATGATGTCAACCACCCTATGAGATAGTGGGTCTAATAGCAGTAAACTAGATGGTTGTGGTTGTCATCCCATGCCTTACAGTCTAGGTACAGTCTCCATATGAACTCTTCCATATCATCAAACACATATCTCCAATACTGAAGCTTGATCGATAGTCTATAGTGTAGGAAATCATGGTATCTGTAGGAATAGGGATCATGTGCATCACACTCATCAATACCCTAAGGTTGTGTAACAACAATCCTCTCCCAAGCCCAGACATGAAGTAAGATAACACCTATAGAAATACTAGTACCACCACTGTAACACACCTGATGCATATTATGATACAAATGTGCTAGGATGCAAGGTCCCCATGCATATCGAGTCCCCTCCATCATGCTCTCTATACATACACCCCAACCAACTGGAAATCTCTGGGAGCACCTATTGAGTATCAATGGCCCTATGATCAACCCATCCAAAATAATGATCATCTCATCTGCATCTCCTACATAAGGATTCAAATCTATCTTCCAACAATAACAATAAGTCTCTACACACCTAACAACCTTTGCATGGCTTTGGTACCTCTAGTAACATCATACTCCACCATCTTGCCATGGATTGGAATCTGCAGAATCCACTAAACATCCTCAAGTATAATTGTACACTCTCTAGTAGGAAGATGGAATATGGCAGTCTCTAACCACCACCTCTCTACCAATGCTATCATCATCCCTCTGAGTGTGAATCTCTAGCATATAAGCTATGAAGTCCAAAACCAATCACCTGTAGAAACTGGATCTCAAGATCTTGGATATGAGCAAGTCTATCAAGTAGCTAGGGTCTATGTTCTCATGTGTATAATGGATGAAGTGTAGCCTACAACCATTGAACCCATAGTGTCAATTTGTTTAAAATCTAATTGAAAAGTTAAGTTTGTAGTTAAATTTTATAAATGTGAGTATCTTTTTATACAACCGCATAGACCTTTTTCAAATGTGGGATTATTTTTTGCAACTGCATCAACTTGTTTCAAATACAGATCTGTTCATGTGGCAAACATGTTTCCCTAAGGAAATCATGATAAAATCCAAAATTTCTAGCCCACACAATCATATTTTGCAATCATAAATGTGTAAAAGTGTTGCAGTAGTGCAAACACACTGGTATAATGCAATAGGATTGTTTCAAAACAAACGTAGTTGTCCTAAAACTATAGATTTGAGCATCTTGTGCCAAGCATGACAATCCTGAGGATTGCCATGTTTGTTCATCCTACCTTTAGTTATTAAATACATGAATGAAATTAAGGAAAAAACATAAATTAAAACTTTGCATATTGCAACCCGTACACCGACTGGCACTAATACTATCTAATCACATCAGAATGATGTGGAGATCCTATAATCCTCGTCATCACAAATGCACATTTGTGGATTTGGGTCTCTAGAGAACGAGAATCTGGAAAGGATAAGTGTGCAAATGAGGAGCCTTTGAACCTTAATTTCCTATTTAAGCCCCCCAAACCCTAGGTTTTTGCTCACCGCCACACTCTTGGGTTAATTTTTGAGCATCTTGAATCATCCTAATCTTTTTTGTGACCCCTAGGGCCTAATTCTCCATCTTCTTTGCATCTAGACTAGTCCTGAACCTTGTTGTGAGCCTAACCTAAAAATTATTTTTTCTAGTAGACCTCTCAGGTGGTAGCCCAACATCCTATTGTCCTCCTACCAATCAACGAGGAAAAGTGGGCCATCTTTAAAAATTTCAATCCTAATATGAGCATTGAATGTCTTTGAAACAATGTAGTAAGTACATTGTGTCAAATAGGGGCAAAATGTAGACATGTAAAAATTCCTAATGAGTATCACACATCTCGAAATTGCATTTTACCATCATTCTCATCATTTTCATTATCATCAATGTATTTTCATCATTTTATTTAATTTGCATCATTAATCACCCTTTAACATCATTTAACATCATTTCCACCATTTAATGCTAATTTACTTTATTAATTAAATAATCTTGTATTATTGTCGATATTGGCATGGTGTGATGGTTTAAAGGTGGCATTGTTGTTCTTGCCACCAAGGTTCAAACCCCATTGGGGTGGTATTGTTGAGTGGTTGTATTTCGGTTCATAGCTCCGGTTCAAAAGCGTTTACCCCTTCAATAAAAAATAATAATCTTGTATTATTTAATTAATTCACTATTTCATTTACTAATTAACCCCTTCACCCTCCTAGTTAAATAATTTTTAAATTATTTAATTAGGTTCATTTAATATTTCTTGTAATCCTATATAATTAAATCATTTTAATTATTTAATTATCCCACCTTTAATCTCCATACCATTAATGGAATATTCTTTTTTAAAATAGCATATTCTCATCCTCCACAATTAGATAATTTTTAATTATTTAATTCTCTTATTTTTCCTTCACAAAGCATATTCCTTTGGAATAAATATCTTCGAATTTTCTTGTCTCAATCATTCTTAGCCCTTCATCTTGAGATCTAATTTCCACCCTTGATCATGAAATATCCTACCATTTTCCTACAAATGTGGGGATATTTTGAGTTCTAACTAATCATATACTTCCATCTTCTTTGATCTTCTCTCCTTTGTGGGTGTTACGATGCAATCTTGACCCTTCTTTGTGGGAATTGAAACTCAATCTAAACCCTTGATCCAAATCATGAATTCTATATAATCACCCTCATTCCTCCATATTTCTCACCTAAAATTTGAGTAGCTAAGCCATGTCATTTTGAGTTTTTTAGCAATCATCTTGAGAGCATTTCATCATATGTATCATTCTATCATCTAGTTCATTCATGAATTTGATATTTTGCAACTACAATGAAAGGCTAAGTGTTGAGCAATCCAACATCACAAAACACTAGGCTTCTCCAAAAATGGGATGGTAAGATTGTTTATTATTTTCATGATTTCATATGTTTGATTGGGTTTTTCTAACATCTTGTGATTGATTTCATAACAATAGAACAATCAAAGCTCATTAATAAGTGGGTTTTGAAAATTCTTGTGTTGTTTGATCAATTCCACTTTTCCCTCTTACATTTCTATTTATTTATATTATTTATTTGCCTATATTGTCATGCCATCAATTGGGACCCACCAGTTGGGTGGCATCCCCGTTGGAGGTGATTGGATGACACATCATTGTCCCAAGTGGAGATAAGCATACCACTTTGGAATCTTTGACTTATAAAAGATTCCATGACATGTCATAAGGAATCTTTGTGCATGGAGAAATTTGGCGCCCAATTTGGGTTATGATAGGCTATAAGAGGATTAGATATTTTGGTCAGTTATGATGGATTCTATGAAAAATATTATGGTAGATTTTATTGCAAATTTTATGGAATATTTTATGGTATATTTTATGAAAGTTGTAAGGCATCTGTCATAAGCTATTATTAGCATATTTTGGGCACCCAATCTTGAGGAGGAAGAATCAAATCTTATGAAAATTGTAAGAGGTGTAAGGGAATATTATACATGTGTCCAAATGCTATGTATGGCATGGGAGATTGTGCCATGTGGATTTGGATGCCCATTCCCTTCTAGGTGCTTCTCTTATCTTTCATTTCTCTATATATTATATGCCTTGCATTGTAGCATGTATAGTTTTTTTGCAAGTAACATAGTGTTGTAGGATTCACTCTAGAATAGGTGTTTGTTTCAAAACACTTGTTGAAGAAGCTTTGTACTTGAAGCTGCATTGTAATCCTTATTTCAAGTAATGCATAAGTATTATGCTTTTGTAAGGTGGGGTTCTTTACCTGAAAGGGTTTTCCCACATATATCTGGTGTTATTAGTTTATGTGTACTTATCATTCTATCTTATCATTTCTATGTGATTCTTTTTCTATAACTATATAAGGTGTTGGTACAAATTTTTTGTAACTCTCCCCTACTTAGATTAGTGTAGGAAGTTTTTCTCACTCACCCTACTTCCTTTCAATAATTGCAAGCCATTCGTAACACTCTCTCATTATTTTATTTTATATAATCTTGTCCATACACTCTCATCTTCATCTATTACATTTGTGATAAGGGTTCTCCTCCTTGCGAGGTTTTTTTCCATCACACATCTATTATAGTTGTGATAGGGACTCTCCTCCTTTGTGGGATTTGTTTCTATCACATGTATTTTCTTTACACGTTTTATCTATCTTGATTCTATTTGGTTGTCCATAGAGGTGGAAACATAGAAACAGGGGTTTGACTGAGGCAAGCCACTAAAAAGCCCCAACATTTTTCCCTGGTCTTATCTATATAGTATTGGAGACATTTATTTGTTGAAGGCTTCATCTCTTGGACCATTGTGAGTATTTTCTTTCTCTTCTCTCATTTTACCACTCACATTTCTTTTAGTTTACACTATTCTAGTTTTTTTCATTCTCTATTATTTTCCCGCACTTTAAGAGTTCCTAGTAATTAGAATTGATAATAGTCACTTAGTTGTTTTCTGGGACATCCTCTATTTCTGGTTCATATGAGACGCCAACACGTTGTGGGGATGTCTATACACCATGTTGTCATCCTTGGTCAAGAGCTCATCATTTCTTCTAGAATTCCTTTGTGACCTACTCTTTTAGTTTTTAGAACTCACATTTTAATTTTACATAAAACATAAATAAACACTTCCTCATCATCTTATCCTATCACTTGAGCTACACCCTTTGAGGTAGTTGACGGCTATTTTCACCTTGAGACCTCTTCAACTTGGGAGTAGTGAATCCCCTCCTCTATAGTAACACAATCTAATTGATAGGTATAGCCCACCTAATTTTTGTTTTGTATTTTCTTTGTTGAGTACTGATGATGACCCTAGATCTTTCAGGGAGACTCTCTCTTTATAATAAAGTGAGTCTTGGTTGCAAGCCATGGAGGAGGAGATGATGGCTTTAAATAGTTGACACTTGAGATCTTGTTATTTTTCCCAAAGGAAGGAAACCTGTTGTTTATAAGTGGGTATTTAAAAATAAATTCATGTAGATGGTTAGATATATAACTACAAGGCCAAATTGGTGGCTAAGGGCTACTCCTAGAGAGAGGGAGTTGATTTTGGTGAAATTTTATCTCATGTTTCTTGAAACAATGAAAAATATGATTTGGGGGTTTATGAGATGTGAACCAAATATGATGTGATGAGAGACCTATTTTCCTTTATTTCATAAGGAAATGAGATCCCCACAAAGAATTCACTAATAACCCTTAGGTGAATCAAGTCAATGTGAGAATATTCAAATTTCCTTATGACTGAAGGATGGAGGTCAAGGTCAAATAACACTTTGGGGAGAAAAACTAAAAATAGCAAATCAACCCCAAAATGCAATATAACACCTAAAACTTGAAGATTAAGCTCAATATTTGCAGAACTAGAAAACAGATTGCAGATCTGAGAATGGAAAAAACATATGTACTAGTCACCAAAAGTTCTTTCTAGGAGCTGATCTAAGACTCATTCACCCATGGGAGAATGGGTCCAAGTATAGGGGTTTCAAGAATCTTTTGGGAGCCTCTGGTGCAGATTTGTAGCTTCTGATTTGTCCAAATTTTAGTGCCAAAAAGTTATAAATCAGATTTGTACATTAGATTCCATGATTTGACAACTTTGACAACTTTGTAAATATTTCACTTCAAGAGATCTTCAAGTCTTCTTCAACCTAAATTTGAAATCACACACATAAGAGAGAATTTTTTTGTTTTTGGGTGAATAGGGATTTGTCTTGGTCAAACCCCGTTTTGGTAATCATTTACCTTGAACTGAAATAATGAATGAAAGAGGGAATGAAGAATGAACAAAGCTATGTTACCACTCAACAAACCCTTACATGAGACCTTGATAATGGAGATCTTAGAAGGTTTGCAACTTGCATGAAATGACTGAATTGGATGTAGATCTTGACACTTGAAATTGATGCTTTGAATGCTTGAATAAATATTGAAACCTACATCACAATGTTAGCTCCAAAAACATGTATGATGCAGGAAGAATTTGACATGATGGATAGATCTTGAATGCTGCAATAAAATGCTTGATAAATCTTCTCTTGAATGCTCTTGATCATCAATTTTGCTATACTTTTTCTCACTTGAATATGCTCATGAAATTTGAGGTGAAATTTAGTGAAATAACATTGTATTTATAGGTATGTATCCTTAATTTCTTGAAATTCAAATATCACAAGCCGACATTGAATTATGGATTTATAAATGTTAAAATAACTCGAAAAGATAATTTAAATTTAGGTACAAGGTCTATGGAGGACCCATTCGCCCATGGATAAATGGGTCCCAGGTCCCTATTCCTAAAACACACATTGCTCAAGGTAAAGTGTTATGTTTATGCATTAATTATTATTGGGTTCCCCTTTGAAAAATATAACTAATTAGACTTGTAAATGAATTAAAGGGCTTATTAAGGCCTAATTAATCTCAATTTAATTAAGAGGGCCAAAATAAGTGTGTAAATGTAAAGGGGTACATTTAACAACCCTAAATTTGTCATTATTAAGTCCAATTTAACTAGGAGAGCCCAAACAAGTGAGAAAATGTAAAGGGTTACATTTTTCTACACTACATTTCTAAATTAACTTCTATTGATTTTTATTGTGATGTTGAATAGAGAAAATGGATGTTAAAATTTCTTTCTTGCATGGGAATCTTGAGGAGGAAATTTATATCTAACAACTTGATAGTTTTGTTGTGAGAGGAAAAGAATAATTGGTTTACAAGTTGAAAAGATCTTTTTATGGTTTGAAACAATCACCTAATATGTGGTACCAAAAGTTTGATTCTTTTGCATTGAAGTTTGGTTTTCTTAAAAGCAAGGAGAACCATTGTGTTTATATTAAGGTTATTGATGATCATATTCTAATTATTGTCTTATATGTTTATGATATATTGCTCATTGGTAACAACAAGGTGATGATTAGGGAAATCAAAACACAAATTTTTGGTAGATTTGATATGAAAGACTTGGGGGATGCAAAATATATTCTAGAGATAAAGATCAACAAAGATTAGTGTCACAAGAAGTTTTGGTTAATTCAGAACAAGTACGTTGATACCATTTTGCATTTAGGTTTAATATGCATGATTGTAAGCTAGTTAGTATTCCATTTCTGATTTGTACTAAATTGAGCTTAGATACGTGTCCTAATTTTGATGATGATTTTGAGGATATGTTTAAGGTTTCTTATGCTAATTTTTTTGGTATTTTAATATAAGCAATGGTTTACACTAGACCAAATATATCCCAAGCAATGGGAGTTCTAAGCATGTTTATTTTTAACCCTAGTAGAGAGAATTGTACTTTTGTTAAGAGGGTGTTTAGGGATTTATGTGGTACTTTTTCTTACTTTTTATTTTATTGTGGTACTAATGATGTGGTCAAGTCATTGGACATATAGAAGTTTGTTGATGTAGATTGGGCATGTGACTTGGATAGTCAAAGGTCCACTAGCAGTTATGTATTTACTTTGTTTGGAGGTGCAATGAGTTGGATGAGTAAGAAGTAGCCTATAATATCTTTGTCCATCATTGAATCATAGTATATTACTGCTACACATGCCTCTAAGGAGGCGGTGTGTTTATAGAGACTTGGTAATAATATTGGTTTTGATTATAGGACAATGAGGATTGGATGTGATAGCCAGAGTGCTATTTGTTTGTCCAAAAATTCAATGCATCATATTTTTAATAAGCATGTTGATGTTTAGTATCACTTTGTGCAAGAAATGGTTAAGAATGGAAAGTTCTTGATTGATAAGGTTGACACTTTGGATAATGTTACAAATTCTCCTATGAAGCTAGTGACCACATATTAGTTCTCTTGGTGCAAGAAGGTCATGGGCCTTGATCACTGTACTTGATTTATTATTTGTATCTCTTGTATGTAATTGCAATGTATAATTTCAAGTGGGAGAATGTTAGGTTAGATGACATTAACCTTGCAAACCTATGTCATTTATATGTCTCCTTGTTTCTTGGAAAGTGTGTTAGGGAACATAAGAGAAAATTAATTAAATGTTCACATATTGTAATTATATTTTCAAGAGGGAATTTAATGTTGATGGAGGTTACACATCATTATAGGACAAATTATCCCTCCTAGGAATCCACATTGGGAATGTGAAAGGTCTTGAGTGGGGCACCCAAGTTTGGAGGGAACTAAGTGTCCATTAGTGTTCCATCTAAAAGTTGAAAAGTCAGTAGAGCATCTTGAAAGGTAGAAGATGAAGAGGTTGTGGGTTAGACACCCTTGTTGGAGCCTTGTGAATTGTATTTAATATTTAATCATGATTCTTGCTCTTCCAAGAAAGGGGTGTGGGTTATTGCAAGTGGTTTTGACACCTCATGTTTTGGTTTTCCATTGTGGTTTTACCTCCCACAAGTTCTATACATTGGAGCCATGAGATGATAGTTTCATATTAAGTTATTTGTAGGTGTATGGAAGCATCCAAGTTGTCATAGATCAACAATGCATTATATTATGATGTATCTCTCGTGTGAAAATTAATAATATATTGGCTCTCTTTTCTCGTGTGGACTTTTTTTTTAAAGGGTTTCTCCACATAAATTTGGTGTCATATTTTTTTTGTTGAATTTTTTATTGTGATGAATGTGCAATCACATACATATAATATAATTTGGTAATCTTATTTTCAAATTTGAATTCACATACAATTTAATTTGTAGTTTAGTTTCACCTTATTTTCAACATAATTATAATTTTTTGGATGAGGGATTGGATGTTTTGGATTGAATTGAAAGATGAAGGGCTCACATTGATTGAGAAGATTGGGTTCACGAGAAAATGACAAGTGTTACCTTATGATGGAAGGATTTGAGAGGGTCATGGATTAGTACAAAATGAAGGGTCAATGTTTTCTTATTTTAATCTAATGGACAAAAATGCACTTTTCTCACACATATGTGGGAATATATTTGGTGAAGAGAGTTGGTGCATGGGGAAGAACAATCGTGACATATGTCATGTAATGAGAGACTGGGCAAGTGATAATGGGATTTGACAATGTGAAATTTCTCACTTGTGTGAAAGATCGCATGGGATAGTGTGAATGGCTAATATTCTCTATGATATAATGGAGGGTCAAGATTTTGATATATGATTTTATGAGACAATGGGCTAGGATGTGACATGTTATTGAGTTAATTAATCATACTTTATATCATACATATGATTAGCTAGATTCATTAGTTAGAATTAAGAAAGTGTATAAATTAGATAATTATATAAATGTGATTATTTATTTAGTTTTTTGAAGAGTGCATAAAATAAAATAAAATAAATAAGTTTTTGATTTATTTATTTAAGTTTGAACTTTACATAATGATTAGTTAATTGGATAAAAAGTTCTATTTTATCTCATTAATCTTGGAAGGATTGTGAGATTGATCAATTAAAGAATAAAAAATATTTGATTAGTACTATTTAAAATAATTAAGAATAAATTTATTTAATTAAATAGTGATAGAATAATGAAGAAACAACATAATCAATTTAATTGAAAGTAAAATTTAAGTGTCTACATATACATATGTATATATGTATTTATTGTTACACACATGTTACCTATGTTTGGCATTGTTTGTCATTGATGTCAACACTTAGTTTGGGTTGGCACTAATGTATGATGATCTCCTAGTAGTGATGTTGCTTATATTCATGGTTGGATGTCATGCCTTGTTTGATGACAATTAAATTTGTATTGAGTATGGTTGTTGTCAAAAGAGATGATATCATGATGATATATTAAGATGAGGATTAGAAGCATTAAGGATAGGATTAGAAGCATTAAGATGAGTATTAGAAGCATTAAGATGAGGATTAGAAGTATTAAGATGAAGATTAAAAGTAATGTTGATGTTGGAGAAATGTTACTGATGGTCTCTACTATGTTGTATGCTCACTCCTGTTGTTTCTGAGGAAGTATGTGTTGCTACAAGGAAGTTTTGGTCTTTGGATGTTGGTGAAATTTTCTACTATAGGAATTTTCTCTGAAGATTGTTTGGGAGAATGCTCTACATTCCTTCACCTTTGAAGATATATTCTTCTAGTTTTGGATCCAATGCTTATGTTTTGTGGATGTTGCACTCCTATCTTTTCAGGTCACTAGTGTTGTTGAGGAGGTTTTTGGTAATTGTAGTGGGTTGGAAATTTTGTTGCTTGTTAGGAATAGTCCAAAAAATGCTCTGCATTTCTCTACATTGTTGTTTTTGTTCCTATGGCTTGGTGGTTGTGCTTTTAGTGTTTATGTAGCACATCTTAGTTTAGCTTTTATGTGAAAGTTTACCACATGTTGGTTTATTAATATCCTATCTCATGGTTGTGTCTTTTGGGCTTCTAGGATGAGGTGTTCTATTTTGTTTATTTGTAGTGGTTGTTTGTGGCATGGCAATGTGAAAGAAGTATTTGGAGGTATTGTTGGATATTGATGGAATGCCTCTTTATGGTCCGCACATCAATGTTTGATCTCTTTGGTGCTACATATTGTTTTGAGTTGGTTTTTTGGGTAATTTTTGAATGTTTGGCCAATAGGGATTGTTCTCTTGCTTGTGTTATGTGCTTGGGGGTTTGCACTAGAATTTGAAGTTGTGTTAATTTAATTTTGGGTCCTTCTCTATCTTATTGAGAACCACATTGAGTAAATTCAAGTTAAAGTGTGTTTTTAGGACAACTAGTAATGCACCACATGTTTCTTCTACATGTTTCCTTGTTGCTGACTTGGGATGTTGTGTGCCATCATGTTTAATATTTGGGGTCACTTTGGAAGATGTAATAAGTTGTTTTTTGTCCTCTCTATCTCCTAGACAGTACCACTTTCATTGCAATTATGTTTTGTGGCTGACTTGTTGGGATCATTGTTTGTCTCTTGTTTTGGCTGACCTAATTTGATGTTTTATTTACTTGCAGAGGATATAAATGGAAGAAAAAATTAGTTGCAAGTTGAGTAGTGGTGTGAGAGTGTGTGAATGATGAATTAAGGAATGTGAGTTGTGTAAAATAAAAGCTAGATGCACTTCAACACCTTACTCAATAGATTGTATTGTTGACATATGTTGTAATTTCAAATTTGCTTGTATCCTACTATCAAACAATGAGTCTTTTTAGAAGGCATTTGTATCTTTTCTTGAGGTTATGTGCCTCGGTCTACAATTCCTTTTGTATCTTTCCCTAAGGTTGTGTGCCCTAGCCTACAAGTCCTTTAGGGAGCAGTGTGCTTCCTTAAGTAGTGAGCCTTAAAACAAACTGTAATTTTTGTAAGCAGTGAACTTCATATATTGTGAGATTTCTCACTATGTTTTTTCCC
Source organism: Sequoia sempervirens (assembly GCA_007258455.2). Classification (NCBI taxonomy): domain Eukaryota; kingdom Viridiplantae; phylum Streptophyta; class Pinopsida; order Cupressales; family Cupressaceae; genus Sequoia; species Sequoia sempervirens. The sequence continues at coordinate 557,858,400 of VDFB02058242.1, forward strand.
TTATTGGGTTTTCCACATATATTTGTTGTTATCTTATGCATGTGTGTTCATTGTTTTACTTTCATTGCTGATTTGTTTAAGGGTTTTTGATCTTGTTAAAAGTATGAATTTATATTGTGTTGAAGGGTTTAAGTTTTTATGGATACTGATTCACTCCCCCCGCTCAATATTCGGGTATGTTCAACATTTACATATGAATTAAATAGATCATATATAAAAAATATATACATTTATGTATATATAATTTTTATATATGGTAATTTTTATCAACTTGATTAAACCCTTGAGAGAGCTCTAGAATGATACTCACCATTTGAGAAGCATTGAAACACTTCAAGGTCATGGGTTAAAAATAAGCCTAAAACATACTAAGAGGTGATATACCAGATGTTCTATTAAATTGCACATATTTAAAGCATACACAATATGATCAATACAGTAAACTACAACATATACAGATCAAACATTAATATGGAATTGCATAAGTATTTCATAACCAGGTTTAGTAACTAGGATAAAAGAGGTAGAAAAATGACATAAAATAAGTCTAAAACATACTAAGAGGTAATATACTGAATGTTCTATTGACTTGAAAATATTTAAAACATACACAATATGATCAATACACTAAACTACAACATACGCAACTCATACATTAATATGGATTTGTATAAGAATTTCATAACCAAGTTTAGTATCTAGCACAACATTTAGAACGAGTTGGAAATGTTCTCACAAATAAACCTTTTCCTTAATTATTTAAACACAAGTCATGACCTGCAAAAAATGCATATTTTTTGCATAGAGGCAATAAAGATAGGACAAAAATTAAGGACAAAATAATATCACCACAATATTACACCAACAAGTTTGAGAGGTTTTGCATAGTAAACAACTCAAAGAAGGTGAAAATAGCATATATATATATTGATCAAAAGGTACAAAAAAAAAAACAAAGTACAAGCCTACTTATTGAGTTACAATGTTGAGTTTTCAAAAAAGGGAACTCTTTTTTTGAGTTACAATGCTTAGTGAAACCTAAAAAACTACTTTTTCTAGTTATGATGCATAGTATACACTAGAAAGAACTACTTTTTGAGTTATAATTTCAATCCAAAAGAGTAATAAAATATAAATCTACCTTTAGACCTCCCTTTACGATGTCAAACAACTTGCTAAACTTAGGAACATGTTATGAGGATAAAACATAAAGTGTTTACTTTAGTTTATTGGGTCAACCTTCTTAGGCATCCAATTGAGTTATCCCTATTTTTTAGCTCTTTAAAGTGCTCCATGGTTCTATTTGAATGAATAATCTTTACTTTCTTTGACCTATTTCAATGATGATCCTCTTAAAAGACTCTTGAACACTCTGAGCTACCTTAAACTAGGTCAAAATTTCTCCTAGATTTCTTTAAACTATTACAAAAGTCACCAAACTTCCCTATATATGTAATTCCTTGAGCTAACAAGCTAAAAAAAATAACTAATGGAACAACATTTTTTGAAACAACACAATACTGATAATACAACAATGGAATGTCGCACTTGCATAACAACATGCACACAAGCGTCACCATGACACGATGCTAGAGACAACAAGGCACTTCACCATTGCATAAGCAGGGTGGAAATAGTGGAATACTAACCAATCATGGGATAGATCCACCATAATGAACAAAAGAGGGAGAAATAAAACATATTCACACAATGATTGGTTACAACCCATGATTGTGTTCTCTCACAACACGACTTTGAAATAGGATGAGAGAAACATCAACATCCAATCCTTAGCCAAGAACACTAAACAACACTATATATGGAGGAAAACCTTCATAAGAGGTTCCTTAACTAAGAGACACAAATCACCACAAACTAGAATGACAACAAGTCACTTTTAGACAACCTCATGCTTCCCAAGACATCCCATTGCAAAGCAACATCACCTAAGGGAAGAAACTATTCCACAACACCCCATGACCTATGAGGATTGTTGAGGACACTTACTGTTGAAAATGGAGGTAATTATGTAGCTTTAAAACTTGTAAAACTATTATACTGTAGATCTAATTAAGTGTTCTTTGTTACAGATTCTTTGTGGATGATTATCTGTTTAGATTCATTTTACTATTTGTAGAAGTAGACATAAGATTGTAGAAGAATAAGACTAGAAGTTAGAAGTTACACAACATATACCATGGAGAAAACCTTTTGGGAAAAAACTCCACCAAGAATCAATGTATTATTTAATCTCAAAATAAGATTACAATAATTCCAATCCTTGCTTGAGATGCTTCTTTTTCCTTCAACAATTCTTCTTCAAAACCTGCAATCAAATCTGATAAACTCTCTTCAACTTGCTACAATAAATAGACAATAATGAGCCTTGTAAACTCCAAATAGTTTACAATTACAAAGCACAATGCTTATCTCACAAAACCCACACCTATTCTTTGCAAGTAGACTTCTACCATGAAGAACAATGTCAAAACAAGTCCTTCATCCATTTGGACATCCCAAACAGAAGTCATAACTCAACGTTGATTCTGAAGATATCTTGTAAGCTTATCCTCAAAGTTAGCGCCCAAGAATGGCCCACTTAACTCAACCTTATAAAATATCTTATCATGCAAAAGTGTTAACTCCAAGATGCCAACTTGGGTGCCCAAGGTGGGTCCAAGTCAATCTATGTTAACTAAAACATATATCTCCATCAATTCATGCAAATAGGATGCATGACTGATCACCCCCACTTAACTGAATGTATCACCTATTATCTGTCATTCAACTCAAGTCATTAGTCATGCATTCCAAGTCAATTGAAGTCAACTAGAATTCAATTAAAACTAAATACATGCAACTAAAGATAACTGAATCATAACTGAATTGAACTGAATTGAACTAATATTGAATTGAACTAAACTAAACTAAACTCCATGCATGTAAACATCAATCCCTAACTTCTAAGATCTTTACATGCATTACTAAAGTTTTATCTTTTCTCCAAATAGTTAACTTAACTCAAGGTGAGTTCCACCTTCCATGTGGGTGCCCCATGTGCTCCTATTTTGTAGGAGCTCTTCATGGGCATCCCCGCATGTTCCTATCATTTAGAAATAATTACAAATGTCAATTTACATGCTCATTTTATTTGAATTCAATCTCTTTCTAATCCTAGTGTTTGGGGAACACTTTCCAAGGACTTAGGAGATACATGAAATAATATTTAGGATTGCAATTAAATTCCATCCTATTCCCAACATTCTCCCACTTGACATTATACATTGCAATTATTCTAAACAAGGAATCGTTATTATAAATCAAGTATGGGACTCAAGGCCAATGGCCTTCCTACACCAACTAATCAATCCATGTCAACTTCAAATGCAACCTACATAATCATGAAGCTCCAAGCAAATGATTAAACCAAGAGAACTTATCTGTAGGAGCTGGTTTCATAAGATAATCTACAACATTAATTAAAGTGTCAACTTTCTCAATTAATACCTTCCCACTCTCAACCATTTCTTGCACAAAGTGATACTGAACATCAACATGCTTAGTACGAGCATGATACATAGTATTTTTGGCTAAACACATAGCACTTTGACTATCACATTCAAGTTTAACTTACTTGCAATTAAAACCAATACCTTTCCCAAGTATTTGTATCCAAACTCCCTCTTTGGAGGCATGTGAAACCGCCGAGTGTGTTGAACTCATGTCCAACCAAGATGTAGGCTTCTCGTTCTTTACTATTGAAAAATATTTTCTTACAAGTAACCATTCCAACATATATCTCTTACCATAAGAGAACTCAAGCCTCATCTATTTCTCCAAGTATCCATGAGCACTTGTAACCAACCAATCCATGCCAAACTCCAAATGCAGCATAGCACTATCGTGAAGTAATCAAGCAAATGATTAATGTAGCCAATACTTAAGAGAACTACACAAGATCAATGCCAAAGCTCCAATCATGAATCAAGAACATAAACATGACAACATGATCTAACCATCTCCTACTAGGAGATCACATGCATCATAACATATATACATCTTGGTCTTAAGAGAACAAGTACCATGCCAAACTCTAAATTCATATCAAGAGTAAACCATGACATAATAACAACCACTCTAAACCAAGAAAAAACCATATCCCTAATCACATGAAGATAACCTTACCAATGATGCATCCACATCACTGCCAAAAACTCCCACTGAACCATGGTACGAGCTACACATGGCATCGTGACTACCATCCTCCTCATGAAGATCACTCTTTAACATCAAGCAAAGAGTCATCACTAACATTTTTACATGAAATGATCAAAGCATGATTATCATCATCTGAGGATTCCTCTGTAGAAGAATCATAACTCTTTTTCTTGTTCTTACAATCCTTCTTCACATGTCCTAGTTTACCATAGTTCCAACACTTTACCTTACTGGACATCCTTTTGACTTACCCTTCCCTTCCTTGTCTCCCTTAGGTTCCTTTTTCTCAAGCCTACCTTTTACAAACAAGGCATCTTGTATTTCTGTTTTAGAATTCCTCCTCATCTCCTCTAATAGGAGAGTAGGAATTACATATTCCATCTTCAAATCTGCACCACTACCATTGATAGCAACAATTATATTTTCCCAGGATTTTGGTAAAGAACAAAGTAACAAAATGTATTTATCTTCATCTTCTAGCTTTACATCTACAAATCCTAACTAACTTAGAATCAAATTAAAAGCATTCAAGTGATTTGCAACATAATCACCATCTTTCATCTTTAAAGAATACAACAGTCTTTTTAGATATAACTTATTAGTAAGACTTTTGGTTTGATAGATATTACCTATTCTCTTCCAAAGCTTATATACAGTAGTTTCTTCTGAAACATTCAAGAGAACAACATCAACAAGACATAATTTTATGGTCCCTCTTGCCTTCTTATCAAAATTATCCCAATCCTCATCTGACATCATTGTAGGTGACTTTGTCTCATTACCAACAACTAACCACTAATCTCTCTCTTCAAGGAGATCCTCCATTTTTAGTTTCCACATCTCATAATTAGATCCATTGAATCTTTCAATATCTAAACGAGAATTGAAACTCATTGTAACAAACTTATTTTCCAAAATCAACAATAACACAATAGTAAAAGCTCCCACTATAGCCAAAAATCCTTCAAAATTTTAAGAGAAAGGTGTCCCAAACTCTACCCCAATCATTAGCTTTGATACCAAATGTTGAAAATGGAGGTAATTATGTAGCTTTAAAACTTGTAAAACTATTATACTATAGATCTAATTAAGTGTTATTTGTTACAAATTCTTTGTGGATGATTATCTATTTAGATTCATTTTACCATTTGTAGAAGTAGACAAAAGATTGTAGAAGAATAAGACCAGAAGATAGAAGTTACACAACATATACTGTGGAGAAAACATTTCGGGAAAAACTCCACCTAGAATCAATGTATTATTTAATCTCATAATAAGATTACAATAATTCCAATCCCTGCTTGAGATGCTTCTTTTTCCTTCAACAATTCTTCTTCACAACCTGCAATCAAATCTGATAAACTCTCTTCAACTTGCTACAATAGATAGATAATAATGAGCCTTGTAAACTCCAAAAAGTTTACAATTACAAAGCACAATGCTTATCTCACAAAACCCATTCCTATTCTCTGCAAGTCAAGTTCTGCCATGAAGAACAATGTCAAAACAAGTCCTTCATACAAATGGGTGTCCCAAACTGAAATCATAACTCAACATTGATTTTGAAGATATCTTGTAAGCTTATCCCAAGAATGGGCCCACTTAACTTAGCCTTATAAAATATATTATCATGCAAAAGTGTTAACTCCAAGATGCCAACTTGGGCGCCCAAGGTGGGTCCAAGTCAATCTATGTTAACTGAAACATATATCTCCATCAATTCATGCAAACAGGATGCATGAATGATCATCCCCACTTAACTAAATGTATCACCTTTTATCTTTCATTCAACTCAAGGCATTAGTCATGCATTCCAAGTTAATTGAAGTCAACTGGAATTCAACTAAAACTAACTACATGCAATTGAAGATAACTGAACCATAACTAAACTAATACTGAACTGAAATAAACTAAACTAAACTAAACCAAACTAAACTAAACTAAACTAAACTAAACTAAACTAAACTAAACTAAACTAAACTAAACTAAACTAAACTAAACTAAACTGAATTGAACTAAACTCCATGCATGCAAACATCAATCCCTAACTTTTAGGATCTTTACATGCATTATTGAAGTGTTATCTTTTCTCCAAACAGTTAACTTAACTCAAGGTGAGTTCCACCTTCCATGTGGGTGCCCCATGTGCTCCTATTTTGTAGGAGCTCTTCATGGGTGTCCCCACATGTTCCTATAATTTAGAATTAATTACAAATGTTAATTTTCATGTTCATTTCATTCAAATTTAATCTTTTTCTAATCCTAGTGTTTGGGGAACACTTTCCAAGGACTTAGGAGATACATGAAATAATGTTTAGGATTGCAATTAAATGGAATCCTATTCCCAACACTTACAAGATGAACCATGAAGGATTATAACCTTCACAAGACTAGAAGAATAATCTCCACAACCCTAGGTTTGACAATCGGGTCGTTTTGGAAGGTTGCATGCAAAACAATGCAAGAGATGACCTAAGTCCTAATTATTACACTTGAGAACTAATTAAAATATATAATAGGACCCCAAGACTATGGTGAACAAATTTTTTTTACATGGTTTACCCATTTGAGGTCTCAAACAAGAGAAGAACTAATAAGACCAAAATGAGAGAAAACTTGACTAGATTTTTGAAAACCTAGTAGATGAAAATGATCACCACAGGGAAAAAAAAAGGCATAAAAAATATTCAACAAGGGCATAGGTCTTAGAAAACCCTTAATTAATCTTGGTTAAGAGGTTTTACATTTTGTAATTTGTATGGGAACTATGCCACCCCAACAAAATACCAGTCCACCCCAACACAACCAAAATTTTGAGTTTTCTAGTATATAAAAAAGACACCCCATTATGCTACCAAGCCACCCCACCTAATACCAAGATGCCCCAGCATGATACCAAGTTGCCCCAATAGTGTTAGTCAATTTATGGGAGGTTGCACTAACTTAGCTTATAATAGGGTTGCCTAGGTGCAGTACTAGGTCACCCAACTATGAAATTTGATGCTTATGCTCATTTTAAACACCAAATAAAGTATTATTATGTTTTATTAATCATTTTAACATCATGATAAGGATATTCATAATAAATCATGCCTATATTAATACCAAGACACACAAATTGACCAAACTACTCTTTTCTTTTACAAGTTACAATCATCTTGTAAGAGAAGTTTTGAAACAATAATTTTATAATATGAATGAAAAATATACATATATATACATGAATTAAACTTGGAAATAAATTATTTCATGATGTTCCTTGATCCAAAAAATTTAGGTCCCCAATGGTGGTTACCACACCAACTGACCTTGTGGAATCAAATGATCCACTCCCACCATGCTAGGAGACAGTCACATGAGCCACAAACACAACACTCATGCCAAAAAATGGGGAGAAGGCTTACACTCATTCCATACATGATGAAAACACCCAAAAAACATCATATAAACAATCATCCAACATAAGATGAATCAAATGAAAAAAAAGGATCAATACAATATCTCATTGGGAAAACTCACCAATGTCACATCACAATCCACATTAGGCCAAGTCACTAATGCCATACAAGAATCCATCCTTTGGAAAAAATTCCAAGGGTATAACACATGCAATAACTCATTAGAATGGTATCACAAGGATCATCATTGGGCCAAATCACCAATGATGGATCACACACACAAGACACTAAGGTAAGATGCTAGAGAGCTCATTAGAGAGTGTCATCATGGTGCTTGAAGGTATGAAACCTATGGAATCTAGTACTCCTCTCATATAGATGAGGATACTTGATCTTACAAGACCCAACCTCCCCAAGCTAACATGCCTTCCCAAACATCCTTAGTTTGTACTAGCACTCAAGGCATGAGAGGGGCATCCATTATCTTAGTTAATTAATTACTCGTGTTTCATTAATTATGAATTGATTAAATGACTCCTCACCCATGATCAACCTAATTTCCACTTTGGGTCAGAGACACATTGGGAGCCACTCCCATAACCCTCTCTAGTAGCTTATTCCTAGGCTCTTCACACTCACCAATGAGTGTGGCATAAAACCAATACAAAAATACATTTTTTCTCAAATTCAATGAAACTTTCCCACAATGCATAATATCACATTTCATGAGGTTCCATATTTTTAAAACATCCAAATTCATTCATTTTCATGCAAAACTTTTAAATTTTCTAAATGTTTTAATAAAGCGAAAACCAAGATTTTCCCAAATCCACCATTAAAATTTCCTTCAATTATTATTATTTTAAAAAAAAAATTAAAAATCTAAAGATACCCTTTTGCTCTAATTATGCCAACAACACACTTTTCACATAAAATTCACATTTCACATATTTCTCAAAATTTTGGGCATTATAATCCCATATTATGAAAATTGTCAAAAAATGATAAAATAATTATTTAATCATGAAATTTCATGAAACAAAATGCGTTGGGAGGTGTCTACACTCCCCCAATCCTATTCCAATATTGAAACTTGAAAGAAATTGGTTGAATTAATTTAAACAAACAAAATACCTTTTCCACAATCAAATTTTGGAGTGAAGAGCACGTCACACATGCCAAATGAGAGCCCGCAAGGATCACCATGCAACACCTCCTACCGATTCCTAACCCAATGAATTTGGCCTTGTTGAATTCCACCACCAAATGCACTCCCAATCAATAAATCAAATTTCCACCCAAAAGAGGGTTTTTCTTTCATAAATTTTTCTCCCAAAATAAAATTACATAATGAAATAAAATCCCCTTTTTGCTTTTTACCCTTTTTTCCAATTTTAAATTTAATAATATAAAATTCATTTTCTATTCCTTTAATTCCTAGTTTTTCCCAAATCCCAATCACACATTTAAATTCATTCCTGAATCACATATATCATTTAAATTTATGATTTAAATCCATACAAGCATATTCCTTTAATTTTACGGAAATAAGAGTTCAAATAGGATAATTAACTCACACATAACTCACAATTCCCAACCCGGGGAATTTTTAAAACTTAAATTAAACAACAAATGAATTTTATTTTTTCTTTCATTCTATTTTCCCTTTCCCAAAGCACAAAGAATATTTTTTTTTAAATAAAAAGGGGTAAAAACTTTATTGATAATCAGAAAAGAGCACTACAACAAAGCAAAGGGCCTAAACCCCAGGAAAGCAAAAATACAATAAAGCAAAGCAAGAAACAACATCATCCATCACCAATCCCATCGCCATCCTCTGCAATAATCTTGTTCAACTCATGGCGAAGATCTTGGGAAATCTGATCCCACCCCTCAATCCTCCAACCATCAAGATGCGTCGAGGCCCATTTCGCCAAGCAATCAGCTGCTTTATTCCACTCCCTCGGAATATGGACAAAAGAGACCTCCTCCATCAAGGAGCTAATTTGTAGAATCTGTTGCACCATCCTAGCTAACTGCCAACTGACATCAGCCACTTTTTGATCTTTAAGCAAATTAACCAAAACCTGTGAGTCAGACTCACAGATAACTTTTCTCCACCCTAAAGCATAAGCCCATTCAAGGGCTGAGAATATCGCCAGACCTTCCATAAGGTTAACAGTCTTCGTCCCCTCGTAAGAAGAGAAGAGGAAGACCACTGAGCCTATGGAATCTCTACCTACTCCACCAATTCCAGCAGGCCCAGGATTTCCTTTTGAGGAACCACCAGTATTAATCTTCAAAATTCCAGCAGGAGGGGGAAACCATTTACCCACTCTCATAACTTTCATTTTTGCTTGCCTTCCCTTTCGGACACAGGCTGACGCCAAAGACAACGCCTGAAGTCCCAATCTCTCCATCTTCTCAGCATCCTCTTTCTCCAAGGGAAAACCAACCTCACACTTTTCTTCCACAGTCTCTCGAACCATACCCATAATTCTCTGCCAAACTTGTTGAATAATCAACTTTTCACCTCGGAAGATTCTACGATTCTGCTCCAGCCAAATCTGCCAAAGAAGGAATGTAGGCCCAACATACCACACATCCTGCATAAAAGATGCGGTATTAGGAGGTCTGCCTAGACTACGCCAAAAATCTACCAGAGAGGAAGCATGAACACATGGAACTCTCCAAACTTCCCACCACAAGTGCCATAGCCTCAGAGCAAAGGGGCAATGAAAAAACAAGTGCACAGAATCCTCCTCTCCATTCCCACATAACACACACATGGATGGACCCTGAAATCCCCTCTTTTGAATATTATCCCAGGTCAAACACTTATTCCAAGCCAAAGTCCAAATGAAGCAATTACACTTCGGCCAAGAAAACTTGTTCCAAACACTCTTCCACCATTGAACCTCCATCCCATCCAGCTTGTGAGATAACAACACCTGATAACCAGAGGAAATAGTATAAACACCCTTAGGGTTGGGAGACCAAGATAGAACATCTCCACCCGGAAGGGAACTACAAGTCTTGTTAGAGAGGATGCTTTGCAATTCCACACATTCCTCCTCCATACCAACCACAGGCCACTCCTCGGGATTCTTCCATCTAGCCGTCATTAACTGACCTTGAGAAGAAACAGACTTAAAGTCTCTCACCTTGTCCCAACCAGCCTCGATGAACCTTTGACAAAGGGGCAAAAGGTTAGGAAACTAAGAAACAATGGGAGGAAAATCATCCCAAGCATCCAACCAAAATTGAGCCTCAAACCCACTTTTGCAGATCCAAAATAAGTCATCCTTAACTAGAGCAGCCCCCTTCTTAAGCGTACCCCAAATAACCGATCCTTTCCCCACTAAGGGATAGTGAGGAATATCCATCTGAGGGATCCCTGGAAAATATTTATGAAGTAAAATCTTGTCCCAAGTCTGATCTTGCTCCACACACCACCTCCAGTATAGCTTGGTAGCAAGCACCACCCCAGACAAAGATGACTACCTTAATCCAAGACCTCCATATTGCCTCGGACTACAAACAAGCTCCCATTTAGCCAAGCTCCATTTGGATGATGATAAATTACTTGCCCATAAAAATTGTCTAGATAAAGCATCAAGTTCCTAAAGAAAACCAACTGGGGCCACTTGGAGCATGCATCTGTAAATGGGAATAGCTTGAACCACAGATTTGATCAACTGAACACTACTAGCAAAGGATAACCATCTATGGGTCCAATGGTTAACCTTCATCCGAAACTTTTCCAGAATATTCTGCCATGAATCCCTAGACATCCTTTTGTCAGAGATAGGAATTCCAAGATAGATCAAAGGGAGGGATCCAGACTGAAACCTTAAAATATTGGCAATCCTCCTTTGAATCAGATCAGGAGTATTGAAGAAGAAGATGGAGGATTTACCTTCATTAATCATTTGACCTGAGGCGGTCAGATAAACATCCAACACTGCACGCAAGTTTGTAGCCTCCCTGATTGTAGCCATACCCATCAAGGTAGTATCATCCACAAACTGTAAATGAGACTGTGGGGGAATATTACCACCCCAACGCCATCCCTGTATGAGACCCCTCTCCACATTCCTTCTCAACAACCGACCTAAACCTTCAACAAAGAGCAAAAACAAATATGGAGATAATGGATCACCTTGACGCAATCCCCTAGAGGCTCCAAAAAGCTCAGAGGGTTCACCATTAATTAAAACAGAGAAGGATACAGAAGTCACGCAACTCTTGACCCACTGAATCCAACCATCCCCAAACCCAAAAGCACCAAGGATCTTCCAAAGGAAGGACCATCGAACTCTGTCATAAGCCTTTTCCATGTCCAACTTGATGAACATTGCCTTATCAGTGGAGTTAGCCATAGAATGAATGGACTCTGTAGCAATAACCACCCTGTCTAGAATTTTCCTTCCCGCAACAAAGCCACTCTGCTCCTCGGAAATTAACACTCTAAGCCAAATTTTCAGCCTATCCGCAATTACTTTAGAGATGATTTTGTAAATCACATTACAAAGAGAGATGAATTGGCTTAACTTGTTTGCTCCATCAGATTTGGGGATGAGAGCAAGGAAGGTGGAATTCAAAGCCCGTAACATCTGCTTATTTGTCTGAGATTCTTGGACAACAGCCAATAAGTCAAGCTTAATAATGTCCCAGAATTCTTAAAAGAACTCCACCGGAAAGCCATCAGGGCTAGGAGCTTTCCCTTTCTTCATTTGGAACACCATTCTCTCAAGCTCTTTGATTGAAATATCCCTCATAAGACATTCATTCATCTCCATAGTAACCAGAGAAGGGATACAAGAAAGAACTTGAGCCTCCTCCTCGGAAGCCCCATGTGAGTCCTCCCTAAATAAGGTACCAAAGTACTACATGGCTTCACAAGAAATATCCTTGAAAGAGGAGAGATGCTCACCAGTGTCATTCTCTAGAACAGAAATTAAATTCCCATGTCGCTTGGCTTTGACCAAATTGAAGAAGAAGGCTGTATTTTTATCTCCCTCCTGAAGGCATTCAACCCTTGCCTTCTGTTTCCAATGTATTTCCTCCCGCAACTCACACTCCTCCAGCACTTTCCATGCTCTAGCCTCCTCTTGAAGTAAGTAGGTAGTCACACCTTCCTCCCTGATCACTCTTGTAATGCTATCCAACTCCACCTGAGTAGCAGCCTTAGCATGGAAAATGTTCCCAAAGCACTGCCGATTCCAGCGTTTAAGCTGATATTTAACAAATTGAAGAAGCTTAGCAAAAGTGTACATTGTCGTACCATAAGCGGATCTACCCTCTCTCCACCATTTAGCCACATAGTCATGAAGAGAGGGTTCATGCAGCCACATAATCTAGAACTTAAAAGGGGGTGACCGAGGCACACAAACTGAAGAAACTACAAGCTTGATAGGCCAATGGTCAGACCCCCTCCAATCCAAAATTTCAGAGCTAGAAGACCATAATCCACCAACCCAGAAGAAGGAAACCAAGAACCGGTCAAGTCTTTTAGAGATGCAATTATCCCCAATCCTTCGATTGTTCCAGGTGAATAAACCATTAATAGGCTTGACATCAACAAGATTCAAAGCAGAGATGTTATCCTGAAGAAGCATCGTAGAAGGCTCCAACCTAGCAATACCCCCCCGCTTTTCAGCTAGCTCAAGAATAGCATTAAAGTCCCCAGTCATAATCCATGGATGAAAAGGCACCATGCTCTGAACAAATCTAATATGAGACCATAGAATTTGCTTACCTTGAAACTTGATAGGCGCATAGATATTAGAGAGGAGGATAGACTCCCTAGTCTCAAAACAGGAAGCGATCATCGAGATAGAAAACTTGCTGGCCATCCACCAGAGAGGGTGGATCCTCCAAGGATTCCAAAGGCAAGCCACTCCACCCGCAGACCCTTGAGCACCAACAAACTGACATTCGCCACTGCCCCACAGCTTAGGGGATAAACCAAGCATGCATTCCACAGATAACTTAGTCTCCTGCAGGAACAAAACATCAGGAGATTGACTTCTAACCAAATCACGAACAACCTTTTGTCTAGGGCCGTTGTTTAGGCCCCTTACATTCCATGAAAGAATAATCATTTCAAAGAGCTCAAGAAGTGTGAATCCAAAGTCTTAACCGGCCCTGACTCCACCAAAGTTTCCCCAGCTAACTTAATATTTTCCATATCTTTCTTCCTGCCAAGCTTTGAGGATTTCTCCCCCAACCCTTTTTTGATATCCTTTTGATGAAGACCTAAAGGAGAAGGAGAAGACCTGTTATTCCTCACTGCATCTGCTCCTATATGCAAAGCCACAATAGGACCATCTCCCCCATCCTTCTTCATTTCCATAGTAGGAGCCGACTCCACCTGGACAACCATTTGAAGATTGGTCACCATCTGCAAAGCTCCAATAACTTGTGCAGCCTGAGTATCCCCAAACAGAGAACCCTCCTACCCAGAACACACAATACCTTGATCCAAATTCATCAAACCCGAGTTCACTTGCTAACCCAGATCATCCAAAACCTCAAATTTGTTAAAAGAGTCTTCACCTTGTCTTTCCATCAAGGTCCTCTTTTAGCCTCAGTTTCTATTACGATTCCTCATAGGGGTGAAGCCATCAGAACCATCACCATCCCCAGGAATGGGGTTCTTTCCCTTATCCTCCCTAGGTGGGTTATGGGGAGGCTGATAAATTGGAGGCTCTACAGGCCTAGCCCTTGGACATCTTTGTTGCAAGCGACCATATTCATGGCATAGACGACATCAGAAAGGAAGAGTTTCATAGTCCAATGACTGAACCCAAGAGTAAGGACCCACAGACATATCCAAAGAATCTGGTAATGGTTTACTAAGATCAATTTCCACACAAATGCGATCAAAAGTGATTACCTTTTTAAACTGAGTCTGTAGCGAGGAACCAACTGGCTTCCCAAGCATCGACCCCAACAGATGCAAAACATCATCCTGCCAGCATTCCACAGGAAACCATGGAAGCCAAACCCACACCGGGACACGAGTTGGAAGCTCCTCAGCAAGGTTAAGACCAGCATGCCACAGTTTAAGAAACAGACCAACCTGATTATAGAAATAAGGGCCTCCTTCGAAGACCTTATTTTGATTCGCCATGCAATCAAAGGTAACCATGAAATAATTATTTTCCAGAAGCTTTATATCCATCTCACCCTCTGGCATCCAAGTCCGTCGAGCCCAGGACTCCAAAAATTGCATCGATATCCTCATACCCAAAAACTTAAAGTAAAAAGAGTGCCTTGAATAATATTCAATATCCTCTGCAACCATTTCCAAAGGAATAACCAGTTTCGGCCTCTCCTTGCAACATTCCAGGCAACCATTAATCTTCGTGATCTGAGCTCCACTAGACGAGCCCACTCCATCTAGCCCCGATTCTGGCACAAATAAATTATTATTGAAGACTTTTGAAGCGTGTTGAGGAGACTTCGCACCAAGCGCTGAACGAAAGTCCATTGAAGGGTTAGCACCCGAGGTCTCCCTGGGAGACATAAAACCTAACTTATATCAGGCATGCAAAGCCCCCGAGAAATAAAAATCTGAAGCAAGGGTTTCAAAGCCCTACCCAAATCTCACCACGATCCACTGGCAAAAGAATAAGAGACACCGTTGAAAGGAGGCCACACACAGACCAGGCACCAAAGGCACGCCCCAAACTGCACACCCGTGGCTCCCAACGACACCCCACACTCTAGTCGGCACCAAAGAATAGCCCACACATAGGAAAAAGGAAAGAAACCACCGTAGTGGCCACACACAACACCTCCCCCCCAAACGCAGCCCAGCACAAAGAATATTTTAATAATAAATGTAAGGAGCATTTAAATTCCTAATATTTCATTTATGATAAAAGCATGAAATGTAAACCATTAATCAAATCAAACATTTATTGGTTATTCAAGACACAGGGATTCTAAAATAATTCCTAAATTGGATTTGGGTTCACATAAGGTCAAATATAACACATATCATACTCGATTCGAGTACAACTAGGGAATGGATATGAATGGGTCCAATGTGACATCTTTGAATTAAGCACCATTGGGAAAATAACTTAGACTTGTGTAGCCAGGTGGAGAAATAACCCTATACCTATAACCATTCAATGCACATCAAGGGTACCTGCTCAATATATATAGTCGAAGCACATCATAATTATCCCAACAAGGTCTAATAACATAAGCATAAAATGACATCTATACACCCATCATATAAATTATTAAATCAATCATTTCTTCTAAACATTAATAATTAGGCTCACATTTAATCATAGCATAAATAATGCATTTCATTAAATTAAAGAAAAATAATAAACTAATCATGTAAACACACAAAATGCCACCAATTGACATGTTGAGGAGTCACAAGATGCCACCAATTGACATGTTGAGGAGTATCATCTCAAACATGTGGTGGTTCATACACACCAATCAAAGCCATAAAATAATCACCATAACAATCACAAGGAAATAGTGAAGCTAGAACACCGATCTTGCATTAACAAGATACAAACAGGAGGGGTACTACAAGATATCCTCAACTGGTCCTAAATGTTCAAAAATAAGTTATGACTACTCATTCAACTCCCAACTACTTCAATAACCGAAGGTGTGCTTTTTAAGGGCACATATGTGAAAGGCTTGAAACAATTAGAAGAAATAGGAGGGTGAGTAAGATCTTTAAGGGCTTCTTTGACTCATGTGTCATTCATTTATGGTGCCTTCATCTTCATATTTTCACCCAAACATAGGCACTATCATCTAGTTATCTTTTTCATACCTTATCTTAAGAGATTTATTTATGCATTGCCAAGATAATTGTGATCACTATATTGTGGTTAAACTCATCATAGGACTATCATTACCTTTGATATGCCTATGTTTTATTTTGTAAAATCTTAGTCCCTCTTTCCTATCAAACCCCCTGTGTAAAATTCCCTTACTAACTCCTCATAGGATTGTTTCTATTCTTTTCCCATTTTCTTATGGAATGCAATTGGTGGTCCCTTTAATGATTGTAATACCCTTTTATGAGTGTCATTCTTTTACTTGACTATGACAGTCATGACATCTTGATTTTTTTTATTTTTTTTCATTTGTCTTTACTAATCCTTAAATTTTTACCATGCATGAAGGTTTGAAGGATAACAAATAAATGTTTAGCAAACTACCTTTCAAGATCACGATTACCCCCTTTAAAATTTAACAAAGAATTTTACTGTTCATTATGGGTTTATGGATTTGTTAACAAGGATTTCATATTGTCTTATGGAGGGTTTTATAGATAGCCATTATTGATAAACTCTTCATTATGATTACATTATCTATCCTTTTCCTATCATTCTCCAAGATTTTACCTTTGCTCTTTTATTTTGTCTTCAAATGCAAACTCCTTTCTCACTATACTCTACCACCTTTTCAACAAACATAAAGGATTGCTATCTTATTGTCATGAAATTTATCTCCATGACTACATTCCTTCTAATATGTTTTCCAAACTGAACAATAATAAGGGTTTCAATAGGGGGTTTTTGATATTTCATGTGACCTACATACAAAAAACCATTCTACCAAACTCCAAAAGATTTAATGAGAGCATTCATGACCTACTCATGATTGATTAATATCCCTCTATTATTTTATTATGATTTGCATCTACCATTTGATGTTGACAATGTTATAGTAAAGCAAAAGGATAATGTGCACTTTATGCATTATGCAAGTCTATAGATCATGAGACTAATTCCAACACATATCTATCATATAAAGCTTATACATGATGAACTTCAAGGTGTAAATATCTTTCTCACTATGCTCATTAACTGTCCTACAATGCACAACCTAGCCATAATCGATGAAGTGCTGACAGACTATCAACATGTGACAGTGATATGAGTAAGAACTAGGGCAGTTAGATAGTAGGATTAAAGAGTAAGACAACCCACTTGAAGTGACAAACCCAAATGTTGTACTCCTTGAAGCCAGGACTAGAGGTAGTGGAATGGAGTGAGACAACTAAAACTCACTTAATGTTATGGTATGACATAACTTCTACCTTCAAATCAAAAAAAAATCATGGTCTTGATATAAACAAAATTATAGTTAAGAGTCACAAAAGAGCCATTGATTTCATAGAAACTACTATCAAGGAGGAAGTAATTGATTGCCACTTTTATAGACTAGACGGCTATGTTTTACTACATAATGATTCTAAAGATACCATGGATTTTCTTATAAATAAATTTGACACCTGTAATAGAGTAGGTTTGGATGAGAGAATGATGGATTGGACAAGAATATATTGATGATACAAAGAGAAAATTCTATCATAAAATTTCAAGGGTAGTATGAAGAACCATAAAAGACATTGTTAAGAAATCAAATAGAGAAAAGGGCTGCAAGGATAGTCATGATCATCAAGAGGAAAGGATTTGCATGGATGAGTTCTTAAAGATCAAAGGTCCACAACTTCTTAAATGTTCACATTTTGCATAAGGATGGATGAGAAGTGATTGGGAAAAGATAGTATGAGTAACCCTATGGTGAATTAATGACCAGGGAAAACTTTAGTGGTGAATCTTTGCCA
This sequence comes from Sequoia sempervirens, assembly GCA_007258455.2. Classification (NCBI taxonomy): domain Eukaryota; kingdom Viridiplantae; phylum Streptophyta; class Pinopsida; order Cupressales; family Cupressaceae; genus Sequoia; species Sequoia sempervirens. The sequence continues at coordinate 557,876,643 of VDFB02058242.1, forward strand.
ATTGGCGAATTCTAGGAATCGGTCAACTCAAAATTGGTGAATTTCTTGCACCCACAGAGTATCCAAATTTCCCAAAATTTACGAAACATAGGTCCAATGCATGTTGATTCGCCAATAATTTTTTTATGAGGCATATTTAAGCAACAAATTCTCCATTGTCAAACTACGCGTTTCAAATGGACCAACTAATATTTTTGCCTAAATCCCGAAAGCATTTAATAAAAAACACCTACATATTCGCCAATAGTATTAAAACGACATTGTATCAGGACCCATTTCCCAATTAAAATTTACAAATAGTTGCTTGTGAAGACTCATTTCGCCAATTAAAATTTATAAATAGTTGCTTATGAGGACCTATTTCGCCCATAACATTAAAAAATAATTAAATTTGAGGACACATTTCACCTTGAAAATTACAACATATTCGCCAAATTTTTAATATACCATTTAAAAATCCTGCAAAATTTGTCAAATATGGAATCATGAATTGATATAAATACAATCAAAAGTGTCATTTATTCTTACACATTTTGTTCAGTTCTGAGGTTCTACTTCTCAATTCGGAAGTTAGTGAAAGCCGAAAAATGTAGACTTAAAGGTGAGTGATCACTGATCATTTCTTCATAGTGTTATTAGTTATAATAATAAGTTTTCTTTATCTCTTTTCCATTCTTGCTTCAATCTTAAAGATGATATTGAGTAGGAAATGGGATCTATATTATTATTCTCTATCCTTCTTAAACAAGAAGACATTTTTTCTAGTTTTTTATTCGAAGTGAGAGATGAATATGTCGAGTGACTCGAGCAGCAACAGTAAGGCTCCTACTGATTCTTAGGGTGGTGAAACTACTCCTACCACTCCTTAGAGTTAGGGTGGTGAAAATACTCCTACCACTCCTGAGGGTGTTGAAAATACTCTTGCCACCCCTCAGTGTGGTGACAATCAAGAGACTGAGAGGCCATCAAAATTCCCAAAACTTAGATGTACTATACATTCTTAATTTGGAATTGCCAAAGCTTCTAATCGATCAGGTCAAGATGGAGCTACATCATCAACTCTTCCAGCAAATATTGGTAGCATTCACAATACCTCAGCACCAGCAAAAGGTCAAGTTGAGATTTTCATTGATTTAAATAAAAATGTATCAAATTCAAATGGGGATGGCAATACCAGAGAAGATGCTCCAAGGGATACCCTGGTTAGCCAGAATGAGATAATTGAATTGGATGAGGATGATGTTGGTAGCAAGAAAAGGAAAAACAAACCAAAAGGGGCGTGAGTGGGAAATGACAAGGAATTTTCAACTTGGTTGGTTGTCAAAGTACCCATTCATTGTAGCAGTGGGGGAATTAGACGATATTGAAAAAGCAACACATGCCAAATGTACGATTTGTACTTGGAAATTGGGAAAACCCAAGACGTTGCAGCTAAAGATTGACGCTATAGAAAAGCATATCGGTAATGTTTATGAAAAATCAATCATAGACGAAAAGGAACAATAAGTCTTATGATGGAAATCAAAGGAAGAATGTCTTCATGTTAGGTATGTCACAGATTACGAAGAGAATCACCAAAGGATGTTGAAGCTTGTTGCATACATGTAAAGGTACACTTGAGGCTCAATTTGGAAAAGTAATGGAAGGAGCAAATATGTCAAAAATTGTTCAGATGAGTGTTGTTTTTCATATTTAGTCTAGAGGGCGTCCTATGAAAGACTACCCAGAATATTCTAGTTTATTATTTTTTTGAATGTTCCTCACTATCCCTACACACATTGGTCAGTAAACACTGGATGGGAATGGGCAAAGTGTCTTGCTGCAATGGAAAAGGAAGATTTAAAGGAGAAAGTAAAAGAGTCAAACTTCATTGCATTATCTTTAGATGAAGTCATTGTGGTAGACAATACTTCTTGGGTCTATATGCATTTGTATACTGTACAACAACATGTTCGCCAAGCTCATCTTCTCTGTGTTCATAAAATGAAGGACAGTTCAACATCGCATAATATATTTGAACTAGTCAAGAAATATTTGAATGAAATTGTAGGTATGGATGAGTTGACAATTACAAAAAAGTTGGTGTGTGTAGGATTTGATGGAGCTATAGTGATGCAAGGTCAAAGGATCGATGTTTGCACAAAGCTACAAACTACTTGTGCACCATACATGCTTGGCATTCATTGCATGGCCCACAAAATAAATTTGGCATTCAAAATTGTAAGCAAGTTTCCTACAGTATCAAAAGTTGAAAATCTAGTATGCGAGATCCACGCATACTTTTGTTGAAGTCCCAAACATTTCACAAAATTTTAGAATTTTGTTGAGGGAATAACACAAAGAAACAAGCTTCTCAAGGATTTCAATACCAGGTGGATCTTCCTGCATGTACCAGCACAACGAGTTCTTTCAGAATATCAATCCTTAATTGGAGTGATGTATGAAAATCGGAGGACAGTAGACAAAGCTCTTGACCTCTTACATAGGTTAAGCGATATAGAGACACTCTTGACTTTAGCTAGTCTTCTCCCCATGCTAGATGAAATGAACATTCTTGTGAAGAAATCCCAAGACAAAACTATGTATATTAATGAATATGCCAATCTACGTAAACATACATGCTTGGCCCTCGATCATCTATATCTAGATCTAACACAAGATGGCGTAGATTATAACTTGTGGTAGAAAATTATTGATTTGAATGATCCTTATAATTATTTATAGTTTAATGGAAGTGGAAACTTATGTATCTGTGTACGTGGATATGAGATACAAATGTACCAATGTAAGACTACCAGGCACTCTAGCAGAGAAGTACATGTTAACTAGGAAGATTTTAAAGACATTATTAAATCTGTTGGTGATAATTTGAAGGAAATTACAAAATATCTTTCCTTAGAGATTCATGAAAGATTCCCTTGAGATGAAATACTTGAAGCCATGAGTATTGTGTATCCTCAATTTTGGGCAAACCGAGATAACCCAAGATTTTTTCATGCTCAAGTAAAAATCTTGATCGAACAATTTTTGAAAACTATAACAATTAATGAGTAGAAAATAGAAGGAATTTTAAATGAAGATAAGCTAAGAAAGAAATGTAAGGATTTTGTAGTAGCTATTAAGGACCAATATAAATCCATGGGCAAGGACAAGGCCTTTGAACCGGGATCAATAAAAAGGGTTTGGACAAAATTAGTTCAGAGAAATATTGCATGATAAGATATCAAAATATTTCAAACTTGTTGATTTATGTCAAACAATGATATTGGGGTTGGTGGAGGATGAGAGAGTTTTCAGTACATTAGGGTTTTTGAAATCAAAGTAAAGAAACATACTAGACAAGAATTTGGAAAATTGCTTGAGGATGAAAGGAACTACGTATAATATCAAAAAAATTCCTTTTGATAGGGCACTTGCAATCTGGAGGTCCACATGTGAAAGAAGAGGGACCAGTCTATGCAACACTCCAATTCCAAAGGCCGGTATTGGTGGCACTGCCATGGGTAGTGAGACTAGGATAGATGACATTGACAAAAATGACATAGTGAATGTTGAATTTGAGACACAGGCTGAAGAAGGTGAAGAGAAAACTCAAAATCAAAAGCTTCAAGATGAATCTTTTACTCTATCTGATGTTGAAAGTCAATTTTGTGACCTTGACTCCATTTGGGAAATGGAAGAGAATTAGCAGCTTTTAGGTATTTATACTGCACTACAAGATTCATGAATCAATTTCCATTGTTCCAAACTGTAGTTGATGATATTTTATATTGTATTGAATGAAAATGGAAATTGTAAATCATTGCACTTCATGATATTTTATTTTATATTGCACTTCATGAATCATATTCCAAACTTTAGTTGATGATATTTTATATTGTATTCCATGAAATTGTGATATTTTATATTTTATATTGTATTCCATGGTATTGAATTTGATATGTGTTTCTACATCATTTTTAAAGAACAACACTTATCACTCAACTCATAAATTCCTATTGCATTGCCATTCACAAAATCTTTGATAAATAACTCAAAGAATATTAATCCATTCCTTGAACAGAAGTTAACAGTTCAACATCCATAACTTATAAGCTAAAAAAAAGCTAACAATTCAACATAAATAACTTATAAAGACATCCACACAACTTAAACAATAAAAGCTTAAACTACCAAATCACCTAAATTATTTAGAGAACTCCTTACGCATCCATCACCATAAAATCTTTATTCACATATAAACATTCCACAACAATGAAATTAACCAAAAAATTATCATTCCAATAATAGACAATCCACTGGCAAACTACTCAACAAAAACACAATAAATCCACACAGTACACACCATAACTCAAAGATTGTGCATGCATGGACTTCACCATTGTCTTTCTATATTGAAATAACATAAAAGCAATAAAAATAGCAGAGTTTTTTTTGTATTGATAACGGTTCCTTGAAGACAACCGTTTTAGAAATTAAAATAAAAATTCTTTGAAGTATCAAGAGAGCCAAATTAAATAAAATAAAATAAAAACTAAAAACTAAACAACACCGACTCCTTCGCTTTCAATATTTTCCGCCTCCTTCTCCTTCAGTAACACCTTGTGTGCCTTTAATCTTTTCCTGTATTCCCAGTACTTGGTGACAATTGCGGTGATGTTTTTGCTCCCTGGCGTTGTAGTAATCTGTAACCTGGTCTCCATTTTCCCAAAGCCTTTTCAGAATCAAACAACAGCTAAGATCTTCTCTCTTCTCTAGAATTATAAGCCTTCAGGTGGAGCTCCATTGCACTGAGTTTCGAGGACTCCCATGTCAATGTAGCAGGATTAGATATTTCTTTATTAAATTTCTCTCTAAACTTTAGAGAGATCTCTTTTATATCTAGAATCCTTTCATCAAAATCATCAGTAATTTCTGCTCCCATAATATGAAAATATTTTTTAATTTCCTCCAACATTTCATAATATTTTTCAAGTGTGTTTGTAATTTCATTCACCAGATTATCAGATATATTCAATTTCCATTCTAATGAATCAGACCAGGAAGGGTCTAGCTCCTTGGGATTATTCAAAATTTGCTTACCAATTAATATCTTCGGATCCATAGAGTTCAATTCTTTCATTTCCCAAGAGAGCACATAGAGACTAGTTTTATCTTTTCTGACATCCTGAAGTTCTCCTACTAACTCCTTCCTCTTATCAAGAACTCAAGTGTAAAACTACAAAGGTTTATTCAGAAAGAAGATAGCCTCTTGAGATATTGTTTCGATCCCCTCACAAGCAACTCTGGAATATCTTAAATTCTTTTTAATTTTCTCTATGGTGAGCACATCGATGCCCTCTACCTGAGGCTAAGAACTTGAGGCTTCATCAGATGTAGGAGGAGTGGCCATGGAAGAAATAAAGTTACTCAATGCAAGGACTTGAGATTGCAGTTATATATTTTCTTTCCTTTGTTCTTTCACTCTTTTAATCAAGGTAATGACTAAATAATTGGCATGGTACATATCACCTTCCAGTGTTGGAGGCCCCATATCAACATGTGTGACTTTGTAGTCCGCCGTTGTTATTTCATCTTCATTTAAATCCTTGACAAGGTCAGCAATTTCTAACATTTTATTTCCAGAAGTAGCATCAATCACCATCCTTGACATCCTCTTGGATTTCTTAGGTTTTGAAGAGATTTGAAGTAAATTTGCAACTGTATCCACTCCAACTGTCATTGTAGGAGTATACTTTCTCTTCTTCTTCACTACTTTTTTCAACCATCCTGGGAAGGCTACTACCAGACCAGAATCTTCTTTTTCAGTAATAGTTTCTTTAGGAGCGATAGGAGTGAAAGGTGGATTATCAGGTGGAGAAGAGGGCATTTCAAAGTCTTCAAATATAGGAGGAAAGATATTATCTTCAACAATCTGTTTAAAGATAGCTTCAGAATCTGTAGCCACAAGTTTTTCTTGATTGGTATTCTTCTTAGGGGTAGGAGAAAGCACACTATCTTGTTCACAGATGCTCTTCAACTTAATTGTTTCTTGTGGCCTATCACCATCACCTCTTGATTGAGAATTTGCACTAAACGACCTAACAAAGGGTTTCCCTGATGATACACTTGCACCAGGTGCTTGCGTAGACCCCTGTTCATTCTTCTGTGATGACTTTGGCTCTTGAAAAGGACCAACAACTTGCTGCCATTTCCCATCCAACCAGTCTTGGGTTCTTTTAAGTATTGGGGTAGCACACATCCTCATATCTAAAATTTCACTTTGGTTCCAATCAACCCTAGGGTGGGATTTATCAGGCAATTTTTCATATCCAGGATATAGATTGTTGAATCCTCAACTACATTTTCAGGAATGTCAAATTGAAGATCGAAAGCTTGTATTTATTTTAGCATTAGCCTCATATAATCTCTTCTCAAAACTTCATTCTCATTGACACAATCTTCCCAGAAATCTTTGATAGATGGGTGATACCGATATGAGCTCCCTCCATAGAGATTTTGCTTCACAAAACCCTTACTACCAAAATTAGCTCTCATAGACAAATTCTAGAGGTTATATTCCTTGAGAAGTCCTTTAGCTCCCCTGGCCATCTGGTTTGTTTTGCACAAAAAAGAAGGGGTCTCCAATGGGAATGCATACCCTCATTTCCCCATGTTCGTATACTTAATATTAACCATTGCCATTTGTCAACAAACTTCTAGAAATATCATTAAATCTTCAGGATATAGAGGTAATTTCAATGGGGCTTTCTCAAAACCCCCTATTCTCATATAGGAAAACTTATCAAATTGGATATAAAAACTCCCATATTTTGATACAAGAGAAATGGATTCAGGGGAAAGGAAAATTTCTGGATTTCCATCCAGCTTCCTCATGACCTCCATAAAAAATGCATCATTAACACGACAAAAATCACCCATTCCAAATTTTTTATTGAACTGAGGAAAGTGTTAATACACAAGCATATCAAAAGTTGGGGTTCCTTCCAGCTCCAACCCTGGCCAAAAGAACCTCTGACTACCTACAATGTAGGTCAGGAAAGAACACATACAAAAAGTAGTACTCTTATGGAAATTAATTAATTGCTCATTCAAATGGAAGCAAATAACTTTAGCCTAGCCAATGAAAATGTTCTCATCACAAACTGTCAAGATAAACTAGTACATCCAATCCTCAAATAACTCAACTTGTGCATTCACAACAATCCAGTGTAATAAAGCAATAACATCTACAATTTCTCCCTTAAAATGCAATCTTCTGAGTTTATTTGGCTGTTGCAACTTACCTCTCCTTTCAGTCTTCAACTAGGTTTTGGCCATGGAGTTCTTACACCAGTCTTTATTTGCTTCGAAAAATTCACCTGCCATTGCGAAAGACATGTCTTCTAGAGGTTCCCTTTCTGGAATCCCCAATGCTTGGGAAACAACTTCAAGAGAAATTTCTGCAATTATAGTCCCATCTGTGGCTTTAATTTCCTGTGTCTGCGGAATGTACCTTCTCGCACATACACTTATCAGGTCCACACTCAACACAGCTTCTGAAAACCCTCTAGCCTAAGCTAGCCCACTTTCTAAGAGTTTTATATCCAACTCAGACTTGTCGTCCCTCTCCAGGCGTGCCCAAATTTCTTCTAACTTAAAAGGTTCGAGCTCTGTATCCCTTACGCTTACCAAACGTTCACTCTGCATGAGCGCAAAATGAAAATTCACGGAGAAAGAATGTTTGCACCTCAGAAGTACTGGCCTTGGCAAAGAACAAGAATGCAAGCTAAATGTCTGAGTAAAAAGAATGTTTCCACTTGAGAAGTACTGGCCTTGCCAAAGAATGATAATGCAGGCTAGATGTTTGAGTAAAACTTTGCCACGCACTTATGTCGTTATTTTTGATAGGACATGCATTGAATATAGCATTCAATTTCATTCCTCGAAAAGATGGTGTTGAAACATGCATGCTTTTGGAAATTCCTCAAAAGAAAACTCTAGTTTAGTCCATACATAAGTCAATAATGTCGTGTGGTCGTTGAAACTAGGAACCTTAGAACCAAAGTCTGAAGTTTTAAAGTTTTTGAAACCTCCGACCCACCGACTACAAAGATGACCAAGAAACTAGAAAGTCTTGCAAGTTTACAACTCAACAAAGTGAACCAACTCGAGGAATCGGGAAGTTATGAAAATTTAGAACTCCACGACAAGGTTATAAATTATAAAACTCTGATGACTAGCGACCGATAAGGTTATAAATTATAAATCTCTAAGTACTAGCAACTAAGGTTAGGAAGAGCACCAAAACCACAACTTTGAGTGATAGTAACCACATCAAAGAGACTAACCAAAAATCTATCATTCCAATTCCAATAATAGATAATCCACCGTAAAACTACTCAGTAAACTCATAGATAATACATTGTAACTCAAAGGTTACGTATGCATGAACTTAAGTTACTCAACAAAGTGAATTATACATGAATTATTAATGAAATATGATTAATGATCTTTCATTAATCTTCTTTGTCATTATGCATTGATGTATGTTTTAATTTTGGATCTAGTTTAATGAACCAGTTAAAGTACCTTGATTAAAGCATGAATTCATATAAATGTTTAGTGGATCTGATAAGTAGTACTAGTCATGGAGATTGAGTATCGATGTGTGAATTGTAATGCAATTTAACTAAGATTATGGATGCCTGGAATTAAAGTCACCTTATAGTTCATATTTTAATTGTGTTAAAAGTAAAACTTGAACATGTACTAAGCGATTCATCACTCAGCTCAATGCTTAATAACATATTAGCAATAGTCTTAGTAGCATATATAATAATGAACATCAATAATTATTTGAAGTGTATCTAGTAGTTGAAACCACTATCAGAATTTTTCTTCAAATGAAAAAATAAATAATACAGATAATTTATTATTTAACATCGACACATTACTAAAGTTTGAGTTGGAACAAAGACAACTTTGCACAGAGCTGACTTGGAACTTGGAAACCCAAATTATCAAAAATCAAATCACTGCAACACCTTTTCTAGCAACTTCCACTGTTCAGGTGGTGGAATTGTCATTTGTTCTAACTGATGTTGTTTGACTTGAAGATTTGTTAACAATTCATGATTCAAATTGGAACCTATTGTATACACCTAAAAATGGTCACATCACATTGTCTAGTAATTAATTAAATATTTTTAATATTTAATTAAATCTCTGAATTCCATCTACGTATAAATAAATTTAAATAATTTATTTGTATTGCTCATTCTTTCATTTCGATTAAATAGATAAGTTTATTTAATCATCTTTTCTTATTTATTTCTTAATTAATTAAATAAACATTATGGTTTATTTATATTAATTATCATTTAATCTTGGCTTGGATATTTAATTCAAATAAAGATTAAATATTTCTTCTCTTTTAATTATATTCTTCTAAATGTTTATTCATCATTAAATATTTTAAATGTTTAATGTAATTCTTCTAATATCCATTTCCAATTAAATATTTCTAAATATTTAATTAATTCTTCTAATATATTTTATTTTCTTTTAAAGTCATATCACAATTGAATATTTCAAAATATTTAATTAAATCTTCCATAGTGTTAAAATCAAAAATCAAATTCAATAAATGAAAATTAAACAAATTTATTTATTTAATTTGGGGATTATCTTCAACAGCCGTGAAACAAACTACCGAAACAGAAAAATTAATTTTCTCTGTTTTTGTGCAGGCTTGTTCCCGTGGGTTGAAGACAGGAATCCATCCTTCTCTCCAACCTCTCAACCTTTTCCATCTTCTTCTCAACCTCTCCATCTCTCACCTTTCAATTTTACCAGATAACTTCACGGTCATTGATCTTTGCCAGCCAGGATTTTGCCTGAGAAAAACTATAAATAAGACTGTCGGGTACTTCAAATCATATAGGAGCTTTTAGTAAGAAAATTATAGTCAATTTGCATTAAGCCTTTTTAGCATTCATAGTATTCAAGCATCATAGCATAACATAGCATAGTATAGAATCATGGTGTATCTATTTCATATCATAGCATACTTCATTTGCAGCCCCTGTCCATATCCGTCAGCATTCTCACCTTCATTAGCATACAGCATATAGAAGCTCCTTCTTTTGCATACTCATTTTGCAGATAGCCATTTGGAGAAGCTAAGCTTACACAATCTGAGAGCAGCAACTTCGAACAAATCTCTGGAGATAGAGAAAGATGGAACGCTTCTGAAGAAATTTATGTTTTATTTCAATTACATTTCAGCTTTCTTTAGTTTAAAGTTCTATCAATTATGTTGTTTTGTTTTCAATTTCATTGCATAAATCTAATATACACATTTTTGGCGCCCACTGTGGGGCCCTTGCCCCCAATTCTCACATCTTTTTGCATATTTCTTTGACAGGTTATGGCCAAAAACAACGGTTTAGAGCAGGAAACACATTTTAGAAAATTCATACCCAGTTCAGCGCATTTGAGAGTTCCTGCAGCGCCCGTGACAGTTCCTGCAGCGCCCTTGACAGTTCTTGCAGTGCATTTGACAGTTCCTGCAGCGCTCTTGAGAGTTCCTGTAGCGCATTTGAGAATTCCTGTAGCACTCGTGACAGTTCCTGCAGCGCCCATGACAGTTCCTGCAGTGCCCGTGAGACTTCCTGCAGCGCCTATGATAAATCCTGCAACGCCCATGAAGACTGTGATAGCACATGTTTTAAAAACCTGCAAGTTGTAATTTGTAATTTTAATACAGTTTAACTGAATCCGACGCAACTGCGAACAGTTAATGATTGTAAATTGGAATGAGCCAATCCTAGGGTAGACACAAAAATTAAAACGAACCAATCCTAGGGTAGACACATAACTTAAAAATGAAGCAATCCTAGGGTAGACATTTCACACTTGATTTTGGGGCTAAAAAGAAATTTTGTGTTTGTGTGAAGCAACATCTTCACTTAGCATAGAAAATCTTTATTTTGGGCTTAAAATAAATCATTGTTTGCTTTGTTTTTGGTGATAGGCCTATGCTCTCCCCTTAACCGGGTGATCAAAATGCCAAACTCACCTATTTTACTTTATGCATTTTACAGTTTTATTAATACCTTTTAGAAGGCCTACCGTAGTGGAAAAAAGTACTCACCCTATGGGAATGACCTAAGTGGGAACAACTAAAGCCAAGTTTTCCAACCCACTCTAATCAAATGTGAATGGTTGATGAAAATCCCATTCGACGGTAGTGTGCATTGATAACCATCCCCAAAGCCTTTGTTCTAAAGGTAGGGAGGTCTCGAGAGAGAGTCTATCATTTGCCGCACTGAACGGAAACCCTTACTAAGAAGCTAGTGTAGTATCTTACTGAGTCAGTTTTTGAACATCATATTAATCACAGTGCAGGGGAGGGAAGAATCTACCCCCAAGATACTCACCATATAACTGCCAAGGATTGTTTGCTCAGGGGATCCGGTATCCACTTCCGTCACTCTGAGTACGCACCTAGAAAAGACAAAAACACGAGCGCCCTTTCGGGGGTGACATGGTTGTGTGAGTCAACGCAGTTCTAAGATGTGGGTTGTTCATTACTATGATGAACTACTTGTCAACTAAGAGTGAGTCTGTTTGAAATCCTTATCATGTGTAAAACCTGTTAAAACAATTTTTGAATAACATTTTGATCATACACTTGATGTTTAGCATAGGACTTAAGACAACTATTCTACAACTTGTTTGATGTGTTTTCAATACACTAATTCAGATAAGATCATCCAAAACTCACATTCATATTGATTACTCTCATGTTACGAGATTGGAAATCCACAACTTTTGTAAAGAAATCCGTTTTCAAAAGGATTAAAAAGCCAAAGAAACACCTTAACCACAAAAAACTATTGAAGAAGAGACGATTCTTGTATCAAAGCCAAAAATTTTTACTCAAGTATAGAACCTTTCTTCATAGGTATCATGATTGTGTTAGAGGTCTTTCTGATGATTATGCTATAGAACCTTTGTACTCACAAGCTTACTTTCAAAGAAGAGCCCTTTCTCAAAGGCATAACCATAGTCAACACATCAAATTTTGCAATAGAGAACTTAGATCACATTAGGCATAACCATAGTCAGTTATATTCCCCAACCTGCAATTGAATATTCTACTCATCCAAATCAAATTTTGCAATAGAGAACTTAGATCACATTAGGCATTCATTACCAAATCCATTCTTTTACAAAGCTATGATTAAAACTTCATAAAGTGCAAAATCATCTTTTTCTTGATCTTTTGCTTAAATTCCCTCCAACAAGATTTTCATCCTTTCAATTAGGGAACAACACAAGCTAAAGATTAGAAACCTTTGCAAGTCATAGAATTTTCATTCTATTCTGACTTTTATATCCATCACAAAGTGCACTATTTCACTCTTTTGATCAAAAGTGAGTAGGATTTTGGAAAGAAACAAAGAAAGATATTTTCTTTCATTAGCTAATCAAGGAGCTAAGTTACCTCATAATTTTGATATAGAAGGGATAAAACAGAATCCTGAAACTCCTCCTACTAACTTTAGTGCCCTTACTCAACAGATAAAAGAATTACAAGGGAAAATCAAAGAGATGCAAGGGGGTACAACAAAGAAGTATGTTTTGGAAGACATATCTCCTTATCCATTCGATAGGAGTCTTCAAATGATCCCATTTCCAAAACATTGTGAAATCCCTAAATATGATAGATACAATGGAAAAACTGATCCCATTGACCATGTGAGGGACTTCTGAAATATGAGTCTAGAATTCGCCTATGACGATACATACTTAATACGATTATTTCCACGAAGTCTAGGTGTACAATCCATGGAGTGGCTTTCAAAGATCACTCCACCCATCAAAACCTTTGAGGAATTAATAAATTAGTTTATATCACAATACTCCTACAACATTCAACATCTGATAACAATGCTTGATCTTTGTAAAGTGAAACAAAAAGTAGGAGAACCCTTCACTACATTCTTGCAAAGGTGGAGAAGGTTATTCGCACGATATTCTCGTCCTATTCCTAAAAAGGAAAAGATGGATATCTTCATCAATAGCCTAGATCAAGAATTAAGCTATAGGCTTAACCTTCATTGTCCTCATAACTTTGAAAAATTGATTGAAAAAGCAATCACCATTGAAGGGGCCTTGGTTAAACGAGGAGTGATAAAACTTGATAATCCAAGTACATCAAACCAAAACAACAACGATAAAACAAGGTTTTGGAATAGAAACAAAAATGTTGTCAATGATGGTATAGTAGATGCAAATAATTTACGAACAAGACCATCTGTCTTCAATCTATCAAGTGCTCCATGAAACAATCAACAAGCAAATACCAATCAACAAGGAAACAACAATCAACAAGGACAAACCTCCAAGCAAGAGAGCATGACCAATCAAAATACCAATCAAAGTCGTGGTAATTTCAATAACAATCTTGGCAATACCCAAACATCAAATCCGTTCAGACCTCCATTCTTTTCAAATCGACAGAATTTTACCGCTTTGGGACAATCTCTTGAGTCTACTCTCAAAGAGCTTCTTGATAATAAGTTTATCACCTTACCTCCACAAAGAGATTATGAGCCACGAGTCAAACCGCCATCATGGAATGACTCATATTATTGCAATTATCATCAATGTAAAGGTCATAGAATGAATAATTGTCAAGCTTTGAAAAATCTAGTACAAGATTTAATTGACAATGGCACCATTACAATCGAAGGACATCATACCAATGATGATCATCAAGCGTTCAAAGACCCTTTACCAAACTATCAAAAGGGGGAAACATCGGATACAAAAGCCAAAAGCATACATAATGTCGAAGACAATATAATCCGTCACATCTACGCAGATGATCACGAGTTAATGTTATCAAAATCAAGGGAAAACAAGAATATCAACAAGTTAATGTGACTCACATCTAAAACAACTATTTCCCCTCCAAGTCAGTATAATTTGGTTGATCAACTAAGAAAAACATCAGCTCAAATCTCCATCCTTGAACTTCTAAAAATATCTCCTATACATAAGAATATTTTAGAAGAAGCTCTTGTAAATACAACTATCGATATTGATCTGGATGTAAACAAATTTCAAGCCATGGTGGGACATTTATCTTCTCCCACTTGTCTTTCATTTTCCGACAAAGATGATGCTTCCATGACACATCCGCATAATTCTTCGCTCTATCTTGAAGTCATGATCCATAAACACGGAATTAGACGTGTCTTAATAGATGGGGGAGTTGGTTTAAACATTTGTACTTTAAAGCTAATACATGCCTTGGGAATTTCAGAAAATTCTATTGACCCACGAAGGAAAATAACTATCAAGGCATATGATGATGAAGAAAGAGCTTCTAAAGGATTAATATTGCTGCCTATCAAAGTGGGACCTGTTGTGAAGAACACATTTTGTTAGGTTCTAGATCGGGATCTTTCCTATAACATACTCTTGGGTCGTCCATGGATTCATGATATGCAAGCAGTACCATCAACGTATCTTCAATGCATCAAGTTTCCATATGATGGACAAGAAATAACTATACAAGCTGATTACAATAGTACCCAAACTTGTTCAAATCTTTGAGCAACTCAAGATGCCTTTGTGCCACACAATAGGGAGGCTTTTGCTCTTTCCTCTTCTAACCTACAAGGCCAATTGCAAGAACTAACAAAGAGTTTCGACACTAGGTTAAATTTTAAAGACAAGGGAGTAGGCGAATATTCACTATCTCTTTCTACCTTACCTCCTTCTCCAAGGTCACATGGTCTGCCAACCTTATCAAATCAAAAGATTGCAACAGCTTCTACGTCCCAAACTTCTGTGCCAATCACAAAGTTTGATGGACAATTCATTAAAGCCAACACCACTGAGGAAGAAGCTGAAGATAGGGACATCCTAAATTGGCTATACAAAGATGAAGATGAATCTCTCTTGCATATAAAGTTACCTACAGAGCAGTATGGTAAGGGGTACACCATCATGCAGAAAATGGGCTATGAAGGAAAGGGTCCTATGGGAAAAAGAAGAGAAGGAATTGTGGAACCAATTCAACCTATCTCAATACATCCAAGTGATAAAACATGACTTGGATATGGTAAAGATAAAGAAGAATCTACTTCACAGCAAGCACAATCAACTCATGAAGCAGGATCAATGTCAGATAAACCTCAAAAATTAGTTTTCCAATTGCAGAATAGTTCAGATACTGATTCTAATGAATATGAATGGGACACCATTTATAATGATGAATTTTGGAGAGACAAACAAGTTGATACTATACACAAATATGCACCTATTCTCATTCAAGGAGAAGGTTCAAGGCCTCCACTTGATTATGTTTTACAAAGCGATCATGACTCAAGTGAGGACGATTCAGATTCTAACGAGATGGACAATCAACAGGAGAATACCATCATAGACTTTGTCTACCATGAGGATGATAGCCACATCATGACTTTGAAAATTCAAGACCTTACCCAACCGAATGATCCCATGCCTTTAGTTTATCCAGAACTTATTGATTGGGACATTGACGCACCTATCCACATCCCTACATTCCATGATGATGAGGAGATTATAAATTTCCTTTGTTCCTCTAATGAAGAAAACAATTTTTTCATCCAAAAATCTCATACTCATGATTTTGCTAAGGAGGGTGTCAAGTCTCTTAGCTACAAAATAAATGAAATAAAGGATGGATCTATTGGTGAAAACCAAAAAATGGCAGTGATAGATCACAACAAGAGAAAAATAAAGAGCGAATCTAACAGTGAAAACCTTTCTGAGGCACTGAAGGATGAGAAACTTGACACTCTTCCTAAGTATTATCACGAAAGATCTTCTATTTTGATCGAACCAATAGAATCAATCAACATAAGTATAGCAGAGCAGCCAAAAGTTTTGCAACTTGCAGCATCATTAACAGTTGAAGAAGTCTTGAAATTCATTGCATTCTTGAAGGAGAATCAAATTAACTTTGCTTGGTCATATGCTGATATGCCAGGGTTAGATCCTAATCTGATAATGCATCATTTATCTATCAAGGCAGGGACAAAACCTGTGAAGCAAAAGCTCAGAAAAATGCATCCACATGTTGCATTATTGGTCAAAGAGGAATTAAAGAAACTTTTGGATGTTGGATTCATTCGAACTATTGATTATGCAGAATGGATTTCCAATATTGTACATGTTTCAAAGCCAGATGGAAGGATCAGAGTTTGTACATATTTTAGAGATTTGAATAAGGCTTGTCCTAAAGATGACTTCCCTTTGCCCAACATAGATATGATTGTTGATTTAACTGCTGGACATGCAATGTATTCATTAATGGATGGATTTTCGGGATACAACCAGATAAAAATTGCACCAGAGGATCAAGACAAAATAGCGTTTACATGCCCTTGGGGTACCTATTGCTGGAATGTAATGCCATTTGGGTTAAAGAATGCAGGAGCCACTTATCAAAGAGCAATGACAACCATTTTTCATGACATGATGCATACATTCATGGAAGACTACGTTGATGATTTACTTGCCAAATCTCACACACGAGAAGGACATCTAGAAATCTTATCAAAAATCTTTACTAGAATGGAGAAGTTCAATGTTCGTCTTAATCCAAAGAAATGTGTTTTCGGAGTAACATCTGGAAAACTCCTAGGATATATTGTTTCAGAAAAGGGCATAGAAGTTGATCCAGAAAAAGTACAAGCTATAATGGACATGCTGCCACCATGAAATATCAGTCAGCTTCAATCATTGCAAAGGGTGACTACAGTCCATTAGGCAGTTTATAGCTCAACTGGCAGACAAAAGCTTACCATTTACACATTTATTGCATAAAAATGTCCCATTCAAATGGGAAGATAAATGTGAAGCAACATTCAATCAAATCAAGCAATATCTTATGCATCCACCAATTTTAATTCCACCCATTCCAACAGAGCCACTCATACTCTATATTTCAGCAACAGAAGTATCCTTGGGAGCATTGCTAGCACAAGAGGATTCTACAGGCAAAGAAAGGGCCATATACTATATCAGCAGAACTCTAACAAAGCATGAATTAAACTACAGTTTCATTGAAAAAGCGTGCCTTGCAGTGGTGTTTGCTTCTCAGAAGTTGCGACACTATATGTTGGCTCATACAGTTAAACTGATAACAAAGATTGATCCACTAAAATACCTTTTAAGTAGAGCTACTTTAACAGGGAGACTTGCAAAATGGGTAATGATCTTAAGTGAGTTTGACATTCACTATGTAGATTGAAAAGCCATTAAAGGAAAGGTCATTGCAGATCAGTTGGTCAAAGCACCTTTACAAGAAGAAAGTCCAATGCACATTGAGTTTCCTGATGCAGATGTTTTCACAGCAATAATTCAGAAACCATGGACATTGTATTTTGATGGATCTTATACTCAATATGGCTCGGGGGCAGGGATTCTCTTCATTACACCTGAAGGACATACCATTTCACGATCATATCGGTTGATGTTTCCTTGCACAAATAACATAGTTGAATATGAGGCACTCCTCATAGGATTGAAAATAGCATTGGAATGGCGAATTACAGAGCTGCAAGTTTACGGTGATTCATAACTTGTCATTAATCAAATTAATGATGATTATCAAACTAAAGATGATAAGTTGTTACCTTACAAGAACATGGTGGATGATTATAAAAATTATTTTGTGTCAATCAAGTTCTCACAAATATCAAGGATTGATAATAAAGCTGCAGATGCAATGGCTACCATTGCTTCATTATTACAACTATCAGAAGATCAAACCAAATATGAATTCTTGGTGGAACAATTGTTTTCTCCCGCCTATGATAATCCTGAGACTCAAGTCATATGTCATTTAACTGGTTCTGATTCACCTTTATATGGCAAGACTTATACCTATTTGAAACATAACATCTTACCTCTGGATTTATCCTGAAATCAAAAAAGGAACTTCATACGCCAATCATCTCGTTATACCTTAATTGCCGATATCCTTTACCGACGTGGTCTTGATGGTACACTCCTTAGATGTCTTGAACGTGATGAATCTGAAAAAGCATTACAAGAGGTTCATGGTGGTATTTGTGGAACTCATTCAAGTGGTTTGACCTTAGCCAAGAAACTTATCAGAATGTGATACTATTGGCCTACCATGGAGAAAGATTCATTTACTTTTGTCAAAAAGTGTTCTAAATGCCAGATTCACGGGAATCTTATTCGTGCACCTGTGCAGGAACTGCAACCTTTCACTCTGACATGGCCTTTCTCTCAGTGGGGATTAGATCTTGTTGGAAAAATACATCCTTCGTCATCAAATGGGCATAAATTCATCATTACAGCTACAAAATATTTTACAAAATGGATTGAAGTTGTTCCTCTGACAACAGTGACTGGTAAACAAATATCTTCATTTATCCTAAACTACATTATCTGTCGATATGGAATTCCTAATTCTATTATCACTGATAATGGAAGGCCTTTCAAGAATCAGGACGTTGATGAACTTTGTGAAGGATTTCACATCCAACACAGGTTCTCTACACCTTATTATCCACAGGGTAATGGTCAAGTAGAAGCTTCTAACAAAACAATCTTGAAGATATTGAAGAAGACAGTAAATGATGCAGGTCGTGATTGGCATGTCCAATTAAATCCAGCTTTGTGGGCATATAGAACTAGCATTCGCACACCAACAGGAGCTACCCCATATGCCTTGGTCTATGGAGCAAAAGCAATCTTACCACTAGAGGTTGAAATACCTTCGCTTATAGTCTCACTCAAGGGATTGATAAGTGATGAAGACTATAGAGTTTCTCGTATGCAAGAGTTAGAACTGTTAGATGAAAGACGTCAACATGCAGCTGATCATTTGAAGGGTTATCAACAAGTTATGTCCCGTAGTTATAATCACAGAGTTAAACCACAGACATTTCAAGTGGGTGACTTAGTCTTGAGAGAAAATCCACATAATCAGCAAGATAGAGAAAAGAAAGGGAAATTTGAACCTAATTGGCTTGGTCCATTTGTCATTATTGCAGCATACGATTTTGGTGCCTATCAGTTATCCACGTCAGAAGGGGACCTATGTGAAGAGTCGATCAATAGCATTCATCTGAAGAAGTTTTATGTCTAAAAAAGTCCTAAAAAATCATAAAAATCATAAAAAGTCCTGAAAATCATAAAAAAGTCCTAAAAAAATAAAAAAAATCATAAAAAAAAGTCCTGAAAAAATCATTAAAAAATCATAAAAAGTCCTGAAAAAAATTAAAAAAAATCTAAAAAATCCTGAAAAAAAATGCAATAAAGACAAGTGGAGAAAACCTAGTAAACAGGCGCTACTTGTGATCAAAATAGGCTCCTCCATTTATTACTTTATGTCTTGCACTCACTTTTGTCATTATCTGTTCATATCTATCATTTGTACATACCTTTTATATCCATTTCATATGACAAGATCCTTATGTTTCATCATGGCTTGATGAAATTTGTACATATCCATACTCTTTAGGTTATGTTTACACTAGGGGCAAATGCAGAAATATAGACTAAACAAGAGAGGGACAACACGCTTTTCGAATATCACAAAACAGACACAAAAAAGTTTGTCAAAATATAACAAACATTGCCATATCAAATCAACCGCAACATGCTTATTCAATGTCAATTGATATCAAAACAACATGATCCAAACAAAAATATCAATGATGATAACCAACTTGGATGATCTTAATTTGAATAAATGTTTGAAATACTTTAAGCAAAATTTGAATGGTTGTTTGATTTTTTCTATCATATCTCTGGAGTAATTCAATGATGTACTAAACTAGAAAAGCAAGGAAGGAGTATGATTTTTATTTGTCTGCTATTTGTGAGCAAATCATTAGTACTATGCAAATTGGTCGTGAGACATGCTCTATTACGGATCATTGATGACATTTCAGAATTTGCATGGGAAAAGGGTTAACTCTTGTCTGTTTATGCAAGCAATACTCAGGCCATCTCGGTTCAATTATACCTAGATGCTTTTATTAACTTGCTATATTAAAATCATGAAAGCAATACTCAGGTCATCACTGGTGCTAACATACCCTTTGATGCTTGTATTAACTTTCAATATTTCAATGCTTTATGATGATACAAAAAGCAAAAAAAAAAAAAGCTCTCCAAATGGCAATATTGTATGGATATCCTGCATGGTTAGTATAGATTGCATTCATGTTAGAATCTACATTTTGCAATCATGGATTTTCCTAAACAGTTGACAAAGTATCAAATGGTTAATATCTTTTCGATTATATGACTGAGTATGTTTTGACATTCACAAAACATCATTTCATACATATTTGCATCAGAAATCACAAAAATAAAGCATACATCATCAACATTCATAAACATGTTTAAATTGTATCATCCATCATACACTCATGTATCAATAGATTTTCATTCATTTCATAAATAATGCATACATCATAAGCATAAACATTGAGAAATCATCATATCATAACACATCATGCATATAAGGAAATAGACACATTTATCTCATCACAAATCATCGTTGCATTTCATATATCTCAAAAATGAATGTCAAAATGTATAAGGATGTCAACTACAAATGATATAACATCATAAAAAATGAGACCATCTCAGGGTGTATACAAATGTCTCAAACAGTGTATCATAAAAATATCATCTGAAATGCACTAGGCAGTGTTATCCTCTGATGGTGCTGGTCTGAGACCTGTACCACCTGTCCCTGATGGAACTGCCCCACCTGTCCCTGGTGGTCCTCCTGGAGGTAATGGCTGTGTGACACCTCTACTGGCAGTCCGAGTGTGACTATGGGTAGATCGTGACCAGGTATAACTCTCCCTCCGCTCAGGTGGGACTGCATCATGATATCTGGTCCTATAAAACTCGGCCTCTTGGGTGGCTCTGGTCACCTCTCTCATCATATCACCAGCTAGGGTGCTCGCTGCTACTCTCTATAGACTATCCACCAAAGCAATGGCCTGCTCACCCCGCTGTCTGGTTGTATCCCTCTCAGCGGTAAGTGAAATCAACTATCCCTACAATTGTGTGATCAAGGCCTGTGCCTGTGATAGTTGAGTCTGTAAACTCTGTACTGTACTCTGTAGAGAGGATATCTGACCTGATACTGCTAGATCTACTGAAGGAGATGGATCTGTGTGTCTCATCTGTGGTCCACCTCTACCACCTCCGCCACCTCTCCTACCACCTCTCCTGCCACCCCTATCACCACCCCTACCATCACCACCATCATCTCCCTCTGAATCATCATCTCCTCCACTCTCATAATCATCACTATCCTCTAAATCGTCACCCTCTGAAGCCGAATCTCTCTGTCGTCGTCTCTGTGCAGCAACAGGAGCAATAGGCTCGTTAGGATCAAACATACGTGGTGTCGGATGCTCTAGGATATACTGGCTATACTCTGGTGTCATCCCTGCGTCAAGGATATCAACTCGGTAATCCCACATCACCACTCCTAAACTAGTGAACTCTGCAACTGCTGCCTCATAAGAAATCTGTGGACCCCATATTGCAAGCTCTAGCTGTCGTCGTGCATAAATAGTGGAACCCACAGGCATACCCTAAATCCGGCCAAACTGTTGACATACTCGTCCAGCAAGAAATCTCTCAATGATCCATGGAGTACGCCCAATCAAAAATCTGGATGTACAAACATAAGGCATCTCCCTCGCATCCTCTGGCCATGGCTCACAATCTAAATATGGCCGCCAGCATACTGTATCTAGACTATCCAAGAGACGCTGCCAATGATCTAGTTTGCCCAGTCTCGGCTGAGCAATAATGTCGGCATATCTCCATCTGTACGATCGACCGACTGGTCGCTGTCCTCGAGTCAATGGTCACAAAACAGCAAAGTGCTCCCATGCCCATATCTGTAATAGTGAGCAACCAACAACAAAACTTCGGCCTCTACCATAAACAATATGATGTAACTCATCATATAAGTGAGCAAGCATGCATGTCCCCCACGCATACCGTGTCCCCTGCATCACCATACTCTCTAGCACACGACCCCATCCGATCGCGAACCCCTTCGACCTATGGTCGGGGCACAACACCTTCAATGAATCCTGCAAGTACATATGGTAAAGGTGGATATGTATATGTCATTTCACCCCATGGGATGAAGTATTCGGAAATCTGATCATCTCAGAAAATCCTCTTCAAAGCATCAGTGCCTCCAGCCTCTCAGCTATCAAAAACCACTATCTCTCCCATCACTGGGATCCTCAGGATACGATATACATCCTCAAGGGTCACTGTAATCTCTCATGTCGGTAAATAAAATGTGTTGGTGTCACTATGCCACCGCTCATCGAGTGCTGTCAATAAAGCCCTGTTGAGGCGAACCTCAGGCATATCAAGCAATGACCTCAATCCGCAGGCCTTAATCACATCTCGGTCTGACTGTAACAATTGTGGAATCAATGTCCATGTACTTGGAAATGCCTTCCGTGACTGTAATATGCCCAATCTCTCTTATTGACACATCATCAAAGCAAAATCAATATCAAATCATCATGACTTATAAATCAAATATGAACATCAAACTATTTGTTTTTCATTTTCATGGAAAGCAGATAATCAAAATCATGTTTGTTTTTAACAACCTTAAAAGCAAACAAATCAATCAAACTATTTATTTTTCATCATCATGGAAAGAAGATAATCAACATCATGTTTTTTTTTAACAACTTTAGAAGCAAACTTATCAGTCCTATTTGTTTTTAACAACTTTAAAAGCAAATCTATCAGTTCTTATTTATTTTCCAACAACTTTGGGGAACACATTTATCATTCAAATCAACATATAATTAAAGGCGCTACAAAAATGGTCAAATGTGCTACAGAATTCATCATCGGCGCTACAGAATCATATGCGCTACAGAACTAATCAAGGGCGCTACGCTTTTTATTACGGGCACTATTCTATTAAATGCGCTACAAAAAATGTTAAGAGCGCTACAAAATCTATCAAATGCGCTACGAAAACAAATGCGCTACATAAATGGTTAAGAGCGCTATGGAAATTCTTAAAGGCGCTAAAACACAATTTTCATAACTCAAACATTGAAAAGCGTGCTTCAAACAAAAAATTTTCAAAAAGCAGGAGTTCCACAGGGTACATATCGGGGGTCCATAGTGTGCTGGCCGCTGATGTCATCGGATGCGCTCGAAACAGTGCTGGTGAATCAGAAGTGCCATAATTATCTCACCAGAGCTCAAAATTTGTAAATTTTACTAGGTTAAAATGGAAAATGACATTTTTAACCTATATAATGGTAAAATTAGGGCATTTTAGCACATTTTAACAAAGTAGGGGCAATTTTTGATATTAATTTTCATTTCACATTTTTTCGGGTCAGTTTCTTCACATTATTATTTTCAAACGATGAATCAACATCTTTAAAATGATAAAAAATCAAAAAAAAATTCAAAAAAATTTCAAAAAAATCACAAAAATTCAAAATCTTATCAATTCATCGTTCGCGGGGGCATGTACCTATCAACATTCGACAGTCAACATTTGGGGCAAATTTTAAAATTCTTTGAAGCAATGCGTAAAACACATCACTTCAAAGAGGGGCAAAATGTATACACCTAAAAATGGTCACATCACATTGTCTAGTAATTAATTAAATATTTTTAATATTTAATTAAATCTCTGAATTCCATCTACGTATAAATAAATTTAAATAATTTATTTGTATTGCTCATTCTTTCATTTCGATTAAATAAATAAGTTTATTTAATCATCTTTTCTTATTTATTTCTTAATTAATTAAATAAACATTATGGTTTATTTATATTAATTACCATTTAATCTTGGCTTGGATATTTAATTCAAATAAAGATTAAATATTTATTCTCTTTTAATTAAATTCTTCTAAATGTTTATTCATCATTAAATATTTTAAATGTTTAATGTAATTATTCTAAATATTTAATTAATTCTTCTAATATATTTCATATTCTTTTAAAGTCATATCACAATTGAATATTTCAAAATATTTAATTAAATCTTCCATAGTGTTAAAATAAAAAATCAAATTCAATAAATGCAAATTAAATAAATTTATTTAATTTGGGGATTATCTTCAACAGCCGTGAAACAAATTGCCAAAACAGAAAAATTAATTTTCTCTATTTCTGTGCAGGGTTGTTCCCGTGGGTTGAAGACAAGAATCCATCCTTCTCTCCAACCTCTCAACCTCTTTCATCTTCTTCTCAACCTCTCCATCTCTCACCTTTCAATTTTACCAGATAACTTCACGACCATTGATCTTTGCCAGCCAGGATTTTACCTGAGAAAAACTATAAATAAAACTACCGGGTACTTCAAATCATATAGGAGCTTTCAGTAAGAAAATTATAGTCAATTTGCATTAAGCCTTTTTAGCATTCATAGTATTCAAGCATCATAGCATAACATAGCATAGTATAGAATCATGGTATATCTATTTCATATCATAGCATACTTCATTTGCAACCCCTGTGCATAATCCACAGCCCCTGTCCATATCCGTCAGCATTCTCACCTTCATTAGCATACAACATATAGAAGCTCCTTATTTTGCATATTCATTCTGCAGACAACCATTTGGAGAAGCTGAGCTTACACAATCTGAGAGCAGCAACTTCGAACAAATCTCTGGAGATAGAGAAAGATGGAACGCTTCTGAAGAAATTTATGTTTTATTTCAATTACATTTCAACTTTCTTTAGTTTAAAGTTCTATCAATTGTGTTGTTTTGTTTTCAATTTCATTGCATAAATCTAACATACACATAAATATTTAATCTTTCTCTATCTCCAGAGATTTATTTTTGTTTTGTTTTCAAAGTTATGAGGACAATGAAGGTTAAGCCTATAGCTTAATTCTTGATCTAGGCTATTGATGAAGATATCCATCTTTTCCTTTTCAAGAATAGGACGGGAATATCGTGCGAATAACCTTCTCCACCTTTGCAAGAACGTAGTGAAGGGTTCTCCTACTTTTTGTTTCACTTTACAAAGATCAAGCATTGTTATCTGGTGTTGAATGTTGTAGGAGTATTGTGATATAAACTGATTTATCAACTCAAAATTTTTGATGGGTGGAGTGATCTTAGAAAGCCATTCCATGGATTGTACACCTAGACTTCGTGGAAATAATTGTATTAAGTATGTATCGTCATAGGCGAATTCTAGACTCATATTTCGGAAGTCCCTCACATGGTCAATGGGATCAGTTTTTCCATTGTATCTATCATATTTAGGGATTTCACAATGTTTTGGAAATGGGATCATTTGAAGACTCCTATCGAATGGATAAGGAGATATGTCTTCCAAAACATACTTCTTTTTTGTACCCCCTTGCATCTCTTTGATTTGCCCTTGTAATTCTTTTATCTGTTGAGTAAGGGCACTAAAGTCAGTAGGAGGAGTTTCAGGATTCTGTTTTATCCCTTCTATATCAAAATTATGAGGTAACTTAGCTCCTTGATTAGCTAATGAAAGAAAATATCTTTCTTTGTTTCTTTCCAAAATCCTTTCCATAAGAGTATGGAATTGAGGATCTTGCTCTGCTTCTTGAAGCTTTTCTTCTGTTAATTCGTCAATATTAAATTAAATTAAATATTGCCGAAACAGAAAAATTAATTTTCTCTATTTCTGTGCAGGGTTGTTCCCGTGGGTTGAAGACAGGAATCCATCATTCTCTCCAACCTCTCAACCTCTTCCATCTTCTTCTCAACCTCTCCATCTCTCACCTTTCAATTTTACCAGATAACTTCACAGTCGTTGATCTTTGCCAGCCAGGATTTTGCCTGAGAAAAACTATAATAAGACTGCTGGGTACTTCAAATCATATAGGAGCTTTCAGTAAGAAAATTATAGTCAATTTGCATTAAGCCTTTTTAGCATTCATAGTATTCAAGCATCATAGCATAGCATAGCATAGCATAGTATAGAATCATGGTGTATCTATTTCATATCATAGCATACTTCATTTGCAGCCCCTATGCATAATCCACAGCCCCCGCCATATTCGTCAGCATTCTCACCTTCATTAGCATACAACATATAGAAGTTTCTTCTTTTGCATACTCATTCTGCAGACATCCATTTGGAGAAGCTGAGCTTACACAATCTGAGAGCAGCAGCTTCAAACAAATCTCTGGAGATAGAGAAAGATGGAACGCTTCTGAAGAAATTTATGTTTTATTTCAATTACATTTCAGCTTTCTTTAGTTTAAAGTTCTATCAATTGTGTTGTTTTGTATTCAATTTCATTGCATAAATCTAACATACACACCTATCTTGCATTCTTCAGTCAATTTTGCATTCAAGGTTAGCAATGGTTTGATGGAATCCAAGTATTTCACCACATCTGGGTTCTGAAGAAACTGGCCCAAATCAATCTTCATTGCATCCTCCATCTTCTTTCTGAAATCATTATTTCCAATGAATCATTCATTTGTCTCAAAACCCTCTGGAAAACCAAGTTTTGTGAAGTTCCTTACCTTTTCATCCACCTTCTTCATCTTGTCTGCAACCAAATTCAAATATTCCTTTATTTCACGCATTCTCAAACACTTTTCAATGATAGATGACAACGTCATTGATGTAGCAAGCCATTTAGTAATCCCTTTTGATTTCAAAACATTGTCACTGGCTTTGTAGACTATTTGTTGAATTTCTTTTGTAGATTTCTCTAATGCCAACACATTTTTTTTGTCCACTAAATATTTGTTGAGCTTCTTATGATGTTGTCTGATAGCATCAATCAATTGAAAAGTGTCACATAAATGATCAATCCTCTGCATTATTTCATTCCAAATCTTTTGTTTCATATGGCTCATTGTCTCTCTACAAAATTTAGATAACTTATTTTGACAAGTCTTAATTTCATTTTTTGCTTCCATCACCTCTGCCACCAATCTTTCATTTCTTTTTCTCTCCAATTTTTATTCCCACTGTGCATTTCCATTTGCAATGCTTAGTCTTAGTTTTTCTAAAGTGGATTTTTCCTCTTCATATTTTTTGTTGCTCTCATCTAGCCTTTTCTTCAGTTCATTCACTATAGTCTCATTCTGCTTATCCTCTTTGCTTGTTGATGCAGAGGCAGATTTTTTAATTCTTTTTTCTAATTCATTGCTCTTGTTATCTACTGCTTTCCTCTTTGCTTTCTCATTTGCTAGGTCTGCCTATAACTTTTCAATTTGAGTTTGCAACCTTTTTTTCTCTCTATATTGCTTTAGCAATGATGTATGCACCAATTCATTGTTCTTCTTTGATACATTAATTTTGTTAGTATTTCTAAGTCCACAAAAATCCAAGAATATTGTTCACTTGGAATTCAAATCGAGCCATTTGATTTGCTGGTTTGTCTTGAACTATGGGAACAAGAAATGTGTACTCCATGATTTCTTTATTTGTGTCAAATGTGGGTAATACCATGGTTGTGGCAGGCTCTGAAGTTACAATAGATGCACTATCCATCAGTTGCTTCTTTTCTTTTTTAGTCATGTCTGATTTCTTTTTAAACTCTTCAATGTAATGAAAACCTAGGGACACATGAACAATGGAATGCTTGAATGGCGAAGGAATAGGAGTAGTAGTAATTGGCACTAGGGGGGTGCCCTGAAATGACTCCTTTGTGGTGGATCCACTAGTAGTGTGACTTGGACCTGTCAAAATCCTTTGCCTCTTTTGTATGCCTTGATCACCTGGTGTTTCTGTGGTATATTGTATTGTTGTCCTCTTGTGTGTAGTTTGTTGTTGTAGCACATGTTGACCACTACTAGTACTACTACCCATAACATTGCCACTAGAGGTAGTGCCAGTTGCACTAAGCTCTCCACCATGGGCATGTCCTAGTTGTGATTGTGTTTGACCATGAGGATGAGGATTTGAAGCTCTAACAAATTGTCTTGTATGCCCTAGGTCTACTTTTTCACCTCCAATCCCAAGGCAAGAAAAATCACTTGCTTTTCTATGCTCTACATCTATTACCGTCCAAGGGCCTTGTCTTTGGGATCCCAAAGGACCACCTTCATAACCCATTTTTTCAGTTATGGTTGCTCCAGTAGTATATGCTTCTTTTGTGGCCTCACTTAAATCAAGTTTGAAATTGACATGGCTTCCTTCTTCCTTATCATCATTAGATTCATGATCACTTTCTTTATCTTCTTTTTTATCTAGATGCTCTATATTCCACAATTTGCTAAACTCACTGTCTTCTTCGTTATCTCCATACTTTTCAAGAGCTCTTGGTTCACCTAGCTCCTTCCTCATAGACCAAAAGTCAGTATTTTTTTATCGTGACCAATTTTTTTTCTGTAACTTCCTTCTCTAGAGAACTTGGCATTTTTACTCTACTACATGGTTTAGCACTTTTTTGATAAAATTATTGTACCTCATGATTGTCTTTCGATGCAATGCCATAATTTTTGCTAACAATTGCTCAAAAGAAATACCATTCTTTGCAACACTTTTCTCCATTGCAATTTTGACCTCATCCCAAGAATCCTTGTTTCTCAAGTTTTTGAGCAAGGGTTTACTTTCATGTTGAATTCTACTTGCAACATTAGTATTGAGCATAATCATTGATTTAATGGTGTCACATGGATCATACTGCCAATGAAATATAGCATCAAAATCAAAAAAATTCAAAAGATTAGGTGCCACACTAAATGCTTTTCTCTCAAATGTGATCCCTTCACATGAAAAAGATAAAGGAAATAAAGTCTTCTTTTGCTGACTAGTAAAGTGCAGTTCATCAGTACTCTGCATCTGCCTTACATATTCCAAAGAAAAAATTCTTTCTATCACATGTATTGGAAGTTTGTATGGCTGTACTCCCGATGCATAAAATCTTAGCACACTATATTCTTCCATTAAGTAAAAATCATCCAATTGTATTTATTTTCCTAGTTGAATGTAGTTTCTACATGACATAGGCAATCTAGGCATTGGAATATTTGTAATTTCTTGATGCAATGGAGCCAAAAAGTAGTCTACAAAATGACTGTAGTTCCTTCAAGAATCATGCATCCTTATAATAGTGGTCCATTCATATACTGGAGCCATTTTCTTTTCCTCAGGATTACTATAGGGCTGAATTTGAAGCTTGTTGGTCTAAAACATTCCTCTAAATTTGAATAGAAAAAGATAGCACAAGTAGGTTGTGAACCTAAATGTCTTGGTGGAACCTCCTTTAATCATTAAAAATTATTTATGCATGGATTCTACAATGTGCTCAATAAATTTATATTTGACATGTGGAACACCATAATGGATATTATACACCATTTCAAGGAGGCATGCACCCACTTCCAAATTGCTATCTAGTCCAAGGCAAAATGCTTGCATGGAAATAGTATCTTGAACCCATGGTTTAAAAATTTCCAAATCATAAGGAGGCTTATGATCACCTTTCAATTTGTTTCTATCCTGAACTATTTTATTTAAGAAATAATTTTTCTCCATTTCATCCACTGCTTCATAATCACTAGCAAGCTTTTCTAGGTCAATGTGGACATTTCCAAATTCTTCGGTTGTAAATATAAACCCCAACACTTTTCCAAGTTCCTCTGCATTAATGGATAACAATTCTTCTTTGCTATCTTTATTAACAATTTCTCTTTTATTATCATCATAATCTTGGGCACAAACCATGATAAATTTAGGGCAAGGGAAAACCTCATGTAACATCATGCGCCCTAATCCAGTTACCCCCGGTGCACTGATACTATTAGTATTAACTTGCATTTGCTTTGAGGCCTTATTCTCAAATGAAAATCTAAGTTCTAAGGTACGCCTACCATAGGTTTTCGAATCATAAATATCATGGTATTCATCAATGAAACCTGGGGTTTTAAGCAATTTTGCATAATGTATTTTTTTATCTGACATTGCTCTAGTGGTACTGCTAGTAGACATGCTTATACAATATGAAACTATGAATTCCCTATTAGTCCTCCTTAATTTTTCTTAATTCTTAAGTGTCTTAGCCCTAAACCCAAACTTCAAAGTTTGACAAAATAAGATTTTAAGAAACATCAAATAATGAAACATAGCCATAGGAATTATTTCACTTACCTGACTTTTGATTCTTGGAAAGATTAATGTCAAGAGTCATGGAAACTAGGTTTCTAGAATGGCTTTGTCAGAAGTGGAACTATGGAACCCAGAATAGGGTGGTCCCGCGGTGCACTGCAATGAGCAAGCTGAAGATTGAAATCTCCCCGTGTGTTGACCCTCTCACTTAAAAATAAAATCACTTAGCAGTATAAATTAAAAGTGCTTTTTTCAGTCCTATATTGACAACAAATTCTAAAGAATCTAAATCATTAATCTTTGTAAATCTAACAATTATAGGTGATTTCGAACGTTTAGGTTTGCAACCCTAGCACTTCATGCATTTCATTCTGGAATGCAACTACAGCCATACATCAAATGTTCATTGAACGGTTAAGTAATTTATGATATATATTATAAATAGTAAACATGTGTTTTAAAGTTTTTTTCAACCTTTAATGTGCTAGAATTCACATCAATGCCTTTATAAAATGAATTACAATGTCACATTAATAGCACAGTAACACTTAACGTTGCAAAGGACTTAATAAAAGGAATTACAATGTCACATAATCACATTAATAGCACAACCATTTATTTTTACTACAACTGAATGACAATTGTCAATTTCACATTATTGCATAGTACAAATACAAATGTAAGCGCAAGCGCCAAGCTTCTTCCATGGTTTTTGACTTTTTCATCTGAAAATAAATGCATGGAGGGGGGCCACCCCCAATCATGGTTTCTAAAAAATATGCATGGGGAAAGGGGGGCTAATCAAATGAGAGAAATTGGAGCTGTTAAAGATACAAAAAGTACTTATCCCCTTTGAAAATTAGAGTCATGCAGAGGATGAGGGGTTGTAAAACTACTCCCATCTTCTACTTGCTACTTCCATGCACTTGGAGAGCACTTATCTCCATCAGAGCTCCCCATCCTAGCTCAAAACCTATTTGAGAAGTCTAGTCAACCAAATCAAATTCTTTCCAATTCCACCCATTCTGAACTTGAAGGAAATTGGTCTTTTACTCTGTAACTACATAACTGCAGGAAGGATAATTTAGAGTATCCCCAATAATACCAGATCATCTTCTTCCTAAATCCTTATTAACCCTACAAAATGAAAACCCTTATGACAATTCAAACATTGCACTCGAGAGTCAATAGTATAGTCTTTAGCCTTCAACGAATTATTTCAGTTGTGCTCACTATCCTTATTTATGGGCCAACAGTGCCACTAGTAGTGCCACTACCAGCCTGGTCCCTGTGTACACCTTACATGTGTCACTTGTGAGGTTGAGTTACTATAGTGATAATCATGATTTGCGCAAACCAAGAAACCAAATTAATCGATTCGAGTACTTAACTTTAGTATTTGTATTGCTTTATGTTTTACTTTTAAGTTTTAAATCTACATGCAATTATTTCATAAATAGACAATTTCTTAAAGAAAAAAAAACTAATATGAATAGATTCATCAATTGCTTTTTTGTACTTTTTAAT
The DNA here is from genome assembly GCA_007258455.2 of Sequoia sempervirens. Taxonomy (NCBI): domain Eukaryota; kingdom Viridiplantae; phylum Streptophyta; class Pinopsida; order Cupressales; family Cupressaceae; genus Sequoia; species Sequoia sempervirens. The sequence goes on from VDFB02058242.1 coordinate 557,908,302, forward strand.
AGCACAATTGTTATGATTTCATCAATTGCTTTTTAATAACACAACCATTTATTTTATTGCAACTGAATGACAATGTCACATTATTACATAGTACAATTACAAATGTAAGTGCAAGCACCAAGCTTTTGCTAGACCACTGGTGAAAACCTAAATGTAATTTATCTGAAAATAATGGGACTTTCCAGGTCAACCATGGGCTCTGAAAATAAATACATGGGACTTCTCGGATCAACCAGTAGCTTTGAAAATGAATGCATGAAGAAAAGGGGGCCAATCAAACCGAGGAAATGGGAGCTGTGAAGATACAAAATGTTCTTCTCCCCTTTGAAAATCAAAGTCATGCAGAAGATGAGGGGTTGTAAAATTGCTCCCATCTTTTACTTGCAGCTTCTATGCACTAGGAATAGCGGTTATGCCCATCAGAGCACCTCTCCTAGTTCAAAACTTGTCTGAGAAGTTAGGTGAACCAAATCAACTTCTTTCCAATTCCACCCATTTTGAACTTGAAGCCTGAATGAAATTGGTCATTGACTTTGTGACTGCATAACTACAGGTAGGAGAATTTAGAGTATCCCCAATAATGCCAAATGATATTCTTCCTGAATCCTTATTAACCCTACAAAATGAAAACCCTTGAGACAATTCAAACATTGCACTCAATAGTAAGGCCTTTAGCCTTGAACAAATGATTTTAGTTGTGCTCACTAGTCACTATCCTTATTTAGTTATTTATGGGCCAACAGTGTTTCCAATAGTGCCACTACCAACCTAGTTCCTATGTACACCTCACACGTGTCACGTGTGCACTGTGAGATTACGTATACCGTATAATCATGATTCATAATGGTGATTCACGCAAACCAAAAAACCAACTTAATTGATTTGTGTAACAGTAACTTAAGCCTTACATGTATAATTAAAATGTTTAATTTGATTGACGTCTGGCTACACGCAAACTATACCTCAAGCTGACAAGTGACAAGTTGTCAAAATCGCCAGACTCCAATGTCACTTGAATGATATGAATTATGAAAATTTGAAATCATTACAAATCTTGTTTCATTAAAGCTACGACTCATGAGTTGTCCAATCAATTGCTTCAGATGTTCATATGGCATTAATTGCTACGAGCAGTACGACTACCACACGTTCTTCAAAAAGATTGAGAATTTCAATTAAATGAAATGTAATACGCCAAGTCATTGACAAGAGAGAAATGAGCCTTGATCTTGCCACGTGTTCACATCTAACGGTTCTAGTGTTATTCTGGAGGTTTCAATTCGCAAGTCTACTGCTTTAGAGATTTACTTGCGGAATGCACCTACAACCGTCCATCAAAAATTCATCGAATGGTTGTGGTTAGATTGATAATTTGATTAGCAACATCCTTTGTGTAAAACATTCTTAAGTTTTTAGGCATTGGTCCTACGTTCTTCCTAGGCGGTCCCTCTTTTAAAGCAAACTTAATGCATGTGCATATTTCTGCCACTTAAGTTCTTCTATCACTCATCGCCAAAATCCAACCCATCGGATTCATTACCATGATGATGACCCTTGATCTAGCCACGTGTCCACATCTAACGGTTCTAGTGTTATTCCAAAGGTTTCCATTCACAAATTTAGTGCTAGAGAAATATACTTTTGAAATGCAATTACAGCCATCCATTGAAAATTTGTCGATGGTCTTGGTCCATAATGTTGCATGGTCGCTAAAATTTGGAACCTTAGAACCAAAGTCTGAAGTTTCAAATTTTTTGAAACTTCCAACCCACCGACTACAAAGATGACCAAGAAAGACTTACAACTAAGTTACTAAGGTAGTAAGGTTAGGAAAAGTACCAAAACCTCGACTTTGATGAATTAAGATAGGAAAGGTGATAAGAACGGTGCATTTAAGGAGAAGGCTGGTGAAATGAGGTGTTATAATGACATTCACCTATCACCCTCGATGCTTCTTCGATTTTGAGTGTAAGGATAATAGGATTGTATCCTTTTAGCGGCGGGTGATAGGTTGGAAGCCAGTGAAATAGAAAAGCAATGGAGGCCAGTTTCACCATGACATCACAGAGGAAGTTGGATCCCTTTGTGGGTAAAGCATTTGTGCAGAGGCTGTGAGGTTTATTTCTCTACAAGGAAGAGAAGGTGGTGCAAGCAGTTCAAATAATGTTGGGGGATGGATTTGAAAAATTGACACATAGATTCAAAACGAATATGGATATCTATTCGTTGGTCATGGCTTGGGGTTTAGACTTAGGAGAACCGGTGAACGAGGTGAGGAGAGCAATGAAAACTCTGGTGCATAAAGATTTTTTAGTGGACATGGAGAGCATTCTGCAATGGGTGATACCAGGAGTACGGTTGGTAAAAATAGAAGGAATGGATGGTGGGGGCCTGGAGCTTGCGGATTTAAATCACCTCTTTATCAGATCCAGCCAGAGGGTCGCACTAAAGACCGATGGTGGGAAGGAGTTGAGCATGGGTGGAAAGCACTTAAAATTTGTGTTGAGCTAATGGCATTAGAGGAAACAATAGAAAATCTAAAAGAAGTTTCCAGAGAGGAGATGCGCAAAAAGAAAGGACTACGTCCACGGAAGAAGCCAAAACTGTTAAAGGAGATACTACCGTTGGAGATGGGTGAGTCTTCGAAGAAGAATGAGCAATAATGGTTAACATAAAGTGTAGTTTTCTATTTTGTTTTTAGCCTCTGCGTCAAAATTTTAGGGTTAAGCCTAGATTGGCTGTGAAATTGTAATCTTTCTGCGGCTTGGGTATAGGTCGTTACTCATTTGGGTAGTACAAAGGCGTAGCTGTTTAGGGAAGTTTTGATACTCTAGTTTTTGAGCTGGTTATTCAGCTTTTTTGGTAGTTTTTGGATGTTGCTAAGTTTGTAGAATCTGAATCTTTTTCTTTATAATTAATAAAATAAACAAGTATCACCGATCAACTTTTTTGGTAGTTTTTGGATGTTGTGAACTTTATAGAATCTGTATCTTTTGCTTTATAATTAATAAAATAAAAAAGTATCACTGATAAAAAAAAACATTCTTAAATTTTTAAGCCTTGGTCCTACATTATTCCTAAGTGGTCCCTCTTTTAAAAAAACTTTATGCACACGCATATTTCTGCCACTTAAGTTCTTCTATCACTCATCACCAAAATCCAACCCGTCAGGTTCATTACCACGATGATGACCCTTGATCTCTCCACACGTCCGCATCTAATGGTTCTACTGTTATTCCAGAGGTTTCAATTCACAAATCTAGTGCTTGAGAGATATACTTCCAAAATGCAACTAAAGTTGTCCATCAAAATTTCATCAAACAGTCATGGTTAGATTGATGTGCCACATCCTTTGTGTAAAACGTTCTTAAGTTTTTAAACCTTGGTCCTACGTTCTCTCTGGGCGGTCCCTCTTTTAAAACAAACTTAATGCACGTGCATATTTCTACCACTTAAGTTCTATTGCTCATCGCCAAAATCCAACCCTTCAGATTAATTACCACGATGATGACCCTTGATCTCACCACGTGTCCACATCTAACGGTTCTAGTGTTATTTTAGAGGTTTCCATTCGCAAATCTAGTGCTTGAGAGATATACTTCCAGAATGCAAGTACAACCGTCCATTGAAAATTCATCGAACAGTAGTGGATTTGCCACTGAATTTAATCAAGCAATGAATTTTTTTATTAGTTTGATATTATATTTAATTCACCAATGTTTTTTTCTTAATCATTTGAAAATAGGTTTAATTCGCCAATGAATTTTATCTTTTAGTTTGAAAAAAAAATATCGCCAACAAAATTAGTTTTTCTGGTTTGAAAACAGGTTTAATTCGCCAATGGAAATATTTTATTGGTTTCAAAATAGATTTTAATTGCCAATGAAAATATTTTAGTGGTTTCAAAAAAATTGTATTTCGCCAGGATTTTCCATAGACTTCTAGCGATTACAAAAGATTCGCCAATGGGGATTTTTTTTTTCACGAAAAATGAAAAAATTCACCTCTAAAATTAATATTTTTCTCGAGAAGTATGAAAGATTCGCTAGGATTTTATAGCTTCTCTGAGGGGGGGTTTCTTAAAGTTTTCCCTGTTAATGACAAAATAACAATGATATGACTATCATCATATGAGTAATTTCTTTGAAAGGGACAATGCTTATGAGTGTAAAGGATAGGATCAAGCTTAAGGTTTACACTTTTAAGAAGATAGTGATCTAACAATAAATAACAGTGGGAAGAGAAGTATGAGAGAATACGATCTAGTGCATTACTCATGAAGGACATAGTATGTGATTTTCAAGAAGAGTCTAGTGAGTGGTCTTAATAGAGGATAATCATAAAGGACAATCATGGCACATGAAAAGGACAAAGATATCTAGATTATAATAAAGTGCTCCATCTTCCCACCCTATACAAGGTTCATTGTCATCAAGGCACTACCATGACAATACATTAGTGCCTTAGGAGATAGAATTTTGTGAATGACATCTCTTTATGATATTACAATCATGACAAACATTAGACAGTCCATAAAGTATATTCAACATACCATACACATTTGTAGGTGGCCACATGACAGTCACAGGAGTTTGAAGGGAATTATGACTATTAAAGTATTACAAAAGGCAATAATGAAAATCATACACAAACCATGGTTTTTGATAGACTACAAAGTATAAATAGAATCATGTGTGATGAAGTCAAGACAAGTCTATGGGTAGAAACATAAACTTGTGTCACACTTTTGGCTAACTGAATAGTTTCAAGAGAAATAATTTCAACCTATGTGGCACATAAAGTTTCGGGCACAATCCTTTCACCTGAAACATAAGATAATATTTTTCCCTTTGTCGATTTAAAGTCCAACACAATTTGCATGTAATTTTTTGACTAAAAGGGTTTTGGTCGAAAAGGTTACAAAACCCTTTCACCTAAAACTGTCTATGTGGCATCCTTATTGGTAGCCACCTCATCTTTTTTTAGAAATTTCTAAAAATTTCCACTTTAACATGATATTTCTTCAGTCATAATGATTTTTTTCAAAAAACTAAAAATACCCTTTTGTAGATCTCTGGGTCAAGAATCCAAATATATATTTTTTGATATTTTGATTAGTTTTAATATGTTTATCATTTTAAATAATGCAAGTAGGTTGTTAAAATAAAATTCAAAATTATAAAAAAATACTAAAACATATTAATTTAAAAAAAAAAAATGTGATGCACTAGAGGAGAAAATCCTCTTTAAAAGGGTATAATTGTTTTTAATGATAGAAAAATAGACAACAATTGACGTCAAATGAAAACTATCAAATTCTAGTACGTTCGACTTTAAAACGTTATTACAAGGAAAATATACATCAATTTGTTCTTCATGCACTACATATTGAACTATCTATTTGGGGAAAAAATCAAGGGAAAAGAAAATTGTTTGCTATTTTTTTCTTGACATAAACTCAATGCCACTTTTTCCTGAAATTTTTCAACAATTCAAAATTTGCTCTTGAATTTGTAAAAAAATATATTATAATATTTTTTTTTAAATTTTAAAAATTACAAGAATAAATTTCATCAAGAGTTCTACATTTCATTAGTTTACATCACTTTGAAATTCAAAACATAAATACCACTTTTATGCAGTCAAAGTTGAGATTTTTGTTTGTGTTGGTTGATTCCTTTATAAAGTGTGACATAGGTTTGTACTTTTACCCCTATGTGACCATGTCAAATGACCAAGATAGTTAGATTCTCCGAGGAAGGAAAAATACCAACATGAGATGATAAAGTTTTTTTGAAGGATATGTGAGAGTACAGTCGAAGGACAAAGAAGCAAGGTAAGTGAAAATACATTTTCAAGCTTTATAGAGTTTATGACAGAGATTAAGACAAAGGTTTGAAGCATGAGATTCATGTTACATGAATGCTAGTGGACATGGGTAATACAAAGGAAGAAAGTCTTTGGAAGGGACTTTGAACCTTAAATACCACAAAGGGGCAATCACCTAAGTAAGATATATGGCATGTTTCAAATATAAGCTTATTCATGATAGTGATGTCTAAATATAGTAAAGAATCATATGTTTCCATGAACATGATAGTGAGAAGACTAACTATAAAATTACATGATATAGGCCATGATAATAATTTACAAGTTTGTATTATCAAGGAAAGATCAGCTAGAAACCTATAAAGAACTTGTAGAAAGAATCTTCAAGTGATAGTGAGTGAATGGTTTGGAGACAAAGTAGAGAACTCTCAACATTTTCAAGGTCAAAGACCGTAATGAGGAGTATTGTTTAAAGCTCACAAAGAGGCTGTGCAGATGCATTAAAAGAGGAACCTAATCCTATGCCTCCCAAGAGTTAAGATGTTGGTTAGAAGTTAATATCGCATGCCCAATGGTCATGAAGTTGGTATTTTAAAAGAAGTAAGAGGCAATAAAGACATCATGCAAGCATCTAGGATGGGATTATGGAGTAGATAAAGCAAAGAGGATGACAAGGATAGCAAGTGTAGTTTCTTAAGGGAAGTTTGTAAGCATCTAGGAACAATTCAAACACTTTCCAAGGATCTAGGAGTATCATCACCAGCCAAAGCACATTTCAAGGAGCTTGAAGGGGTCAACCAACCAAATTTGAAGAGACCAAATCAAATAAGAAATTTTGGGCATGCAAAGTGGGTTTCCCTATTTTTGATATTTGTAACTTAGTCAAATTTAGTCTCTATATGCTTCCTATGTTTGTGATGAGATATAGGACCCTTAGGCTAGCATTTTCAATTAATTCTTTCTTGTTTTTGATCTCTAGAAGTAAAAAACACAATATTGTAACTCTGATTATCTCAGTCACAACACCAAAAAAACATATTTTGTAAACACATTTCAAGCAAAGGATACAAATTTTAGACTTGTTTTGTCGTAATGACACCTTTCTATCAATAAAACTCAATATTTTTCTTTCTCAATAGTTGTTTCATTATTTTCATATGAATGATTGATACATATTTTTGTGTTTTATGTTTAAATCCTCCAATATGTTATCTTATTTCAACACCTTTAGGCAAAAAATACATGTCTTATATAAGTCATAAGTTATGTTACTAAGGTTTACACTCTTTACTTGTTAAAATATACCTGATTTTCCTTCTAAAAGTTGCAAACATTTTAACTTTCTTATGAAATACTTATGCATGAGGATGTTAAACAATCGAGATATGTAAACACTAGTTGGATAATTGAGAAATTTTGTGTCAAAACAACAATGCAAAACACAATATTTTTGGTGCATCACCTTTTTAGTCATTTCAATTTTATTTTATGTTTACCTCACTCTTTTCCTAACAACAATGATAAGTAGTTTAGTTTAGGTGATAAAACCAAGGGAAACAACGCTCTTTGGAGGTTCTTTTCCATTATAGGTAATCCATAACCTGGAAAAGTTTCCATGTTTCACTAGTAGGCTGAGTTTTGTAACTTAGCAAAGGTGCACTCCTAAGTGACAACAATAACAAAGTGTTTAATGTGTTGATACAAGAAACGATGGTTAAAACAAACAAACCTGACACTCCTCTTATTTCCCACATGCTTGATGTTGCATGGAAAATAGATCAAGACTTTTAGGACTCCTTCAACCATCTTTACAAGTTTATAACTTTTCATGCTGCCTCATAATTGCTCTAGCCACCATAATAGCCTTTAGAAACTCTTGGACGTGAAACAACACAACCAAAACCCTAAACAATTCAACCTAGTCAAGAAGAAAATCAAATTTTCATTACAAAGGCTTCCCTTCATGAACTTACACATGGTTTTCAAGAGAATAAGGTTTTGAGTCCTTAACAAAAGCTAACCTCCTCTTGAAAAAGTTTCAAAAGAAAAGATATATTTGAACCTTTAAAAACATAGGTAATGAAAACATCAAAATAAACTTAACCTTTGAATACATCTTCAACCCCTTTTAAATTCCTAGAACAAGCCTAAGACCATTAAAATGACATAACCAACCTATTAAGGCTTATTTTAAGCCAAAGGGAAAAATATGCTAACATTAATATAATAAAATTATTTATATATTTATATATAAACACAACATTAATGCATACATTCTAGTTATATAAGTTAAATATGTTGAACACAATGTTGTGCTAAGAGGGGGGGTGAATCAACATAAATTTAAACTTAACTATTTCCATTTGCAGATTAACAACACATCACATAAAATGAAAAGAGCAAAAGAGAACACATGCACCACACAAAGACACCAAAATTTTTATGTGGATAACCCAAAGAGGGAATAACCACAGTGAGTATTAACTCACAATATATTTAGCTCACTTCTAACAAGAATTACAATGTTGTTTAAGGCTCACTACCTATGGACTTGAAAACTAAGGTGTACAATCTTAGAGAAAGATACAAAAGACCTAATGAGACTCAATATTTCAGAGCAAGATACATGAAAAATTATAATGAAAAAAATTGAATATGAACTGCTATGAAGAAACATCCACCATATGTTGATGTTGTAGTTCTTTTTTTGCACAATTAACCCTTCACACTAACTTCACACACTTCATCTTAACATTCTTTTCAATCATAATTCACTAGCAACAATAACTTCACAAATGAATTTTATCTTCTATATATATATATCCTTCACAATAACTCAAAACCTTAATTGGATTAGCTCCAAGACGACCTTTAGAAGAAATGTATGGTATCACACTGGTTGACTCCAAATATATATACAATATTGTAAGAAAAACAATTGCAGATTAACACATGACACTATAGGACCAAAACACATCATAACACATCCTCCAAAACAAAATTACTTAATCAGGATAAATCATTGATGAAAGAAACAAGTTTGTTGGCCCAAATAATGACAACACCACCAAAACTGCCATCTATCCACCTTTACACTACTAGGGAGAGACCAAAAGCATCATGCAAACCAAGATGTAAGAATTGCAACTCATGCACAATATCTTTTCAACCTTTTACTGGAAATTTTGACCATCATATATGCTAGCGCAATAGAAGAAGTCTACTAAATATACATGAATAAAGCATTCCAGACAAATTGTAGCAAACTGTCATTTTAGAATTTATCTTGCGAACCACCAAAATACCCAAGACAACAAGGTAGTATGCATTTAACATCACAAATCATGTCTACAAAACTGCAAGGCCAATACTTTACTTTCAGAGAAATGTGGAGTCTCTAAATGCACCAATGTCAACACATTATACTGCCAGGGTGCATACCAGAACACTATCACTTATCACTTTCATTGTAGAAGGTGTGAAGACATGTATCCTTAGATATAACACCTTCACATCTCAACCATCTCATCTTCTGAACCACAAGACAAAGGCTTGCATTGCGGAGGAATGCATATCAAAAAGTCATGACACTGCCTTAGAGTACATAGTTAGTGCCTTAGCCAATCTTTTGCAACATATCTCCATATATGGTTTACGAACTTGGAATGATATTAAAGTAGGCATATTGTAAACATATAAGAACTTGTGTACCACCCTCCACAACATACTTAGACATCAGACAAAGTGCCCTTTTAAACTTATTCAATCTCATACTGTACTCTAACTTACACTCAACATACCAACTATCTCTGTAGTAAGTTCAACCTTCAACACACATCATTGGCATAAATGACAACACATCATGAGTTGACATCAATGCAACATATCTTGCCAACAAAATATATGTTAAGAAATGTTAGAATGTTCAAAAAGATTTTAGATTGGTTTGAGAGGATCTAAATGATCAACACTCACAATTAAAGGATATTCTTTGTGAAGAAAAAAATGTTTAATATTGTTTTTTAAGGGATTTTTGGGCTAGTTATAAGAATCTTCGAGTACATACTTAGGCTTGCCCCTTCTGATAAGAAGACCTTATATGATAGAATGGAAGATGATAGTGGAAAAAATCTAAAATAAACTTTCCTTCTAGAAAAGGAAATGGTTATCACTAGTGGGTAGAATCATATAAATGAAGGCCACTCTATTTACTATTTGAGTGTATATCATATCTGCCTTTTAGATTCTAGGAACGAGTCCCCACTATGGTCTATTTTTAAAAAATATATTACCAATTTTACATAAATTTTTCTAAAAATAGATATGCTAATATTATTTACATTGCTTATTTTATTAAAAAGCAAATAACTCAACATTGATATTTTGAATAAATGTATTTAAGATAACTATACTAATTTAAATATAAAAAACATCAAAATTTTAAGATATATATTAATATTAAAAATAACATATAATATAATATCTACTTTAAACAAAAAATTTAAAAATAAAATAAAATAACTCTAAAATAAAATTAAAAACAATGTGAATACAATAAATAATTTTTAATTAAAATTTAAAATTTGTCTCATAATTGTAAAGATAAAACAAAATACTTAAATAATAAATAATTCACATTTTTTAAAATTTTAAATAAATATATTTAACATATTTATAGTGATTAACAAAATACAATTAAACTAAAATTAAAATTAAAATACTTATTGTTTTGTACTTCCAGACATATTACTTTAAACTATCACAATAACTGTCGCAGCTCCTGCAAGTCCTAGTTTTAATGGTTTCCAGAGCCAAAGCTGTCAGTTAACTACTAAAGCCAGGGCAAACTCCATAAATTATTTTCTGAAGAAATGAGTTGGCACTCATTAATGACCCCCATTTATGGATGATATTATATTTTGATGCTCTTTACGTTACATTGATTCATGATGGAGATGTGACAGTGATCCCGACAGACTTATGCTTAATCATTCTTTTACCTGGTATACTTCTGGTAATACTCGGCCAATATACAGATTGTCAGGCAGAGGTACCGGTCACATGAGAGCCTCGCTGTGGCGGAAGGACGAGGTCAGCTGACAACGACCTTCTTCCTTGTCTCATCTTACGGAAGCGGACCAGATTTGGTATTTTACCACAAGCAGCCAAATGAAATCTTTTTCCCTAAGCTTCGAGGAAAGCCCGTTTTGTCGTAGGCCGCGTCACGTATTTTGTCCGTTGGGTAAATTTTCAGTCTTGAAAACTACGCCCAATAGAAAGGTTGTGCAGATTCAGTATGGCACAGTGTTCTGAAATAGTGCTGTAGCAGTCTCAGCAGTTAGGCCTACTTGGTCCGATTATGTTTTTAAGTGCAAAATTAAAAAGCTCAAAACCCTAGCTGTCGTGGTTCCCAATGCATACGAAAAGCGAAGACTGAAAAGGTTAGCTTAGAGGCAGTTGCAGTATCGGTCATCAACAATGCGCGAGTCGAACCAAGAATCGTCTCCGTAAAAGTATATATAAATTTATCAACAAACTCAATATCAAAGCAAATGGGGACACTAGAATGCATTGTGGGTAACAATAAAATGGCAAGTAAGTCTCAAGTGCAACTGAATGACCTCTTGAATCTTCTAGGTCAAGAGGGTCTAAGATTTTCAAGCTCTCACACCCTCAACGGTCGAACGGGTGGACCACTTTTCAAGACGGGGGTTTAGCGAACCTGTTGGCACCTTTGCTAACGAGATCGCCTTTGTCAAGCATACTGAACCTTATAAATGCAGAAGAAAGGCTGATCTTTGTAAATGCAAAACAATACAATGGGATTCTAAGGCGGAGGTTGGCTCAAAAACGGAAACTGAAACAAAACCAAAAGAAAAAATTTACTTTGATTCTACCAAAAGCTGGTAACAACAAGGCAGACATATCTAGTGTGTTACCCCAGAAAGAAGAGCAAACAATCCTAGCAGAGCACAAAAGCAGTGGGAAGTTAATAGGTGACATAGGGAACCTCAAGCCAAACATGGACAAGCTGGATGAGGGCATGGTCAATACAAAAGAGTTCACTGCAAACAAGAATGTTGCTGAAAATGCATCTCAAGAACTCTACAGCCCTACGTCCTCACCCTTATTATGGTCATCAGGGTTATACGTAGAAGAACTCATGAGAATGAAAAGTAGGCTCGATGTTCTAGAAACAAAGGGGATATACGAAGACAACAGGTTTAAAATAGTCACCGAGGCAAATTACAGGTTGGAAAAGGACAATAAAATGCTGCAAGAACAAATATCAAATCTGCAAGTGAACATGGAGAGGGGACAGCAAGAATTGGTCACTCTAAAACAAGAGTTAGCCCAATTAAAAACAACAAAAAGCGATAAATCAGTAATTGAGGGAGGAGAAAACATAAGGGAACTAAAGGTGATTCAATCAGCATTAGCAGACTTGGAGACAAAAGAGAATCAGTTAAGGGATCAGATAGAAGAAGCCAAATCATGGTCACAAGTGGTGAATAGTTCATCAAATGAGCAGAAAGGAATCATTGAAAAACAAGTTAAAAGGCAGCTAAGGGAAGAAAAAGATAAACAAAGCAAGGCTGCAAACATAATTATTAAAGGTTTGAGAGACTATGGAGAGACGGAGAGAACTGACATTCTAACAAGGAATTTCCTAAACGATAAGTTGAAGTGGACAGGACATATTCAGCAAGCTAATAGAATCGGAAAAAAGGTAGATGGAGGAAAAGATAGACATGTAAGAGTCATCTTGAGAAATATTGAAGACAAAAATAAGATTCTAAAAAACAGAGGGCTACTTAGAGGCACACATATTTATCTAGATGAAGATTTGACCTTTGAGCAGCAAGAAGAACAAAGGAAAGAATGGGAGAAAGTGAAAACAGCAAGAAATGAAGGTAAATGGGCTTGGTTGAAGAATGGGAAAGCTCAAATTAGTGATCGGTTCTCAAACAAGAAATAGGAATTAGTGGCCCCACAGGAATATATGCATGTTGTAAGTTGGAATTGTAGAGGATATCCATGGAGAAGAGGACCTGGATTGGGGCCCATAGCGGAAGGAAAGGATATTATCATTCTTACAGAAACACATGAACATGATGGCTGCAAAGTACCAGATTTCGAAGGGTATAAAAAAGTGTCAGTTTGGAATGAAGGTAACGAAATAGGCAAAGGCAATGGAGGGGTTACAGTGCTAATAGATGAAAAGTGGCAGGGAATTGTTAAATTGGCAAAAGAAGACACAAATAAACAGTACATATGGCTGCAAATAACAGAAAATGGAGTAACTTTTAGTCTAGCCGCTTGCTACTTTGCTCCAAAAAATTCAAAGTTTTATAAGAAACGAAATTTAGACAATGAAGACCCGTATGCATCACTAAAAAAAGATATCTCTATTTTTAGCACACTTGGAGATGTGGTTTTAATGGGTGACTTTAATGCAAGGACAGCTAATAACCAATCTCTTCAGTTGAGCAATGAAACCAAAGGGGAGAACAATCCTTTGTGGTTAGAGGAAGGAGGTGGTCTCCATTGGGAAAGATCATCTCAGGATGGTAATGGCACTATCAACGCATTTGGGACAGAATTATTGGGGCTTTGTAGTCTATTTGGCATGGTTATATGCAATGGTATGAAGGATTGGCCGAGGTCTGGAGGTATTACTTGCAAAACATATAATGGTCAGAGTGTGGTGGACTACGTGGTTTGCTCCCAGAGTTTTAGTTCTAGACTGTTGGAATTTGATATTGAGGACTGCCCTATCGGGATGAAATCTGATCACTTACCTCTTCGGGTCAAACTACGCATTTCACCAATCAGCCAACACAACAAACAGGTTATGCACACGCAAAAAAAAGCCCTTCCTAAGGGGAAAATCCTCATAAATCAGGAAAATAGAGAATTATTCAATGCTGCTCTTAAGCAACATTTCCATGATCTGGAAAATAATGTGGAGTCTAAAGCAGCAAAAAAGGTTGATGTCCTTCACAATAATTTGCTGATCCCGATAATACACAAGGCATTAAATGCGTGCAAAAGGTCTCATCCCAAGATGGGGACAGCAAACACTTTTCCGGCAAATCCGTGGTATGATGAAGAATGTAAGGCAGCCAAGAGATCGCTAATGAAGAGAGGTAGGGGCAAAGAGCTTAAGAAAAAATATGAAAAGTTAGTGCAGTCCAAAAAAATAGAGTATGTAAACGAAAGAAGGAAGGAACTAATCACTCTTGGGAAACATAATCCTAAAGGCTTTTGGAGGGAATTGCAACAAAAGAAAAAGGTGGTGGAAAACAATATTACAGATGCCCAATGGTTAGAATATGCTAGACTTCTTTACGAGCGGGCCCACGAGAAAGACTACCCTCCTGTCATTAACACACCAGCAGAATTATTCAATGTGGATGATATTAAACAAGGAATAAAGAACTTAGCAAGTGGCAAAGCACAAGACATAGATGGGCTACAGTCTGAATTTTTAAAATGGGGGACTGAAATTCTTGCCCCTCACATAAAAAGAATTTTCAACAATGTCAATCGGGAAGGTTTTCCTATGGAGTGGACTACCAGTGTGGTCATCCCTTTATTTAAAAGTGGTGATATCAATAACCCATCTAACTATCGCACAATTATGGTCAACTCTATCTTTGGCAAGCTATTTGGGAGCATGATTGAACGTAGGATCAGCAAATGGGCAGAAAATGAGGGCAAAAGAGCAAAGGGACAGGCAGGTTTCAGATCCAAGCACTCTACCATCGATCACTGCATCACCCTTAGACACTTGATTGAGAAAATTTGGGATAACCAGGGTGAGGAAGCTTATTGTTGCTTTGTAGACTTTAAGAAAGCTTTCGACACAGTGCCTAGAGACAAATTATGGTCTCGGATGGAAGAATTAGGCATTCCAAATGCATATAGAGCAGCTGTTCATAGGCTGTATGAGAAGGTCAGTGCTAAAATCAGAACAAGTGAAGGTATGTCAGAATGTTTTGACAGTGACATTGGAGTTAAACAGGGCTGCCCTCTATCCCCTACGCTTTTTGGGCTATACATTGATAAGTTGGAAGCGTGGTTAAGCAAGGAAGGCGGGGATGGTATCCATTTGGCAGGTTATGTAGTAAAATTACTTCTATATGCTGACGATCTTATCCTAATCTCAAAAACAGCTCATGGGTTAAGAGAACATCTAAAAGCCCTAGAACACTTTTGTCAGGAAGTTGGGATGCAAGTGAACACATCCAAGACCAAAATCATGATTTATTCATTGAATAGAAAAATTAAACAGCATACCTTTCTTTTTGAAGGCAGCCCACTTGATATAGTGAAAGAATACAAATATCTTGGGATTGACTTCCATTATAAGCTCAGTTGGGAAACCTGTAGAACGAAAAGGATACAGGGAGGTTGGAAAGCCTATTATTTGCTCCAAAATAGGTGTAGAAAAGCTGAACTTTGGGATTGGAAAACCAAGAAAACCCTTTTTGGTTTACTTGTCACGCCGGTTGTGCTTTATGGGTGCGAAGTGTGGGGAAGCAACACATCAAAGTGCAGTTGGAGACAGATAGAAAGAATCCAGAAACACCTAATAACAAATAATCTCAAAGTTAAAGCTACTGTTCCTTATGAAATCCTGCTAGCTGAGGCGGGAGCTTTTCCTTTGGAAGCTTCAGCGATAACCCGGTTGTTAAGTTATCTAAAAAAGGTTGAAAACATGGATAACCACCGGTGGCCCAAAACGGTTATGGAGGAGATTCTAGTCCGAAGAAAGAAAACATGGATGAAACAGAACATCAAGTGGCTGAACAAGTGGAACATCAAATTACATGAGTGTCCTGACACCAACAGTGAAATAAAAATCTATGTGAAGGAAAAATTCAGGACTGCCATGTGGTCAAATCAGATCGGACGAAAAAAAGCATATTACATCAAAGAGTTTAACCCAGCTAAGGAACATGGTGAAAAACCATATTTAGGTGCAACTATTAAAGGGAAAGCGAGGCTATTAATTGCTCAATTGAGAACGGGGTCCCACCATCTTAGATGTGAGACTGGTAGGTGGAAGACTCCTAAGGAAACTTGGGAAGAAAGAACGTGCTTATTTTGTAATAAGGGAGTGGTGGAAACGGAGTGGCACTTCGTCATGGAATGCACAGCGTACGAAAATATCCGTAATCAGTACTCAAGTATTTCAGATGTGGGCAATATGCAGCAGTTATTTGAGGAGGATAAGATAAATCAGACGGCTAGCCTCCTAGTCAAAATTAATAGCAGGAGATCTGATCTGGAGAAGAGTCTGGAGACAAACTAAGTTGTTGAGTGTCGGTCTCAAGGCTGTTTAGTCTCGTGGACGTCCTTAAAATCTTTATTCATTTATCAACAGGATTCTTGTCTTTTGTTTACCACCCCCAGATTCCAAGGCTTTATCGCCATTTTTTTAACTGTGGACCACACGTGAAAAAATATTTTGCCGTTGTCAACTCGTAATGGTCTATCTTCTTCAGTTATCGCGGTGAAATAAATGAGAATCTGTGGCGGATCTCATAGGTCATTTCAGCGGCCGGCAGGCTTTATATGATTTAAAATGCACAAAGCCTTCTTAATTCAAGATTGATTTGGAGTAGAGAAAAAGGGCGTAGAAATTTCAGGGTTGGAGATGGTTCGC
The DNA here is from genome assembly GCA_007258455.2 of Sequoia sempervirens. Taxonomy (NCBI): domain Eukaryota; kingdom Viridiplantae; phylum Streptophyta; class Pinopsida; order Cupressales; family Cupressaceae; genus Sequoia; species Sequoia sempervirens. Next base: position 557,924,806 of record VDFB02058242.1, read on the forward strand.
ACTAGGTGGCTCGCGCTTCGGAAATTAAAGCGTCAGAGCCGCGCCAATGTAAGAATGTTTCCACATTCTGTTTCAGACAAAAAAAATCACAGCACGCTTCTTGATTTAACAATTCAGAGCTAGAACATAAATTTGCCTCCACGTTTCTTTTTCAAATTTTATGGATCGATTCCTAATATTGTTTAGAGGAGCTAAAGTTTCAGTTTACCTTGCACTTTTCTTGAAAGTTTTAAAGATTTTGTTCTTAACTCTTGTACTTCTGAGGTAAACGTTAAGCTTGCCTGGCTGGTTGATGTTGTGATTTACAGTTTTGTTTCAAACACTAGGTAGAATAGGGGAACTTTAACCCAAATCTAAGGTTTCATGCTATACGTTATCACCAAAGTTGCTATACAAGAAAGAGATAAGACGGAAATTCTAGAATATTTGAACTTGCATTTTCAGTTTTTCCACAGGTTATAATATCGTTTTGCCTTTCCATAAAATTATAAGCAAGAATGAGATAACCTTCAAATTTTGCACTGCTCTGTCTCGACATCGTCGAATAAACTCAGTACCGTGTATACTTGATATATATTTATTAATGTTTTATGGAGTCACCTTCTAATTCATAATATCTGGGAGATCTACGGATTGCTGTATTCGATCTCCAACTATATCATGTATTTCCCCAGAGGTAAATATTATTACTATCGCAAATGTGCTTGTACCCGTTCATGAGAAACGAGAATACCATATTTTAAAAAGAGAAGAAATTTTATTGAATTGCCACATCTAGATTGCATAATCTTTCGTTCCCGGGTCATGGGCATTCTCTCTCTTCGTGTATGTCTGTATCTATGTATAGAGAGAGATTGTATATATATATGTATAAACCGTATATACATAAACAGAGAGATTGTCCATATATATATATATAAATGGCCAATTGTATGTATGTTTATATGTATGTATATATATGTATATATATAGAGAGATATATCTGCATACATATATATGGGCAATCTCTCTTTATTGTGGTTGATCATGAGCTGGAAATAGGAGCGCAAAATTTGAAGGTTATGTTAGATATATGCATATTCTCCCTAGCTTGAACAAGAGCTGGAAACAGAGGTGCAAAAATTGAAGCCTATGTTATTCTTGCTACAGTTTAATGCAAAGAAAACCCATGGGAAAACTGTAAATGCAAATTCATATATATATATATATATATATATATATATATAAGTCCTTGATTTTTTGCATTGTGTATCTATCTATACATAAGGTATGTGTCTATAGCTTGATCATGAGCTGGAAACAAGTTTCAAATTTGTTATGTAATATTATCCTGGCAATAATTTTAGGGAAAGGCAATTTATATTATAACCTGAGAGAAAACTGAAAATGGAAATTTATATATATATATATATATTTATTTTTTTTGATTTGTTACGCTGTGCCTTTTCTTTGATTTAAACCATGGTTATGCCTGTAACATCCTGCTTGCACATACATATTCTCTCTAGCTTGATCATTAGCTCGAAATAAGGGTGCAAAAATTGGAGCTTATGTTATTGTGGCTATTATTTTATGCTAAGGAAACCCAAGAGAAAACTGAAAATGCAAATACGTGTATAGATATTTATGAATGATTTGCATTATGTATTCAAATCCTGGTTATTTTTGTAACATCCAGCTCAAGAATTTGTTAGTGTTGTCTATGCCAATGGGTCCATGAGTTTGTTTAATCAATACTGAAATTTGTCATGACAAATGAGTTCGTAGATGGGCTCTGCTACTAAAATTAAGCATTAGTGGCTGAACAACATGAAATTTGAACTTTGATGTGGTGCTATTGTTGAGTATATTGTCGCAGGTGGAAGCTTCAGATTCAGTGGATCCTACATCATCAGAAACAAAAATAGATGATGTTAATAGCAGGAGCGCAAATTCTTCATGTGCTGCTTCTGATGAGAAGATTAATTCTGTCAAAGATGCTCACAGTTGGATCAGTTTGTCTCCACACGGGCCAAGGCCTGAAGCTAGATATAATGTGAGAGTTCTTTTCACTCAAAATATTACAGTATTTGAAGTTGGTTGTCATTCAATTAAAACCTGCATGGTGCGACAGAAACATTTGCTTGGCAGGTGATTTGCATTAGGCACAATCCTAAATACTGGTTTAGGATACCATTTTTCTAATTTTTGAGAACCTATAGTATTTTTCCCACTGGTTTTGCTAAAGTTAATCTAACTATCTACACAGAATTTAATTAGTTGTCTTTTTTATTTAAGAATGGTTCTTATGCTTGCTCTTGTGTACTGAAAAATTTCCTAATGTTATGCCGCACGAATGAAATTTACTTTATTATAATGAGCAATCAGGAAACTTTGTTAATATTTCACTTTGAAATCATGGAAAGTTCACTGTTTTACGCAATGAAGAAAAACATGTAAATTGCCCAGGAAAAGTTTGTGCCTAGAAATAACTATGCATTGCAACAGCATGCTGCTACAGTGGTTGGAAGGAAGATGGTAGTTGTTGGAGGAGAATCCTCTGATGGATTGTTGAATGATGTTCAGGTAATTTTGACAGCCTTTGATTGTACTATTTTGTGTATGCAGTTCTGTGAATGATAATTTTCCGATGTTTGTCTCTTTATCAAAATTTGTTTTGAACTTGTGCCCGCGTTATCTAATTCAATCTTAATCTGTGGTAGCATTGATAAAAACTATGTCCATGTAGGTTCTGCATCTGGGTAAGCTCTCTTGGTTGACTGTTGGACAAATCCCCAAAATTACTACTGAGGAGAGTCTATCAAAAAGAGAACAAAGTCAGCAACTTCCTGCATGCAAGGGACATAGCTTGGTATTTATCCAAGGGACCTTTCCCCATGCTTGGTAAAATGAAGATTGTTTTTGACTGGATTGCTACTATCTCTATAAGTTCCTATCAAACACTTCTGTTGGGATAAACAGACATTAATCAACTAAAATATTTGCACTCTTCTTTCCCCAAGTAGCTTATGATCTTCTTAGAAAAACTACTGGATGGTTTCTCGAAGTCAAACTATCTTGTGACATTTATAACAATTTATTTGGAGATGGGTCTATGTAAAACAATCCTAAAATATGCAGGTGCAAGCACACAACTCCTTTTGCTGATTGGCTGAATTTGTTTATTTCTTTCTGTTCAAAGCAACTAAAAGGACCTGTTCTGTGCGGTGCACGCTATTAATATAAAAGTACCAAGGAATATTGAAAAGTTTATATCTGTCTGTTCAAAGCAACTTAAAAGGACTGTTCCGAGCAATGCACACTATCAATACAATAGTATGAAGGAATATTGAAATATGAACTGTTTCACTTATAAGAAAATTCATTGCAGTGTGTGTTAATTAAGACAAACACATACAAATGGTCAATATAGGAAACCAGGGTAATGATCTATATCTTTGAGGCTGTTGTTACAAAACTAAAAGATAGGTTTGTCTTTGAACAGTGTTATTTGAGATATGCAGACAAATATTGCACACAGAGAGAGAGAGAGAGAGAGAGAGAGAGAGAGAGAGAGCATTTGATGTTTGAAATTGCTGTTGTTACAAAACTAAAAGATAGGTTTGTCTTTGAACAGTGTTGTTTGAGACATGCAGACAAATATTGCACAGAGAGAGAGAGAGAAAGAGCGCATTTGATGTTTGAAATTGATTCACAGGTCCTCATAGTTGTAGCAATAAAAGCTTGAGAAATACCAATATCTTGTAATATTTTAAAAAATCCTTGGAGCTGAATCAAAGGCCTTTCTAAATGCACAAAGTAATAGTAGACTTTATTAGATCTTTGCCTAGCTTCTTCAATGATAATCTTCACTCTAGGTGAAGATGTGATAAAAAAATTCATTTCATGAATCCCTTTGCACTTTGAATTGTTGAGATAAGTACATATCAATCAGTGTGGCAATAAGTTTGAATTTATGCATAGGATGAAAACTTTTAAATTCAAACTTAATGCAACCAAGATCAAGGAAATCCATGACAGACAACTCCACTAAAAATATCAGTAATTGAAGTATCTAAAATTTTTTCATGTCATTTCAAAAAAATTAAGCTCATAACCATTTGCAATAAGAATATTTAACATCAAGTTTTGAAGGCCTCTTTTTGTCATGTTCATTGTTAAAAAATGAGAAAAAGTTTTTAGGAGAATAGAAGCTTCTGTTTTTCATGCTCATAGTGAAAAAATGGAAAGAATTTTGTTGCGGAGGGACTTAGACAAAATACATCATGTAGAGTCACTGGTATAGGAAATCTAAGAAAATAAAATTTTCAACAAATGAGCCAATCCTTTTGGGTCAAAACCACTAGCATTTGATTGCTTTTGGGGAGAATTTAGATGTGTCTTTAGCCCAATCAAATATTCACCATCAACTCATGGAGTTAGGTAAGTCTCTTTCTTCTATTAAAAAGCTCCCTCTTTCTACCTACTAACTCTCAAGCTGTTAAAACCTAGGAAACTCTTCTTGCCTTGAAAAAGTTTGAAAGAGTGATTGAAATCCAATTCATCAATTTTGAAAAATAAGGAATGTTTGATGACAACCAACTAGTAGATTATTTGAATTACACTATTTTTCGTTTTGATCAATATTTGAATTACACTATTAAAGAAAGTAAGAAGAAAGAGCCTGCAACCTAGGCTTTGGATATTAAGCAAAGCTAGAATAAGAAATAGGGGAAACAAGAAACAATCAAAGTAGGTTGCAAGATTGATCATGAGAAAGCTAAATGTTTGGGAGAGCACTTGTTGTAATTGGGTATTGTCAAATTGAAGGATTCAAACCTCTCTTATTAGTTTCAATCATGATTACTTCTTGGAATGTGAGAGAACATCACAACAAAACTAGATAGAATGCTTTAAGAAGATTGGTTAAAAGGTCCAAACTACCTATGATTTTACTTTAGGAAACTAATCTATCCAAAGAATTTGCTAAAGATTTTGGTTGTAGTCTCGGTAAATATTGGGACAATGTTGCTATCCTAGACAATAGTTTATCTGGGAGTCTCATGTGTGTTTGGAATTTGAGAAATTGCTCTCCTAAGCATTTTTTAAGTTGCAATGAGGGCTTTTCTTTAGAAGTTGTTCTCATGATGATTAATTTGAATGTCTTGTTCACTAATTTTTATTCTCCCCAAGATCTTGAAGGAAACGTCAAAACTTGGAATAACTTATAGGTTTAGAAAGAGGCCTCTTTTTGAGATCTTCCTTGGATTATTGGAGAGGACTTCAACGTGGTGCTATCCCTACATGAAAATTTGTGGAACTCTTGCCCTTGCTTAGGTTAGTTTTCTTCTCCAACACAATATTAACTAGTTTTAGTTAATGCATATTCCTTTGGTCAATGGTTGTTTCACTTGAACAATTGGAGGATTGGGGCTTTCATTAGTGAATGTTTGAATAGATTCTTGGTTAGTTTTTGTTGCCTATCCCATTGCCTTAAGCTATCTTCTATTTTTGATTATGCTGGTTTGGATCATTGGCCCATTGCTCTACACTTGGAAGGGGCCTTGAAGCCTCAAAATAGCCCTTTTAGATTTCAGCTCATGTGGTTAAAAGAAGAAGATATAGAAGATCAGATTAGAATATGGTGGGAGGAAGGGAAACCTCATCATGGGATGGTTATGAATGTTGTTTCTTGCAAATTATGTTATGTCAAACAAAATTAAAAGAGTGGAATCTTTCCTTCTATGGTAACATTATTCAGAGGAAAATGAGAATTTTGTTTGATTTGGCAAAGGGCTAATTTTTCATTTGGGTGCATGGCTTGAGTCCTTGACCTCTTAATACAGGAATCTAAACTCCTAAATGAGTTGGAAAAACAAAGCTTCAAGAAGCAATCATGCGGCGATAGAAATCTTGTGCTAAATGGTTATAGGTTGGGGATAGGAAATCCTTCTTCTTCCATCACTTTGTTGTGGCATAGAAAAATTCTAATGTCATCAAAGAATTCTAAAAGAGGATGGATCCAAGATTGTTTCTATTAGTATTAACTACATTCAACTTTAGGTTGTTTCTCACTTCCATGAGCCTTTCAAAGCCTCCAATTATTTTTTTGCTGAAAAACACATTATCCTAAATTGAATTCCTAAAATCATCACTCTTGATAATTCCCCTCTTAATAAGTCTATTTCTATGGAGGAGCTTGAATATGTGGTCTTTATGATGAAAAAAGATAAAAACCTTTAGTCTTGATGAGTTTCCAATTGTGTTCTTTAAAGCCTTTTGGCCTATTGTCCAAAAAGATATCTTGGAGGCTTTGAGGAGTTGGGTACTTTGAAGAGAATGATAAAGGCCCTTAATAATTTTTTAGCATTGATTCTTATGAAAGATTATATTACAAGTTTTTGGATGTTTGACCCATAGCTCATTGTAACACTGTCTACAAGATCTTTTCCAAAATGATAGTTGAGTAGGGGAAATGTTTCTTGCCCTCCATCATTCCCCTAGAGCATGGTGGTTTTGCTCAAGGGCTTTAAATCCTTGATGGAATTGTGATTGTTTAGGAAGCTATTCATTCTATGCATTCTAATAAGGTAAATTCTATATTCATGAAACTTGATCTTTCTAAGGCTTATGATAGGGTTTGTAGGAATTTTTTTGGAAGATACCTTGTGCGCCTTCAATTTTGATGACATTTGGATTCAATCGGTTATGGATTACTGTTTCTTTCCCTCCTTTTTCGTGATTATGAATGGTTCTCTTCACGATTTTCCATTCCAAAAGAGGCCCCACGTTAGGGGGTTCTCCTCCATATCTCTTTGTCATTTTGGTGGAAGGATTTCTTTTAAGTTTGAATTTCTTGAAGGGTTCTAGTTCTCTCTTTAGTTTCCAAATTGTGCAAGGTATGGATTCTGTATTTCACCTTCAATTTATTGATGACATTTGCTTGATAGGAAAAGTTGCTATAGATTAGGTAGATTCTCTTAGGAAAGCCCTTGATATTTATGTCAACGTGTTTGGAAAAAAATTGAATGAACAAATCTCAAGTTTTCTTCTTCCACATGGACCTTTGAACCTAGGAGTGTATTGCTAATATTCTTCATTTCATGATAACTACCCTTCCCTTAAGGTATTTGGGTATTCCCATTTCTCCTACTTCCCTTGGGAAAAATGATTGGAATGTCATGCTAGGTTTTGTGGAGTATCATATTAATCATTGGACGCATATGGACCTCTCCTTGGTTGTACATGATTCTCCTCAATGTTGTCTTACAAGCTCTCCTTGTGTGTAGATTTATGATGTGTGGCTCTCAAAGGAATTGTTAAAGATCTAGGCTGTAAAATGAGAATTTTTTTTTGGGAATGAAATTTTAAGATAAAGAAATGGCATTTGGTTAACTAGGATAAAATTTGACATCTCAACGAAAGAGGTGGATTAGATATGAGAACTTCCCTCCTGAACAATGTGGCAATTAGCTGCCAAATTGTATTGGAGTTGGTGTGTGGAGGAGAATGCCTTATGGGGGAATATTCCTAACCTTAAGTTATTGAAAAGTGAAAACCATTATTTCATTCCCATGATGCCTCCTTTGGGTAATGGATCTCAGAGCTAGAAAACCATCAGATTGGGGAGTAATCTAATCAAAGTTGGCCCCTTTTGGATTGTTGAGAAAGGTGTCAAAGCTCTTTGTTGGGATGATGCTTGGGATCAAAAGAGTCCTCTACCTATAGAGTTTCTTGATCTCCTTGAGTTAAAGTTTAAATGTATTGAAGCTGGTTGGAGTCATGTTTCCAACCTTCAGTGTGTCATGTAGAACAATGTGAGGATTTTGAAATGGAAACCTAAGGAGCATTGGCCAAGTAAAAAATTTCTCCTTCTCATTGATTGTTTGGCTTGGTCTTAGCTTTCCATAAGGCTTCTATTGACAAACACTTAGACATCCTCGGTTTGTGATTGGAAGGTTCTGAAATTTATTCTATGTAGATTGTAAATAAGACTCTTATGATGAAAAACCTGGATGTTAAAAATTATAAGCTTTGGAACAGGGTTTGGCATCCCAAATGTTGGCTAAAGGTAAATGCTTTCTTGTGGTTAGCTGCTTTAGATAAATTTCTTCATTAGGTTAATCTTCAAAAGCTTCATGTTGTTCATTTGAGTAGATGTGTGGTTTGTCTCAAGGATGAAGAGGACAGTAAGCATCTCCTTTTGACCTGCCCCTTTGCCGCTTTTCTCTATCTTATGGTGTGATCTAATGGGAAGCCCATGGATGAATCATGATTAATCAGATGTTGCCCCTTTGCCCCTCTTTGAAGTTGAAAGTTCTCAGTTTGCTGCATGATATGGTGGTCTTGTTTGTTTTGGTGGAACATTTGGTTGGAATGCAATTAGAGGATCTTCAATAATGTTGGTAGGCATATAAGTCAAGTTTGGGACAAAATAATTGCCAATGTGAAAGAAACTTATCAAGTTTGGGTTTGTCATTATCAAACTGGATCTTGGTGGGAATTCAGAATCCTTAATAGATGGGATATTCCTGTGGGGCTGCCCTCCATTTGCTTTAGCAATAATAACTCTGAGAAGGATTAAATACTCTGATGGGAACATCCCCCCTTGGGCTTGGTGAAAATTAATGTTGATGGAGCTTTAGGAGACAATCCCAGGAATGTGGGCATGGGAGATCTCTATTGTGATCATAATGGATGGAATGGTTATTTTTTGATTTGTTGGTAGTCTTGGAATTGGTTCTAATAATTATGTTGAAGCTATGGCCATTTGTCAAGCTCTATTAGAAGCTAAGCAAAGACAATTTACTGACATCGTTTGTGAATCCAGATTCCAAATCTCGGATTGATTACTTGAAAGGAAAGCAGCTCTGGTGAAAATTAATGTTGGTGAAAATTAATGTTGATGGAGCTTTAGGAGACAATCCCAGGAATGTGGGCATGGGAGATGTCTATTGTGATCATAATGGATGGAATGGTTATTTTTTGATTTGTTGGTAGTCTTGGAATTGGTTCTAATAATTATGTTGAAGCTATGGCCATTTGTCAAGCTCTATTAGAAGCTAAGCAAAGACAATTTACTGACATCGTTCTAGAATCTGATTCCAAGATCTTGATTGATTACTTGAAAGGGAAAGCTTTTTCCTTGTGAAGTCCTCCTCTAATTAGAATGATACCTGATTTCTTTGTGAAATCTGCCTCTAACTAGAATGATATCAAGTTGGAAGCAGGAGACAAACATGAATATCTTGCTTGGGATTTGACCAAAATTTTTGGCAACCTTGTGAATGCTGACTACAAGGCCTTCCTCGGATTCTTGTCTTATGCTGTTTTTTGGTTTTTGATTAGCACCTCTTAGATTCCTTGTATTCATAATCTGAGTTTGTTGAGTGGACTTCCTTCTGGTCCTCTATGCTGAGCTTGTACATTTTCAGTGGAACGTGTACCTCCTCCATGGCAATGGGGTTTGGAGGAATTCTCTTGTTTTGCAGATTGTCTGGAAGCTTTCCATTTGTTTATTCATTATACTGCCAATTTGGTGTGCTATGAGTCTTTTTAAGACTGGCAGATATGCTTTCTAATCTGTTTTTGTTTTTAATAAATTTTTTGCCTTTATGCTCAGAAAAAAACAACTACCCACAAGCTGACTAGTAAATAATACATTGCTGGATACAGATGAACCAATGAAAGTACAAAGTCATTTTACGCTAACAACACCCACCAGCAATTGTCTCTCTAACAATCCCCCCCATTCATCTGTTCCACCATCTGATTTCTCTTTTTGAGTAGTCCTATCCATAGAAGCTGATATCTCAAAAATATTGCAATATTTCAGATTTTGGATGCCAGACCCTTTTTTTAGTTAAAAACTCTTAGCTTTTTGAAAATCTTGTTGACCATGGTTTTGACTGGTTTTTTGATTGAGATAATTCAATATATTGGTCAATATAATCCCCTTTTTCCCTTAAAAGGCTATAATCTGTGAGTTTTTGCTCATTCTTATTCTGCTCTGATTTTTATGTAACAAAACAGACTGATTTTTAGGGTTTCCTAATTGCTGAACAATTTTGATATCTTTAGGATGGCCAAGGTATTTGATGATGAGCAGCTGAATAAAATTAGGTGTGAGCAGAACGTTGGAGCTTCAACAGCAAGAATTATATTGTATTCCTTTATGAGATTGTTTTGTGCTCTTTGTAAGCTTCATATCTTGTTCTATAATGAAACTAAAGGCAACTCCGTTTATTCAGTGCTTTGCTAGAAATCTTGTTCTATAATGAAACTAAAGGCAACTCCATTTATTCAGTGCTTTGCTAGAAATCATGATTTGGGGTAGGAAGATATCTTAGTTTGGTAGGACATATGGCCATAGTTCCTTTGACTCAATTTTTTTGTGCAGATTCTGATGTACTCAGTGGAAGTAAGAATGTGTGAGCTATGTCTGTACCCCTCCACATCTCTTGGAAAAGGTGTTATGATGGTGGTAACATAGAATGCTCTGAGCACTATAGCAATGATCTCTGTTGTATGCAATGGCTTAGGACACGGAGAAGGTGGTTTATTTGGTCTTCATGAGAAACATGGTTCCTTGCTATTTCTTCTATCAACTGATTTACAACATTGGACCATATCATGAGGACTGAGTAAACATCAACAGACCCCTTTGTACTAGCTTCACATCATATTGGGGTGGTGAAAACCCTTGTATTATTTACTTTTAGCAATGAATTGTGTTACAACTTAGTGCATCAATGAACTAAATGATTGTTAGCATTTGAGTTTATTGCACATGATCACATCCAGCCAGTATAAGACAATCTAATCTATTTACCTTGTTCATATAAGAAAATTTGATGATCTAGCATCATTTCATTATGTATAACAAACTGCAAAAATATCAGGAATTTCAGCCCCATTGTTGATCGTACTTAAAGTAGAAGGCTTCTGGAAATTATTTCTGGTATTTTCATGCTATCTGTAATGAAAAATAAACACCTTATCTAATAGACTTTAGTTTTTATTATTAGAAGTGTTTAATTGACCATTAAATCTAATTTAAGTTTTAACTACAGATAATGACAACAAATTAACTTCAGATCCAACTTCATTAAATTAAATAGCTATGGTTGAGATTGTAGAAGAATTGAAATAGTGGAAGGGTTAAGAAAAGCATGTCTAGAACAGTTGTAGAAGGCTGAAGAAGACTAGAAAATTTGATTGGACTAGGTGAGGTCTTGGATATGAGCAGAGCCAAATTTAAAAGTTGTCAGACGATCATGTTTGGATCCATGTGCTAGTGACCTTTGTGGTGTGATCCTGTTTGAAGGGTTCACTCATGTTTGAAGGAGTGCGCTCATGCTTGAAGGGGCGTGCTTGTGTCTGAAGGGGAACACTCATGTCCTATGGGTAGACAATGGTTTCTAGTGCCAATTTTTTTCTACGCTTTATTTCACTTTTTAGACTTGTTCATATAGCTTTGTAGGGATGGCAGAATGTGGGCAAAGGCTGTAGGGAATGGAATATATTTAGGGAATTGCACAGTCAAGCCTCCCCTATCGGGCATGTTTCAACATATAGTAGGTAATGTATGATCCTAGATGTGCAAAAGCTTCACAATGGTGGTTTTCCAGAAGTAGCTGTTGTATGAAGGTGCCAAGTGATGGATGGACAATGGAGAAGTGGATCCCTTTCCAAGAAGGAAAAGTTTCCACAAATAGACCTGTTTGGGTACCAAGTGACCGATGGAAATGAAGTAGGGTTAGGGCTGTGAAAGGAGTCCACTGTTGGCGGGAAAAAGATGATTCAAATTATTGGGTGTCTAATTAGACTATAGTGTGTCGTGTTGGTGTCCAAATAACATGAGTATGAGTAAAGGTGGAAAAGATGTTTGCAGCAGATGGGGTCTTGCTTCATTGGAATGATGCGTTTTTCAGGTAGTTTGGGTTCGTGGATGGTCAAAAGGAGTCCAAGACATGTCTATTGGTGATGAATTCTAAAATAAGTGCAAAACATAGAGGAAAAATGTAAGATATGCACTTTTTATCTCTACTGTTGAAGGGCTTTTATTACAGATCCAAATTCATAAATTCCTGCTTTGGCTTGCTCTTTTCAATCTTCCTATTCTCCCTCTTTCTTTATTATCCTCATTTTTCAATTCCTGCTTGACTCTCATTTGTACTTATTCAAATCTAGGTAGCAAAGATCCAAGAATGTTGATAGATGAATGAACATACTTATTCCCAATAAGAATCTTGGCTGCCTCAGCAATTGGAATTTGTGCATCATAAAATTTCTCGAGGGTGAAGTTGTACGTGCCCATGTCCGGTAAGACTTTGGTTTACTTTGAACACTTCCTTTTTATATGACTTCCTTAACTTTTGCTACGTGAACCATCAATTTTTATTGGTTCTCTATTATCTTTTATTGTATTTTAATTTTACAAATACCATGGGCAATGACTATAACATCAATGATAATAATTGGTGCCATCGGACAAACATTGGGTATTGACAGGTTGGTGGTCACATGGGCAGATAAGGTGGTATCCCTTATGACAATGACATAGACTATAAAATATAAGTACTATAGAATTGGACATGATTGAAAAGTAAATTACCATGTACAGAATGAAACATTATTTTTAATATAAAATTGCAATAATAGATTAAGTCACAATAATGAGAAAATGATGTCTTCGTTAATAAACACATGGTGTATAATCTCCATTACTAGTTAAGCTTGTACCTTCACATAATGATATATACAATCCACATAAATACCTTTTGAGAGAATAGATATGACAGTTTATGGAACTGCCACTCACGTACAACTATCTAAAGACTAAAAGTAAAAAATAAAATTACTTGTAATTTATTCTTTGTATGTTATAACATAAAATAAAATTGCTGAATTAGTTTCAGCTATTATTTCTTCTTTGGTTGTGACACATATACAATAATCATGTAAATACATCAACATAAGTGATTAAATGCTATCCCATGTGAAATTCCTTTGAGTTTTTAATTAAATGAAATATGAATGAAGTATATTTAAGTTGATTAAGAAAATGAAAACATAACTGCATTCTGGATCCAATACGATAGCAGAAAATAGGAGTATGGTATCCTAAGCTTGAAATTATTTCTCAAGTGACAAGCATGAACTGATAGATTATGAAAACTCAAGTTTGGAATTTAATCCAATAGAACATTATGAATTCTTAAAAATAAGAATTATATAAGACATTACAGGCATTTTTCAAGCCAAGTCAATAGGGTCATAGACTAACACTGGAAATTGACTAGATAATATTGTCCTAGGGGCCATAAAATATCAGAGAACGAGCTATTTGCATCAGAGATCAGATGCATAATATGCCTTTGTCATGCAGGTTTCCTGGGGTAAAACGGTGCTTTTAATTGGAGGGCAGATGGATCCACCCTCTGATCATGTTTCAGGTGGGCACATGCTGAATTTTTGTGAAACATTTTCTAATCTGTTTGCTTTTCTTGTTTCTGGTGGATATCTGATGACTTATTCTGAGTTGTTTTTCTTATCTGTTTGGTTCTCAACTTCTCATGACTTGGCATCAAATCCTCTTATTTCTGTGAGTAATGCTGATTCTACATTTATCTCGTGTTTTGCAGTATGGGCTTTTGATATGGAGAGTGAAAGCTGGTCAAGCATTCAAGCAAAAGGAGCCATCCCGGTACTCTCTCAAACGAATTTTTAACAGTATTCTTGAGCTTCTCTAGAGTTTGGGTACTGATTCAAATATTTTGTCAAAGTTTAATCGAACATAGAGATATCATTGAATGAAAAACCAAAAATAAGCTGTGTTTAACATTAGCATACAGCATTCACCACTTTTACTGGTCTTTAAAGATTGTTATATTATATGATTATATTGGAAATTACATCAGCTGACCTAACAATTACTATACTGTGCGCCTCTCTCAAAGTAGGGAAGGAGTGCAAATGTATTCATACTAGCTCCAAACTCAAAACTATGGATGTCTTTTGAAATGTGTCTACTTAAAAGTGGTCAGCCACCCTAGTTGAATGTTGTAAAAATTATTATTAAGGTTGCTTTAAACTGGGCTGATAATGCCCAATTCTATGTTCTGAAGTAGCTCTATTGCTTTTGAACTATGTCCGCTAATGTCAACCTTTCTTTGGCCAGATGTGGAGTGATAAAAGACCATCAACTCTTGGTATTACTATTTCTTAGCTTCTTCTGTCTTTGCAAGAATAGTGATGGTTATCTTACCTCTCTGTCTATCTATAATGGCTTTGTGGCATCTTGCTTTAATGAGGGGGATGATGGACCTTGGAGTCCCTCCTTATCCATCTCAAGACAGTGGCCTTGAGCACATGCTTCATTGATGCTCTTAGGCCTGGCCATCAAGAATCCTTATTTGGCTGCTGACCTCTTTGCTGTCCGCTGTAGCACTACATACAAGCTATAGATAAGTGCATTTATGGAGATGTACAACCTGCAAGAAAATGCAGAGACAAAGCAACAGAAATAGTGAAAAACAAGAATAATTGCCTTAATTCTATTGCAAATAAAAACCCTTTCCACACACACCACCCGATGGGAAAGGCAAGAGCCTGACAACATTGCCTTTGGGTTAGTCTCTACATCTACAACACAACTCTGTCATAATGAGAAGAAATGGCGCGATAAACATCCAAGATGAGTGACTATTCGGTCAAATATTTTTCTTTACCCATGCAAGCATCAATGAATTATTCAAATGTATTAGAAACTTAAACAATTATATGAATTTCTCTAGAAGTGGATATAAAATTGGTGGGGCTGTTCCTTTGAAAATTGAAGATTGGTTCTTGTTAAGGATAGGAAGTTCCATCAAAATTGAGCTTCAGAAAGCCATCTAGAGGATTTCTCTATGAAGGAGACAATATCAGTTTACATTTGCTGATAAATTAGGGCATTTTAGAAAATATTTTTTAATAGAAGTGAAATAAAAAAAATAAAAATCAGTTGCAGATGGCTTTTTCTAGACTTATTTCACAACAAATTAGAATTGGATTTGTATGAGCACTATGGAAAACAAATTTACATAGTAGAAAGTAACACTAAGGTTTGGAGTAAACAAATAATATCTGCAAAATCTGAATCAGTAGAGACTTTTTTCCAAAGCCGTTTTAAAAGGGAGCTTTGATTACTGTAAAGCTTTCAAGCAAGCAAGGTTCACTGTAAGGGTAGCTTATCCAAAAATATTAGAAATTTAAGCTTTGAGGAATTAACTACATGCAAAATAAATTGTAAGGAGAACAAAATGCAAGAAAGAAGCCAAAAGCTTTAGTCTATGAGTTTCTAATGTCAACAAAATTTTTCCTTGACCAATACTTTGCTATTTTTATAGCCTCTTTTTTTTTTTGGCAAGTGACAGCATTTGTTTGATTGTGATTCAATTCAAAGACAGTCATTATATGATTGCATTTCAGACTCAAAGAGTTGATAATCTACAACAAACATTATTTGATGGCATCAGCATTCACGTCTTACCCATCATATGCTCATGTACTTGGTCAACAAACCCATCATTTAGGGAGAGTAAGTTGATGGTTTCTATTATTGCAAGAATTTGCATTCACAATAATTGTATGTCTCGAGAAGAGCCATGTAATCACCTACCAATTATTAAAAATCCAATCTAGAGAACTCCCTGTAGGAGTGAACGAAGACTTTCCGGGTGCACACTTTTTCCAAATTACAACACTTCCCCCATGGTACGAGAAAATTGGAGAGTACCTCTCGACATCAACATTCCCAAAAGAAATGCCACCAATGGAATGAAGGAAACTTGTACTGAAAAGCAAAACTTTCCAACTCATTAATAGGCTATTGTACAAGATGGGGTCGGACCGAGTACTTAGGCGATGTGTTATGGAAGAAATTCTTGGGTTGCTGAAAGAGGCACATGAAGGTCTGGCTGGAGGGCATATGGGATTGGATGCCACAACTCAGAAAGTTCTCCTAGTAGGGTTATGGTGGCCAATCATACACATAGACGTCTGAGAGTGGGTGATTGGATGTGACACATGCCAGAGAGTTGGCAAGCCTCTCAAGAGGGATTACATGCCATTGTTCCCATCCCAACCTTAGGATCTGTTCGAACGATGGGGACTAGACTTGAAAGTCAGCCAATTGCATTGTGTAGGTACATAATCGTCACCATCGAGTACTTGACAAAATGGGCAGAAGCTCGGACATTACCAAACAACATTGCACTTAGTACGGCAAAATTTATCTATGAGTAGATAGTCACACGGTACGATATCTTGATACAAATCACTAGCGATAGAGGTGGACGTTTCGTCAACCACGTCATTTGGTTGATGTCGATGGAGTTTCGCCGTTTTAGATATTCCACAATCTATCAAGTCCATACTACTCGAGTGTAATGTCCCCTTCTCAGTAACCACTTAGTTGGATCATTTAGCCTTTATTATTCCCGAAGGCTAAAGGTGAAGTAAGGGAATAATATTAATTAATTTTTTATAAGTTATCTAAATAAATTAAATCATAAAGGTAACTTTATTTTTAATGAATTTAATTAAAGTGACTAAAGGAAAAGAATAAGTTATAAAGTCACTTAATTGATATTTTAAAAGTGACTTAAATGAAAATACTATTATAATGTCATTTTTTGGAGATATTATAATATTGTTCTAGAAGCTTCTTGGAGGCTCTTTCTAGAAGATCAAAAAGTTATTTATAAGGAGCTGTGAGCTAGTCGTTTGATCATGCTTGGATTTTATTTCTCATTGCACTTTGGGAGAGCTTGAAGGTTTCTCAGGTCTGAAGGTTTGAATATCCTAGGGCACTGGTTTCGGTAGTGAAACTATTTACCCTAGCTAGAGATTGTGGAGGGGATCATTCAGATTTCCTACAGGGGCTTATTTGGCAAATTTAATGGTCTTTGTGGAGACCAAATTTGAGATCATGGTTCTGAGTTTTGATGAGGGTTTGAGTTGAAAATGGAGGTTCATGTTGAGCTCTAAGATTGACAGTGAGTTATCTCATTTGAAGCTTATTTTTGTCTTGAAGGAGGCCGTGGTTTCCTCGGAAACCCTAGGTGCACTTTGCAGCAAGATAGAAGGGTTTTTTTATCAGTTCTGTATTTCAGAAATCGTGGCATATTGGAGAGGATTATCAGCTCCAGTTCAGGACGACTTATTGCTGGGAGACATTTGAAGGTATTGAAGAGAGTTTTGTTATAACAATGCACTGAAAACATACAGATCTGGGCGGAGTTTGAAGAGCAGATTCGTGGAGTTTCTAGAGACCTGGAAATTGTGGTTTTGAAGAAAATTATTGATCAGTTTTTAGGGGTTGAAAACTGACAGAGATTGGATGAATTTCTAATTGCCATTATGGAGTATATCATGGTCTTGGATATTCAGATAAGGAGGGTTCCAGACAAGTCACTTCCTTGAGCAGACCGCTTGTCTTCTTGCATTTCTAAAGGCCCTTTTGGATGCGCTCTTCAGGTGTGATCTGATATAGAATAAATGTCTGAAGTATTTTCTTGACATTGCTGATATGAATGATAGGGTCTGATATAGTTTACATGTCCTTGTATTGCCCTTATGATGTATTGAAAGGAAATAAGTGTCTTGAGAGGGCATTAATATGTTCAGGTCTTTATCACAGAGCTGATTGTATTTGTCTGAGTATCATAAATCTGATCTGCAATTCATTATCAGTCATATAGTGAAGTGTTGCTAATAAAGGGCTGCATGTCGATTGTTCGATGAAATGCAAATATACAGTCCATGTCCATTGGAGTTCCTAAGTCTGATAATTACTTCTGAGTACTGAAAACTCTTATTTCTAGCACTGTACTAAGCTCTGTAATCCATTGCAGTTGGTCTGAAGTTGTATTCCTGAATATTCATTATAGATTCAGTTCCATATTGTGTTTCAGATTTGTATACAGTGTTAGGATTATTATTGCATGATACTATCTTTGTCATTGTTTAATCAAGGCATTGAGCAGAAGTCAAATAGAAACTTACATATTCAGAAATCAGTTCACATGCCAAGTGTTTGACAAAACGTCAAACAACTCAAATTGAAAAAATTAAGGGCAGATTTGGCAAGGGACATTACAGTGGTATCGGAGCTTATGATTCTGCCAGCCTGTAGGGTTTCATGAGTGACAGGTGTAAGAGGTATGTTGCAAGAGAAGAAAGAAAGCAAACTTAGTGGCCTCAACCTTATCCTGAATAGGACACTCTATTAGCTGCAATAGCAGCAAGGCAGTGTAACATTGAGATTGGTTCAGCTAGCACAATTGGTGACAGGAGGAATAACAGTCCAAACCGAGAAGAACAAAGAAGAGAAGAACCAAGTGGGGAAGCGCTCATGATTGCATTACTAACAGAGCAAAGGGCAACAAATCAGAGAATGACACAGATGATGGAGCTACTAGCAAGAACTATGCTCAATAGTAATAACAACCAAAATGGAGGCAAAAATGGTTAGGGAGATAATTCGGTTAATAACCAGACTCCGAATTGTCGGATTGTTCAGGTAGGCTCAAGACCATTGATGCCAGTCTTTCCACCCAGGGTTGAGCCACATGAGGATAATGGACCCACATTGATTGAATACAAGATCAACTTAGACAGGATTGGCTTGATGCTGGACCTGGTTTCCAACATGATATTTCCCTCTGAGATTGCATTGATTTGAGAATGAAGCATAAGCCCAATAGGGGTAACCGTGAGCACCACAATGATCTAAGAAGGAAAGTAGGTAAATTGAGTTTGCCCTATTATGATGGATTGGGGAAGACATTAGCACGAGCTTGGGTTCAAAAAGTTGACACTTATTTCCAGTTAAATCCTATGCCCAAAGATGAAGCGATCAAATATGCTACCATACACTTAGACAGAGTTGCTCATGAATGGTGGCATCACGAAATGGTTACAATGGGCCATGACCAAATGACCTCTTATGCAGAGTTCATTGAAAGATTAATTGAGAGGTTTGATGTTAAGGACCCTAAACTCCATTTTAAGGAGTTAGCTCAGTTAAAACAGTGGGGGTCATTGGATAATTATATTGCTGATTTCCAGAGACTTGCTATGCTGGTCACCAATATCTTAGAAAGAAGGTTGCTAGTTCTGTTCATGGACGGTTTGATGGATCCCTTGAGAGGTTGGGTCAAAGCTCTCAACCCTACTTCATCATAGGAAGCAATCAAGAAAGCTAGAGACATGGATTCTAGCAATCAGAAGAACAAATTTCTGCCTAACAGTTCTTCCTCTCAGAAAGACAAGGGCAAGAAACCCTTATAGAAGGAGTGGCCTAAAAGGAGCAAACAAGAGGAAGAAGAGCACAAGGAGTGCAAAAGGAAACAAATATGTTATCATTGCAAGGAGCATTGGGAGCCTGGCCACTGTTGTTTGGGCCAAAAGGTAAAGTTCACTTCAATGAGGTTGTTTCAGACAATGAAGGTGAAGATGAGGCTGGTCAGATACAAGGCAGCGAGGATAGCAGTTTAGAGGAGCAGCCATTCAATGTGTCACAGTGCTGATAGATAGTGGGGCTACCCATGATTTCATTGATGTAGCCTTAGTGGCAAAGTGGGGTAGACCTACACAGTACTTTGAGGGATTGAGTGTTATGGTTGCAGATGGGTACAATATGACATGCACATAGAAGGTTCCCCAGTTGAGTGTCATTTTAGGCAATTATACAGTCACATATGATTTCTATGTAGTAGATTTGTGTGATATGAATGCCATCCTTGGTATCCAGTGGTTACATTCGCTGGGCAAATATTCGCAGAACTTTCAGACCATGGAATTTAAGTTTAGAGCAGCAGATGGAAAAAAGGATTGTGCTTAGAGGGATGGCAAACAGGGCACCCAAGGTAGTGTCAGCTAAGAGAATGGAGAGCATCTTCAGACACGACGATGTGGCATGGGCAGCGGAATGTTTGATCACTACTAAGGAAACTACAAATGGGGATCAACCATATCACATTGACATCCAAACCTTGTTGGGGAAGCATGACAAGTTGTTTGGGGAGATTCCCCCAAGGAGGCCACCGGATAGAGGATTCGAGCACACCATTGAGTTGGAGGAGGGGGCCAAGCCCATCATCACCACCCCCTATTGTCATCCTAAAAAGTTAAAGGATGAAATAGAAAAGCAATCAAGGAATTTTTTGACATGGGACACATACAGCCGAGTTCCAGCCACTTCGCTTCTTCCGTGGTCTTGGTAAAGAAGAAAGATGGGACAATGAGGATGTGCATAAATTATAGGGCTCTCAACAAAAAGACCATCAAGAATAGGTACCCGATACCTAGGATCAATGAGCTATTGGATGTGCTACACGGTGTAGTGTATTTTTCTAAGATAGATCTTCACTCTGGGTGCCATCAGATCAGGGTTAGAGAGCAACATGTCCATAAGACGGCCTTCAGGTGTCACTACGGGCACTATGAGTTCTTATTTATGCCCTTTGGCTTGACTAACGCACCTGCAACATTTCAGTCTTGCATGAACCACATTTTCAACAAGCAGTTGTGCAAATATCTCTTGGTATTTTTTGATGACTTGCTCATTTACAACAAAACTTGGGATGATCATCTTAAGCAATTGGATGAAGTCTTGACTATCATGGAGGAGTAGCCATTATATGCTAAGGCCTCGAAGTGTGAGTTTGGCCTTGAGATATTATACTTCAGACATGTGATTAGTGCATAAGGTGTACATGTTCACCAAGAGAAGATCCAGGCAATACTTGATTGGCCACCGCCTAGGACACTTACTGAGCTGCGAGGGTTCTTTGGGTTGTGCAGCTACTACAGGTGTTTTATCAGAGGATTTTCTTAGTTGGGGGCACCATTGACAAACCTTACTAAAAAGGGAGCATTTAGTTGGTCTGAGGAAGCGCAACGAGCTTTTGACAAGCTCAAGGAGGTAATGAGTAGTTGTCTGGTTTTGGCACTTCCAAACTTCACCCAACCATTTGTTCTAGAGTGTGATGCCTCAAGTGAAGGTAGGAGTAGTCCTAATGCATAATAGGCACCTATCGCTTTCAAGAGCCGCAAATTGAGAGGACTTGAGAGACTTTATTCCATCTATGATAAGGAGATGCTCACCATAATGGATGCATTGGCGAAATTCAAACAATATTTGGTTGGAGGTAAGTTTGTGGTGAGGATCGACCACAACAGTCTCAAGTATTTCATGGAGGAGAAGGACTTGAACGAGAGGTAGCAAAAATGGGTTAGTAAAATACAACCTATGATTTTGACATAGAGTATGTGAAGGGGAAAAAGAATGCTGTTGTAGATGCCCTTTCTAGAAAACCTGGAGCTTGTTCACTTTCAGAGATTTCAGTAGACTGGAAATCTCATTTACTGGTTGAATACTCCAAGAATAAGTTTGCATGTGAGGTGATGGATGGTCAAATGCAGGATGACAGGTATAAAGTTGTGGATGTTGTTATCTTCTATAAGAACAGGATCTATTTGGTGCTAGAATCGAAATTGAAGGAAAAGATTCTGCAAACTTCACATGACACTCCTCTAGCAGGCCATCACGGCTACTTCAAAACATATAGACAAGTCAGATAGAGGTTCTCTTGGAAGGACCTCAAGGAGGATGTATTGAGGCATGTCAGAGAGTGCGACTTGCCAGTAGAACAAGTTCGAACACTCACATTCGGCTGGTCTACTGCAACCTTTACCCATCCTTGCACAGAAGTGGGAGAGCATTTCCATGGATTTTATCATTGGTCTACCCAAAGTACACGGCAAAGACTGCTTATATGTGGTTGTAGATCGTTTGACGAAATACGCTCACTTCTTTGCTATATTTTCAGATTATAAGGTGCCGTAGGTGGCATAATTGTTTTTCAGAGAGATTTTCAGGTTGCATGGGTTGCCGAGATGATTAGTCAGTGATAGGGACAGTAGGTTCCTAAGTGCCTTCTGGTAGGAGTTATTCAAGTTGGCAGGTACTGAACTTACTCCGAGCACGAGCTATCACCCTCAGACAGACGGTTAGACCGAGATTGTGAACAAATGGATTGAGGGTTACCTGCACAACTACATCTCAAGACAACATAAAGCATAGATTAAGTGGTTGCACTTGGGAGAATACTTTTACAACACCACTTATCATATGTCGATTCGGATGACACCCTTTCGAGCGCTATATGGGTATGATGCACCATTTTTTATGGACTTGGCTTTTGGGGAGAGCAGGGCACCTAAGGCTAAGGACTGGATTTAGGAGAGTCAAGACATTCTACAGGCTCTCAAGGATAATTTGTAGATATGGCTCAGAATCAACAAAAGACATATGCAGACAGGCATAGGGTTGAGCGTAGCTTTGAGACAGGGGACTTGGTCTTCCTTCGTTTGCAGCTCTACAAATAGTCTTCATTGAAGAAGAGTGCTGTAGAGAAACTCAAGCATCGATTTTATGGACCTTATAGGATCATCAAACTTGTTGGGGAGGTAGCCTATGAATTGGAATTGTTGGAGAACAGTAAGATTCATAATGTGTTTTATGTTTTGTGCCTCAAGAAGGCACTTGGACAATAGGTTACTTTGTCTTTAGAGCTGTCGCAATTGGATGAGGAGGGGCATTTGGTCTTAATTCCTGAGGAGATAGTTGATACTTGGGAGAAGAGATTGAGAAACAGAGTGGTTAAGGAGTTTTTGGTTAGATGGAGAGACATGCCAGCGGAGGATGCCACTTGGGAAGGAGAATAGATTCTGTAACATCCCAATTTGCAATTGCTTGTGGGCAAGCAATTTTGGAAAGGGAGGACTGTAATGTCCCCTTCTTAGTAACCCACTTAGGAGGATCATTTAGCCTTTATTATTCTCGAAGGCTAAAGGTGAAGTAAGGGAATAATATTAAATTAATTATTTATAAGTTATCTAAATAAATTAAATCATAAAGGTAACTTTATTTTTAATTAATTTAATTAAAGTGACTAAAATAAAAGAATAAATTATAAAGTCACTTAATTGATATTTTAAAGGTGACTTAAGTGAATAAAATATTATAATGTCACATTTTGGAAATATTATAATATTGTGCTAGAAGCTTCTTGGAGGATCTTTCTAGAAGATCAAAAAGTTCTTTATAAGGAGTTGTGAGCTAGTCATTTGATCATGCTTGGATTTTATTTCTCATTGCACTTTGCGAGAGCTTGAAGGCTTCTCAGGTCTGAGGGTTTGAAGACCCTAGGGTATTGGTTTCGGTAGTGAAACTATCTACCCTAGCTGGAGATTGTGGAGGGGATCATTCAGATTTCCTACAGGGGCTTATTTGGCAAATTTAATGGTCTTTGTGGAGACCAAATTTGAGATCCTGGTTTTGAGTTTTGATGAGGGTTTGAGTTGAAAATGGAGGTTCATGTTGAGCTCTAAGATTGATAGTGATTTATCTCATTTGAAGCTTATTTTTGTCTTGAAGGAGGTCGTGGTTTCCTTGGAAACCCTAGGTGCACTTTTCAGCAAGATAGAAGGGTTTTTTTATCAGTCCTTTATTTCAGAAATCATGGCATATTGGAGAGGATTATCAGCTCCAGTTCAGGACGACTTATTGCTGGGAGACATTTGAAGGTATTGAAGAGAGAATTGTTATAACAATGCACTGAAAACATACAGATTTGGGCAGAGTTTGAAGAGCAGATTCGTGGAGTTTCTAGAGACCTGGAAATTGTGGTTTTGAAGAAAATTATTGATCAGTTTTTAGGTGTTGAAAACTGACAGAGATTGGACAAATTTCTGATTGCCATTATGGAGCATATCATGGTCTTGAATATTCAGATAAGGAGGGTTTCAGACAAGTCACTGCGTTGAGCAGATTGCTTGTTTTCTTGCATTTCTAAAGGCCTCTTTGGATGCGCTCTTCAGGTGTGATCTGATATAGAATAAATGTCTGAAGTATTTTCTTGACATTGCTGCTATGAATGATAGTGAAATATTCCGAGCCAAATTTTTTTTTGTTTTTCAATTATCAGATTACAACATTACAAAGCAGTGCACCCGTTAAGGTTAGATGAGAAAACCAAAACGTGCAAGAAAGCAACCCTAACCAGAATGGCACCGATGATGGTGAGCATTGGTCAGAGGATCCTCTACTCTAAAAACAGAAAGGAACTCGACGTCAAGTATGTGCTACCCAATCCAATGCGGAGTGAGGGGCGACCATATGACGGAGTGATTACAGAACCTATTGCTTGAAAGAAAATGCTGAAAGCTGAAAAACTCTCGACACCCAGAATGTGCTTTCTAACCCAGAATGGGATAGTAGCGACCATAGGGCGGAGCTATCACTATTACAATGACTTTGAAAGAAAACGAGAACACAACCAGATTTGAGCAATAATAAAAAGGACTGCCAGTACTACTGAC
Source organism: Sequoia sempervirens (assembly GCA_007258455.2). NCBI lineage: Eukaryota > Viridiplantae > Streptophyta > Pinopsida > Cupressales > Cupressaceae > Sequoia > Sequoia sempervirens. The sequence goes on from VDFB02058242.1 coordinate 557,949,220, forward strand.
AGATTACAAGAATAAGAGGTCTACGCCTACCAACATCATTGTGACATCAATGGATCAATATTACATCATAGAGAATTACTTTTATCTTAGAAATGAGTACCACAATCGAGATGTTTCAAGGATCAAGATGCTGTTTCTGTTTCCTGTTACAAATCTGCTTATTGAAAGAATTAACAGCAGTCCATGGTCCTAATCAAATGCTCACAACTTTCCAGAAACTTGCTCAATTGACAAGATTACTGTTGCACAACAATCCTAACAAGATGGCGCTCAAACTAACCACTTAAAACAGACTCAAAATGTCTTTAATGAATAATGCACGATTTTCAATGCAAGTACATGGTACGGCCCAGCTGAGAAAATCGACCTCTCTTTAAAAATTGATGCATTCACTAAAAAATCCACAAGTTTGGACAATGAGGCGCCTAGGTCTAACAAAGAGATATGAATGATACCCAGAACGATATTTTTTGTCTTTTACAAGCTATGAGTAAAACATGCAATCTGCTGTATGAAATGAAGCTAAAGCTGCAACACTAAAATGCCCAAAAACAGATTTTACAATGCAAAACTGAACACAAATGAATAAACTAAGATGCACTCACAAGTAGACTGAAATTCACCACTAGATGTTGTCTTCCAAACACGAAGTGATGCCCAAGGCTAGGAGGCCTTCATTCCTCGAAGCAGTCCCAGAGCCAATCCGGCAGCATAACAGTATAGTTCCAAAGATGATCAAATGATGCACAAGACTTCCTTTTTATAAGCTTCGTTTGACTTCACGAAACCCTAAAATCCAACTCAAAGTTCAAACCCTAACTCTTCCTTCAATATGGCGTCCTTTTCACCTTTAGCTCAATAATCATATTTAATTAAAACATCACCTTGATAAATGCGCCCCAATTAATTTGCTTTGACTTAGGAGAACTCATCAAATATTAAATATAACCTTAATGAAGGCGCCACCCTTTGAGTCCACCTTTTAAAATAACTTAAGTCATTCGACTAGGCCAAGGTGATAAATAACATTTTAATTATAATGTTATTTTAAGTGAAATGAGCTCGTCTTCCCAGAACTGCATTCTGAAGACCAAAACTGAATACGCCACTTGAGTCAACTGAAGGGGAAAGTCAATTGCCTGATACCATCCTGAATACTGCCAAAAATAGAATTTACTAAAAATAGTAAATTCCACAAAGTGCTCTGAAAGCTGAGATGAACATACCATTGCGAAGCCCTCTGAAAACCCAGAAGGAATCCGCCACTGAATCCACCATCTCTGAGCAAAGTCCTCCTCAAAAATAGGAAACCCTAATTTACCTTCCGACTAGCCTTCGGGTTTCCAGAAAAAAGGCCAACGGTCACATGAACGATCAGGTTTGAGAAGGGGACATTACAGTCCGCCCTCCCCAAGATTGCTTGTCCTCAAGCAATCGCAAACTAGGATGCTGCAAAATCTCATCACTTTCCCAAGTGGCATCCTCCATAGGCAGATTCTTCCATTTTACCAAACATTCTCTGATAGTTCTATTCCTCAAGGAACGTTCTCTGACATCAAGTATCTCCTCGGGAACTAGAACCAACTGTCCTTCTTCATCCAACGGTGGCAACTGTGAAGAAGCAACCACATTGTGTCCAAGTGCCTTCTTAAGGCGAGACACGTGGAAGACGTTATGTACTCTGCTATCTGATGGTAGCTCTAATTCATAAGCTACTGCCCCAACTTTTCTGATGACCCTAAATGGCCCATAGAAGCGAGGTTTGAGCTTCTCAGCTCCACTCTTCTTGAGAGTAGATTGTCTATAAGGTTGTAAACGAAGATAGACCATATCCCCGACCTCAAAAGAACGCTCTACCCGCCTCTGATCAGCATACAACTTCTGCTGATTCTGTGCAATCTGCAAATTATCCTTCAAGGATCTCATTATGTCCTGACTATGCTGCAACAAATCCTTGGCTAATGGTGCTTTGCTGTCACCAAACACCAAATCTGCAAAACTGGGTGCTTCATACCCATAAAGTGCCAAGAAAGGAGACATTTTGATTGACATATGGAAGGTAGAGTTGTAGCAGTACTCGCCTATATGCAGCCATTTAACCCAAACTTTCTGCTGTTCTGACACATAATTTCTCAAGTAGCCTTCCAACCACTTGTTCACCACTTCTGTTTGCCCATCAGTTTGGGGGTGATAACTCGTGCTTGGAGTGAGCACAGTACCACTCATTCTGAAAACTTCCTGCCAAAAAGTACTTAGGAACTTGCTGTCCCTATCACTTACAATATTCTTTGGCAACCCATGAAGCCTAAACACTTCTCGAAAAAACAAATCTGCAACTTGGGCTGCAGAAAAAGTGCTGGTAATGGCAAAGAAATGAGCAAACTTGGTTAATCTGTCAACTACCACGTAAATGCAATCCTTCCCTTGGGCCTTGGGCAACCCAGTGATGAAATCCATTGAAATGCTTTCCCATTTTTGATTGGGAATTGGAAGTGGTTGCAGCAAACCGGCTGGCAATGTATGCTCATTTTTATTTGCTTGACAAACAGGACATTCCTGAATGTAGCGTTGAACCTCTCTCTTCAAACCTTTCCAAGAAAACCTTTCTCGGATCTGCCTATAGGTCTTGAAAAAACCTTGGTGACCAGCAACTGGAATGTCATGAAAATTCAAAAGAATCTTCTTCTTGAGCTTAGAATCAGCCACTAGAAAGATTCTTCCCTTATAACGGATCAATCCCTCAACCACCTGGTACCTTTCATCATGGAAAGTACCTTCCAGAATGCTAGTTGCAAACTGATTTTTGGCATAATCAGCAAGCAACATGTCCCTCCAATCTGCAGTAAGCTCACACAATGAGCTAAGATGAGGCCTTCTGGAGAGAGCATCGGCCACGACATTATTTTTCCCTTTGACATATTCAATGTCAAAGTCGTAAGCTTGAAGCTTACTCACCCATTTCTGTTGCCTCTCATTTAGATCCTTCTGGTGCATAAAATGCTTGAGGCTATTGTGGTCAGTTTTAACCACGAATTTGTTCCCCACCAAGTACTGCCTGAACTTGGCTAATGCGTGCATAATAGCAAGCATTTCTTTGTCATAAATCGAGTATGTCCTTTCAACACCTCGTAATTTCCTGCTCTCAAACACGATAGGGTGTTTGTCTTGCATCAGGACAGCCCCCACTCCTTCACCCGATGCATCACATTGCAGCTCGAATGGCTTGGAGAAATCAGGAATGGCCAAAACTGGGCACGAGCTCATGATCTTCTTAAATTTGTCAAAAACAACTTGAGCCTTTTCTGACCAAACAAAAGCTCCCTTCTTGGTGAGATCAGTAAGGGGAGCCGCATTCTGTGAATACCCCTTAACGAACCTCCGATAGAAACCACAAAGGCCCAAAAAACCTTTCAACTGAGTCAAATTTTCAGGTGGTGGCCAATCAACCACTGCTTTGATCTTCTCCGGATCCACCTTTACTCCCTCAGCACTGATTATGTGGCCAAGGTACAATAACTCCACCATTCCAAATTCACATTTGGAAGCTTTTGCGAACAAACTCTCAGATTCCATGATACTAAGCACTTCCTCCAAGTGCTTGAGGTGATCTTCCCAAGTCTTGCTGTAGATCAGAATATCATCAAAAAATATCAGCACAAACCTCCGTAACTGTTTCTGAAAGACACGGTTCATGCAAGACTGAAAGGTAGCCGGAGCGTTAGTCAACCCAAATGGCATGACTAAGAATTCAAAATGGCCATAGTGACATCTGAAGGCTGTTTTTTCCACATCTGATCCCCTCATTCGTATCTGATGGTAACCCGATCTCAGATCTATCTTCGAAAAGAACTTAGCCCCATGTAGCTCATCAATGAGCTCATCTATCCTGGGAATGGGGTATCTATTTTTGATGGTGCTTTGGTTCAAAGCACGATAGTCCACGCACATGCGCATGGTACCATCCTTCTTTTTCACAAGAACCACTGCAGAGGCAAATGGGCTCTTGCTTGGGCGTATGAAACCCATCTCCAAAAGTTCCCGAATATTCTTCTCGATCTCATCCTTTTGCCTCTTCGGATACCGATATGGAGTTGTGATCACCGGTTTGGCTCCTTCTTTGAGCTCTATGATGTGTTCTGAACCCCGTTCAGGTGGTGGTCCAGGAGGCAAATCTGCGAAGACTTTGCTCTTCTTCGTGAGTAGTGACTGGATATCAGGAGGTTGGTCACGCTTAGTCTCAACAGGACTAGCAGGAAGTATCATGCATTCGACAACCCACTCAGCTTGATTGTGACGGATCAGCTTTGCCATTCTTTTGAATGACACTACTCGAGGACCCCCATTGGACATGCCTCTCAAAACTATCTTCTTCCCATCTGATTGGAACTTCAACTCCATAGTCTGCAGATTCAAAGAGATCTCTCCAAGAGATCGCAGCCATTGAATGCCTAGAACGACATCAGTATCCCCAATATGAACTACATAGAAGTCATCCTTGACTTCGTAGTTGCCCAACTGCATGGTCATGTTAGATATTTTCTTGGTGCAAGTAATATGAAAACCATCGGCAACCATGACCTTGAATCCTTCGAACTCCTCTGTTTGCAGCCCCTTCTTGGCTACCACAACTTCGTCAATGAAGTTATGAGTTGCTCCAGTATCGATCAAAGCAACGATTCGCTGCCCTTTGACCATCCCACGAACCTTGAATGATTCGTTTCTTTGAAAACTGGAAAGTTGAGCTAAAACTCCGCCACTTCCCTTCTCATCTCCTGACTCTTCTGGAGCTCTATCTTCTTCATTTCCTTCAAAATCAGATTGCTGGTCGGAAAAATCAGAACTACTTTCCCCAGCAGAATAGTACTCAATCTGATTGAACTTGACCCCTTTAGGGCAAACATGGTCTTGAGACCATTTTTCCTGACACCGAAAACACAACCCTTTTCTTCTGAGTTCATTCAGGGTTTCTTGATCCAACCTGGTGACATGGGGATTGCGATTCTTGAACTCCTTGTTCTGAGGTCTCAAATTATTTTTATACTGAGGCCTTTTTCCTTTATCCCTTTTCTGAAAAGGGGAGTTTGACTGAAATTTCGCCTTAGGAGCAGCCCACTCCATGTTTCTTGCCTTTTTCATGGCCTCTTGCAGTGTTGGAGGATCAAAGGCTTTAATCCAGCCTTTGAGGGGTTCTGTCAACCCTTCACTAAAAAGAATCACCAATCTCCTTTCTGTGATTCCAGTCACCATGACTGAGAGTCTCTGAAACTCCGCGATGTAGGCTTCAACTGTGCCATACTGTCTCAATTGAGCAAGCTCTCTGAAATGGATCTCAGGATCTTTTTTCTCAAACCTTTCGATGAGCCTAGTGGTGAACTCATCATATGTTGTGATAGACCGATGGCCTAGAGTGACGAGGCCATGGTACCACCACTCGTGCGCCACCCCATCAAGGTGTAGCGTAGCGAACTTGATCGCTTCATCTTCTGCCATTGGTCTGAGAGCTAGATAATTATCCAGCTTTTGAATCCAAGCTCGAGCTGAACTTGTATCACTCCCATCAAAATGAGGAAGTATTACTTTGTTGACAGCTTGGTACAAGTCTCCTTGATTTGATGGTCTTCTTTGATCAAAGTTCCTTCCTTGCCCTTTGTTCTTCCTCTTATGATCCATGAAATCATTGAAGGACATGTCCATCCTGATGTCGACAGGTAGAGAGTCATACTCTGTACGGCCAACCCTCAACTGCTCCACCCATGAAGCATTCTCTTCAGGTTCTGGCTGATTGACTACAAGAACTAAAAAAGTGGGCTTGAATGGTCTGGAAGAGATGTAAGTGTTGTTTGACACTGTCCGGGCTGCACGCTCATCATGCTGGTTGGAAGCACTATGCTCCCCTCTGTGGCCTGAGTTGTTCTGTGGAACATTATTCTGTCCCATTCTCCCCATCATGAAAGATACCATGTCCATCAAGGCATCCATCTTTTTTCCAAAATCCTTCCTGGGACTCGTAGATCTCTCTCCTCCTTTTCCACTGTCATCTCGGTTGCCAGAACTTCTTTCACCGCCACCAAGAATCCTTTCATTATCCCCCATTGCTGTTTCTTGTGAAGGCTCCCAATTAGCCCTCAAAATCTCTGAAGCTGTTTGACCTTCTGGAGGTTGATACAACTGTGTCTGAACTGTATCCCTCTTGTATACTCTTGCCAAATACCTCTGTTCTCTGTCACTCATAGAAGGCTGATTTCACAGGATGGCAGGATGCGTGGCTCTGATACCAGTGAAATATTCCGAGCCAAATTTTTTTTTGTTTTTCAATTATCAGATTACAACATTACAAAGCAGTGCACCCGTTAAGGTTAGATGAGAAAACCAAAACGTGCAAGAAAGCAACCCTAACCAGAATGGCACCGATGATGGTGAGCATTGGTCAGAGGATCCTCTACTCTAAAAACAGAAAGGAACTCGACGTCAAGTATGTGCTACCCAATCCAATGCGGAGTGAGGGGCGACCATATGACGGAGTGATTACAGAACCTATTGCTTGAAAGAAAATGCTGAAAGCTGAAAAACTCTCGACACGCAGAATGTGCTTTCTAACCCAGAATGGGATAGTAGCGACCATAGGGCGGAGCTATCACTATTACAATGACTTTGAAAGAAAACGAGAACACAACCAGATTTGAGCAATAATAAAAAGGACTGCCAGTACTACTGACAGATTACAAGAATAAGAGGTCTACGCCTACCAACATCATTGTGACATCAATGGATCAATATTACATCATAGAGAATTACTTTTATCTTAGAAATGAGTACCACAATCGAGATGTTTCAAGGATCAAGATGCTGTTTCTGTTTCCTGTTACAAATCTGCTTATTGAAAGAATTAACAGCAGTCCATGGTTCTAATCAAATGCTCACAACTTTCCAGAAACTTGCTCAATTGACAAGATTACTGTTGCACAACAATCCTAACAAGATGGCGCTCAAACTAACCACTTAAAACAGACTCAAAATGTCTTTAATGAATAATGCACGATTTTCAATGCAAGTACATGGTACGGCCCAGCTGAGAAAATCGACCTCTCTTTAAAAATTGATGCATTCACTAAAAAATCCACAAGTTTGGACAATGAGGCGCCTAGGTCTAACAAAGAGATATGAATGATACCCAGAACGATATTTTTTGTCTTTTACAAGCTATGAGTAAAACATGCAATCTGCTGTATGAAATGAAGCTAAAGCTGCAACACTAAAATGCCCAAAAACAGATTTTACAATGCAAAACTGAACACAAATGAATAAACTAAGATGCACTCACAAGTAGACTGAAATTCACCACTAGATGTTGTCTTCCAAACACGAAGTGATGCCCAAGGCTAGGAGGCCTTCATTCCTCGAAGCAGTCCCAGAGCCAATCCGGCAGCATAACAGTATAATTTCCAAAGATGATCAAATGATGCACAAGACTTCCTTTTTATAAGCTTCGTTTGACTTCACGAAACCCTAAAATCCAACTCAAAGTTCAAACCCTAATCTCTTCCTTCAATATGGCGTCCTTTTCACCTTTAGCTCAATAATCATATTTAATTAAAACATCACCTTGATAAGTGCGCCCAATTTAATTTGCTTGACTTAGGAGAACTCAACAAATATTAAATATAATCTTTATGAAGGCGCCACCCTTTGAGTCCACCTTTTAAAATAACCTTAAGTCATTCGACTAGGCCAAGGTGATAAATAACATTTTAATTATAATGTTATTTTAAGTGAAATGAGCTCGTCTTCCCAGAACTGCATTCTGAAGACCAAAACTGAATACGCCACTTGAGTCAACTGAAGGGGAAAGTCAATTGCCTGATACCATCCTGAATACTGCCAAAAATAGAATTTACTAAAAATAGTAAATTCCACAAAGTGCTCTGAAAGCTGAGATGAACATACCATTGCGAAGCCCTCTGAAAACCCAGAAGGAATCCGCCACTGAATCCACCATCTCTGAGCAAAGTCCTCCTCAAAAATAGGAAACCCTAATTTACCTTCCGACTAGCCTTCGGGTTTCCAGAAAAAAGGCCAACGGTCACATGAACGATCAGGTTTGAGAAGGGGACATTACAGATAGGGTCTGATATAGTTTACATGTCCTTGTATTGCCCTTATGATGTATTGAATGGAAATAAGTGTCTTGAGAGGGCATTAATATGTTCAGGTCTTTATCACAGAGCTGATTGTATTTGTCTTAGTATCATAAATCTGATCTGCAATTCATTATCAGTCATATAGTGAAGTGTTGCTAATTAAGGGCTGCATGTCAATTGTTCGATGAAATGCAAATATACAGTCCATGTCCATTGGAGTTCCTATGAGTCTGATAATTACTTCTGAGTACTGAAAACTCTTATTTCTAGCACTGTACTAAGCTCTGTAATCCATTGCATTTGGTCTGAAGTTGTATTCCTGAATATTCATTTTAGATTCAGTTCCATATTGTGTTTCAGATTTGTATACAGTGTTAGGATTAGTATTGCATGATACTATCTTTGTCATTGTTTAATCAAGGCATTGAGCAGAAGTCAAATAGAAACTTACATATTCAGAAATCAGTTCACATGCCAAGTGTTTGACAAAATGTCAAACAACTCAAATTGAAAAAATTAAGGGCAGATTTGGCAAGGGACATTACATCGAGAGCCAATGGCCAAGCCGAATCCACAAACAAAGTACTTGTCTCTGCCATCCACAAGTTGTGTAGTGTTGAGGAAGTTGGTTGGGATGAAAGGTTACCCGTCATACTATGGGCCTATCATACGACATACAAGGTGACGACCGAGCACACTCTGTTCCAGTTGATTTACGGTCAAGAGGTGGAAGTGCCAGTTGAGTAAATGGTGTCAAGCTTGAGAATAGATTGGGCAATACAGAGAGTCTGAGGGAGTGGTTATTCCAACTCAACAAACTTGATGAACGAAGAATTCTGGCACAGTGGGTGATGGAGGCAATGCAAAAGAGAAGAAGGTACTGGCACAACAAACACCTCCGTCAAATGAATTTCCGATCGGGCCGGTAATTTTGAATTATAATGGTTGTAACAAGATCAAGTCAAGAAAGTTCAAAGTTAGGTGGCTTGGACCCTTTAAAATTAGGGAGGTTTGCGAGAATGGAGCAATCAAGCTGGAGAACTTGGACGGGACTCTGTTACCAGACTCCATTAACAGATCGAAACTAACGCTGTATCAGGAGAGAAGAGAAACGATCGCGATCAATATGCTCAGATACACAACTATAGAAGATTGGAGAATAAGTGATAATGAAACTAGAGAGGAAGAAGATTGGGGTATAGGCAGAAGTCAGTTTATACCATAGGAAGACTGGACCGCACCAGGAGGTGAAAGACAAGTCGAGGAGAGACTCGTTAGAAAAAGAGTGGAGGGCATTGCAGTGCCTCGAGGCCACAGGCATTTGATCCATAAAAACAAAAATCTGCAAAAAAACTCGATTAATCGCGATTTTCAAAAAATTGTAGGTTGGACGATTTTTTCCCTGATTATTTGAAAATATCTTTGACCTTTTGGTCAACGATTTTTTCCCATTTAAAACTGCAAAATAGCCCAAAAAATGTGTTTAAAACCTATAAAAAAACGCGAATAAAATCATGTTGATTTTCATGCAAAAAAAACGACGAGACCATAGCTTGTTGCTTACTATTATGCTTTGATAGATTTTTTCCAAGCATCCATAGCTTGTTTGAAAGCACTTGTTTTAGGCTTTTAGCCATAGCAACAAGGTAGTGAACTGTTTGATAAAATGCTTTTGTAGACATGTATGAAAGATGTCGTAGCATAGACAAGGTAGTGAATTGTTTGAAAAAATGCCTCAAAGAAATGTGGTCTCATGGAATGTCATGACAAGGTAATGCAATTGGCAGCTGCTCCTAGTTATTAGTTATGCAATGTGAAGTAATTGCATAACTGCTTAGGCTGACTTTGTAAAAAACTATTTTGTAATTGAAATTTTGTCATCTAGCAACATCTAGTTATTAGTTATGCAATGTGAAGTAATGCTTTGAGTTTGAGAGATGTGCAATGCAATGAATGTAAACAGTGATACAAATATAAACTACAAAAATCTTTTTTCTACAATTCATTAGTTAAACTCTTTATTTTATTTGCTCTCTATATCTCTATGCTATGGAAATGCCTTTCAATTTTAACGAATAGTTTTTATCTCTTGTTCTACAATTTTTTACTTTATTTTTTTGTATCTGATTTTTTCACAATTTTTTCCCAATATTTTCAAAAAATCTTATACTTTTGGTTTGCCAATTTTTTCCCCAAAAGATTTTTGTTGCTATGAGATTCTGACCAATGCTTTGTTCAGAACACCTGCCCTTTGAAAAAGGGTATGGGGTCATTGGAAGTACCATGCACCCCTTACAAAGGGGAACGGAGGGGGTACTTGTCATATGAATTGGATGAAGATGCAGAGAGAAAGAAAAGAAAAAGCAACAGTGAGACTGAAAGCGCAGAAGATGAATGGGACGAAGAATAGAATGCATACTTGAAAAAAGATGGACCATGCCTGAAACCTATAATGATGGTGGAAGACATGTTTATTGGTGCCTAGTCAGACAGGTACAATGATGACTTAGCCAAATATGCCAAAGACAACAATCATGAGCCCCCTACATTGGTGATCTCGTACAGATTGTGGCGGGTGATACCAAACCCAGTGGGCCCACTGATTGTAGATAGAGAGATCACTTGGTGCCAACAATATGGTGGACGTTACATGGATGGAAGTTACAAAGTTACAAAGGAACATGCTATGAGGAGGAATGTTACAAGTGACTGCCATTTTCTTGTAAGTGGCAGTATGCATTTGAAGTTAAGATATGAGGTGATGAGAAAAAAACACAAAAGAAAAATTGATGAAGGAGAAAATAAAGAATGTAAAAATAAAAAAATCATATTGACGGGGTCAAAAAATGAAAAAAATAAAAAAAAATATAGTGATGGAGTCAAAAAATGGAAAAATTAAAAAGCAAGGAGGAAAATAATCAAAACATGGAAAAAATTAAAAGAAAAGGAGAAAAAGTTAGAAATATTAAAATAAAGAGAAAAACTATTAAAAATGTCAGAAAAGGAAAAAAAATTGAGAATTTCAAGTATAGGCGGCATGCGAAACCGTACGAGACAAAAGGGGAGATAAAAAGCAGCGACAGGAAGAAATTGACATCCATTGAGTAAAACAAGACAAGGGCCGAAACAAGGAGCTATATGAAATGAAGTACAGAGGAAGAAAAATCGTGTGCAAACAGAAGAAGGGACTATACGACGTACGACAAGAAATCTTGTCTGACAAAGACACCTTGTATGACGGTATACAGTGCATGGCATATCAAAGTTTACATAGAGTAGCGTACAATGCAGGAACCTCCTACAACAAAGTGAGCAGATGAGAGGAAGATTGATCATTCAAAGGGCAATGGTACAAGCAAGGGATAATTTAATATGGTAGAGGCAAAAAGGAGACATCGTACGACATATAGGAATAACCAAAAAGAATTTCAGTGTCATACGACTTGCAAAAGAAGGTAGTGTACGAGAGGAAGGGGAAATCGTACAGTGAGTGCAAAGAGGGTACTTGGTATAGCAGAGAACTGGCACCATACGACAAACTCACATAGTCGAGACCCCTAAGAAACTTGTACAAAAAGAGTGTGTGGGTGTATAGGAGGGTAAATTGTATGGAGGAAATAGTATGGAGAAAAGCAAGCAACAGATTGCATGAAAGAAAAGACACACTAAGTCCATACGGTCATGCAATGTATGACAACTTTCACTTGAGGGTTACTTCGTACATAAAGTTGAAGGGAAAAGTTCTGCAAAGGGAGCAATATTGTACGACTGAGTACTAGGGAGGCATATGGCAAGAGGAGTCCAAGAGAGTAGTACCAAGTAGGGTCAAGACAAAATTTGCAAGTTAGTTCTTGTAACGACCTCAGGGAGACATGTCAATTTATACTGAGAGTGATAAAAGTTCATTTGAGAGATATGGCAATTGCTAGCAACAGTAAGGGAAGAGGCCGCCACCCTTCCAACCCTAGATAGCAACAGGCAAGATGGTGAAGGGTAGAGATGATGATGTTGTAATGACAAACAATATCATCTAGTCTTGGTGACATGGAATGCCATTCTTGGTGATTGGCGACTCAAAATAATCACATCCTAAAACAAGCATTGCAGTCTGTGCAAGTGGACAAGGTAACACAATTGCCATTTTTCAATTCTCGAGACTTCGAGCCATACTTGAGACAGATGATCATGCACTACGACAAACATAGCCACAAATCAGTCATCAACTATAGAGTTTGCTAGGTGACCATTTCGTATGCATCGCTTGAGTTCACCAGGGTATTTGGGATACCCTCTCGAGGAGCTTCAGTGGCCAAGCCCTCCGGGAAAATGTTGAAGTGAATGAAGGAGAACCTCTTGGCGAGGGTATGTAGATCTGGCCTCATGCAGTAGGAGAGATAGTATATGGAGCACTGACAATAGAGGGCGTAGGAAGAATTTCCTCGGTAATGCCGAATGGAAGTATTTGTTAAATTTGATTATCGGTTAATTGGTGCAAGCAGGGTGTCTGACATTGCCGTGTGGATGGTTACATTGATGATGGGGTTAAGTATAGGGAAAATGTACAATTAGGCGACCTTACTCTTAGAATGATACAAGATTTTTTTCTGCTTAAGGCACATAGCATTCTATATGATGCAACATGCCATGGGGTTGCTGCTAGATGCAATATACACCTAGGTTTCGTCAAATAATTGTGGGAGATTGTAACCAGTTGGCCAATTGGATGTGGGATGGCCCACAGTTTTCTACTGGGCTAATTTGGGGGTGCAAACAATAGGAGGACACACCCCACCCGATAGCTTTAGTAGTGAAGAGGAGACAAATAGACACTTCACCACCTCAGTCGAGTGGAGATGACCATACATCGAGTGCAAATGAGGCCATTGAGTTGTCCTCTTTAGAGGAGGAGATAAGTATGGAGGAGGTTTCTCTGATGGGATAAGCGGGCTCACAAGAGGTCGAGGAAGCAATTCCCTTACAACCCACAATGGAGCCACAACTAGCCATACCTATACAGTTGGTCACACCACTGACAACAATGCTCGTATTGCCACCACCACCACCAGTGCCTGTACCACCACCACTACCAATTGTAGTGGATGAGGGTGAGAAGGATGTAGAGCTCAACACATGGTTGGGAGAGATGGGTGCATCGCCAAACATTCCTCCACCATTGCCAGAGCCACCCCGAGAGGTGACAGACATGGAGGTCTCTCACCCACCAGTTGCATGGACAAAGCCAACCTCACGGCTAGAGCAGCTAGCCTCACGACCAGAGCAACCAACCTCATGACTAGAGTAGCCAAGCTCACAGCCACAACCGCTAGCATCACAGTCAGTTTGGCCAGCCTCACGGTCAGTACGTACAACACCCTCACAACCAACATGTCCAACACCCTCATGATGAGCACCCACAACACCCTCACAACCAACACAATCGAATTCGGAGTCAAAGGAGTCTAGTGAGGATGAGTTTGAGGAACTATTTGTGTAGATTAGCCAGTTGGACACTCATGACCCTCTCAAGACAATCCAGAGATACTTGAGTGAGCTGTAGGGGATGGCAATGGTAATGTATGAGGTTAGGGAGATTGGACAATAGTTAGATATCGGGCACGATCCCCTAGTCACATAGGAGGTTGAGAGGATCTTGACCTTCATGCAACATGGATGTGAGTGAGTTTTTCTAATGTTTCATTTTGCATGGGTGGCATGATGTGGAGACAACGAAGATGTTGGCCGCTTGGCAACCGACCAGACCCACTGCACCTGGGAGGCATGGTCGAGTGTTAACAACACTCCATGGTATGGAGAAAAGCTATAGGGATGTGTTCCTCCGATGGCGACGTTAAACGACTTCCAATGAGGAGGCTATTGAGGCGAGGGACAAAGCATTGGCATAGGCAAAGAGCAGCAGAGTAGAGCTATTGGATCAAATCTGCAAGTCACAAAACCAATTGGCTCAAGTGATTGTAGCAAAATGTATGAGTCACAACTCTTGAGCAGGTAGTGGTGAAGATGGAGAGAGTATTGGTTGAGTGCTATGCCTAGTTGGTTGTGAAAGATAGACTTCTGGCTGAGAGGGAGGGCTAATTGAAGGAGGACAAAGAGCTAGAGGGAAGGTCCTAAGAGCTGGAGAGGATGAAGGCAAAACTCACAGAGGCCATGCAGATGGTAAAAATAGCGAGAGAGAGGCAGTTGGCAGCAAATCAAAAGCTTTAGTGTCTGCAACAGTCAACAACCACTACCCCAACATCATTAGTACATCTAGGGGGCGTCCTCACCCTCCTCATTGATACTTTCCTTTCTATAGTCCCCATTTTGTTGTTCTATCATCTGGAATACAACTTTCTTTTGTGAGGGGGATGATGTAGTCGGCCGAGAGTGATTATATTGTTTTAGTCGGCCAATTAAAGTAAATAAATAAATTCTAATGTACGCAGCAAATATTTTATATTATATGTTATCGGGAGTTAAGTCCCCAACCATTTTGATTAGTTGTAATTGGTAGTTCTCGACGATTGGTGTTCTCAACCACCGTCGACAAGTATATATATCTTGTTTAATTTGTATTGGGGACAACACAAATGATTTTATATTGTACTTATTGCCATTGATGAATGAGAATACTATTTTTCTGTGCATATGTATGTGTTTGTGAGTGTTGGATATGTATGTTTTTGTAAGTTATATTCTCTTTTACTTTATTAGTCGCAAGTGTGCACGTCTATTCATAAACTTTTAAGTTTAAACTCCAAATGATTAAGGGTGTGTGGGTATGCAAAGATTGAGTCGAAATATCTCATATATAAATGTGCGCATGGAACAGAGATGTGTAGCTTGCTAAGGGATTTTCTTTTCAAATTAGGTTCAAAAATTTCTAATGACTAAGCATGTGTGAGGTATAGACAAACACAATTTATTGAAAGGTTTAGACATCTATCTAGAAATGTGCGCAGATGCAAAAAGAGAGCTAACAAATAGTTCGAAGATTGAGTAATAGGCATGTGAAATAAGGAAGATTTATTAATAAGTTTTAGAGATAGTTGACTTAATTTAAAAAGGGCAGATCATCTAATTGAAAGGTGGTGCCATTTTCAAAAAGGATTTGACTTGTCAAAATAAAATCAAATGCTCCTAAAAATTAAAAAAAACAGTTCCAGATAAAATCAACACCTAAAATCGAAGATTAGAAAAGGAAATAAAGTTATTAGGAGCAGAGATGTCCACCCTTTTTGATATTTGGATTTTGAATTCACTCCATTGATGAGTTGCACACTTCTCCTCTAGGCAGGCACTTGTCAATAAAACTTGAAGATGTTTGATCTTGACTATTAGGTGTATAATTGGTCTTCAAGAATATAATCATAGTTTGAGAAATCTATGTTTGGAATGGCAATTTATAGACATCCTTCTAGAAGGTCTATTTTTTGTTGACATTTATCCTTATTAGAATTTTGTTCGAAGATTTCTTGATTTAAGGTTAGGAATTTGTAGATAAAATTGTATAATAAACTTGCTTTGTGTGCAATAAAACTAATCATAGCATAGAAGTTCTAGTTAATTGTTTTAATTTTTTCTCATGCAAAACCTTGTAGAAACTCATGAACAAGTGATTTTCCTTGGGTATGGGTATGAGAATATATATATGTTCAAAATTATAAATTATAAGAATAGTGATACTCATAATTACCAATAAATAGAATACAACTTAATTTTGACATAATAACTTATAACATTTCAATTCATGATCACTTCATAAGAATAGTAATAGATTTTCCTCAAAAAATATAACAGAGAAATAAAATCTTTAAGAAGCTTGAATACCTTACTAGTTCCTTGGTCAATATTGATCATGACTCAGTGAAAAGTAGAATATTGCACTCAATGTAGTATAATCGATAGTCAAAATAGTCAATGTAAGTGGTACAAAAGTTAATGCTTTCTATGTAGCAGAGATATTTGGTCAACACAGTCAATATAGCAGAGCTCTTTGGTCAACACTATTAGATAACCACATTTAAGAAGAGTCAATCAAACAATGGTCAATGTAGGTGTAGACAGTCATTGTTGAAGATCTGGTGTGTTCATTCACGAATGATGTTAGATTTACAGTTTGTTCCAAACATTGTCTTTTTCCCCTCCCTATAATAGTGTTGGTCAAATGAGAGAGTAAATGATGGAGTGATGCATTCATGAGGATCATTCATTTCTATCTAGACATGTTCAATTGGAAACAATAGCCCTAAATTTTTTTAAGGGACAGTTATAAATTCCCTGTCTACTAAGACAATATCAACTTTATATTGAAATTCATTAGAAAACAATATCATATTTAGTAATTGATGGTGTCATACTCCTTTCATGGGCCAATTTTGTAACTGTTGTTGTTTTTCTCTTATGAGACTGCGGGGATCCTACTAGGTATGCCTTGAGTACACCCAGGGTACAGCTTGGGCACTTGGGTTCCTTGGTAGTACCTTGGGCATACTCGGGGACGAACCCGCATCATACTGGGACCAATACTGGACCCACATGCAAACACAGGTGAAATATGAACTAGTATCAAACCCACATGCATACCCGGGTCAAATATGAAGGACTCGGTAACATAGTTTCCAAGAAAAGATATAGAAGTCTCTAGTCTTGAGTAGAAGTGCTAATAAGCCTTGTGCCATTACCCAAGATCAAATAGACACTATTTTTGGTCTTGGGTAATGGCACAAGGCTTATCAACACTTCTCCTCAAGATCGGGAGTAAATTGTAAGCAATCACTAAGTAGGTATTGTGTTTGCTAAATAAATATAATATATATTATATAGCTCACATATATGATTATGTGCAAGTTTGTCTATCAATGCACAAAATAAATGGTGGCCTATATAGATGATGGGGATGTCTCTAGAAAGGATGGACATACTATGCATGATTAACCATACATGAAATTTGGAAGCCAATTCACCAAAAGTTATAAAGACATCTTGTTTTGTTTTATCATTTGCTATATAATGATTCTTTACATACATAAATACTCCGTGATATCATATTTATGTTAGATATATTAGCGTTAGATATAAGGAATTAGTGGTTTCAACTAGCACTTAGGTAGTAGTTCAATTTTGGTTTGATCGTGTAGTTTGTTGCATGGATGGTCATCTTAGTTTCTCTTTGTAAGCCTATTTTAATAGGCACAAGTACAATGCAATTGTATCATTTATTTGTGGCTTTCGTTCTACTTAATATCTTTTCTATTCCTTAATATGGCTTTAGACCCAATTTTTTAATATTCGCTATAGGGTCTTTGGATGTGAATAAGAGTTTTCTATTGTAGTTTCTAGAGAGGTGGAGCAGTAGCAGCACACTTTGGGGAAGAAATATTTAAAAGAGGTGGAGCAGCAGCAACACACTGTGAGGAAGGAATCTTTAAAAGAGGTGGAGTAGGAGCAAATAATCTTCTTGTTGATGTTAGGATGCACATTCCTACCACCTTTGTAAGTAAGTGGTGGAAGATGACCCAATTGTACATAGATCAAATAAAAAAACAACTTCAAAAAATTGGGCATCTCGGTGATGGCAACACTCAACATAATGATAGAAGCAAGGTAAATCTTAGATCCGCCCTACTTTGTATCAAATCTCCAAACAATGATAGGGCAGCCATTTAAGTGGCATTGGCAATGTAAGGTGTTGTTTGTTAGCGTGTTTGGGATTGACCAAAGATACATTTATGCCTTTATCACCATGTTTGGTTGTGTTAGGTCCCAAAATCGTGGGTCCACAACCCTAAAACTCCTTCCTACCTTCAAGGGAAAGGATATGTTGTCAAGAAGGTAAAGCAAGGATTCATCGATAGATTGAGGATGGTTTAAGGCCTAATTTGAGAGTGAGTAATTTGTACTACACTTTTGGCTCAACTTAAACTTGTGAGGGTATTTCTAGAGATATACCTTAATAGGTATTTAAATCAATTATAATATGACTGTAACAAACAATAGCTATGCTGAAATGTACACTTGATCCCCATAGTTGTGACTAGGTCAACGATAGACTGAGGATGGTTTGAGGCCTAATTTGAGAGTGGGTAATTTGTACTATACTTTTGGCTCAACTTAAACCTATGAGGGTATTCCTAGAGGTATACCTTAATAGGTATTTAAATCAGTTATAATATAATATGACTGTAAGAAACAATAGCTATACTGAAATGTACACTTGACCCCCATTGTTGTCACTAGGTCAAGATCAACTAGCTGCACAAGACCTTTACATAGGTGATAATACACGTTGTGTGTGGACCTATAGATATCAGTTTCATTAAAATCCCTAAAAATAGTTTCATTTATCATTCTTTTACATAGTGGCAAGGTGTATACATGCATTTTCAAATTCTTTGATGATATGGCTATTAGGTTTGCTTAAAATGCTCCCTTGTTTTATATTGCTAAATTATGAACAACATGCATAAACCTAATCTAACCCTATAGCTAACCAAGATGGAAGTGATTTAAATGATAGATTGATTGGTCCTTCACCAACATGGACAAATTACCTTGAGGGGGTTGGGTGAGGTCAAACAATGAAGAACATGGGAGTTTCAAATTGGCTAGGGTTGGGGATAACTCATACTTCATGCCTTTGGTCAAGGCATCAGGGATCAGGTGTGATGAGGAACTCATACCATTAAGGTATGCAAAATGGCGGAAGTTCGAACAAGCAATCTTGATAAGGTAATAAGCTTTGGAATGTTGGGGATTGGGAGTCGAGCATACCTTATAACAGGTACTTTGGGAAAGGGAAGCCCAAAAGTTCGACTTCGAAGGGGTACTTGGTAAAAAGGTTAAGGAGTCTGGAGGGTTGGAGTTGGCGAAGAAGGCATGATAGGAAGGGAATGTTTGAAAGTTTGACAAATATACTTGTGAAACTTTTGGAGGGCAAGGGATTTGGGATAACAAGGAAAAGATACTTGGATAGAAGAAAGCTCACAATCCAAACTCCAATAAAACACTTAAGGAAAAAAATTAGTTGGGAGTCAAGAATTAGGGGAGGTTCATATGAGATACCCAAATAAGTAATAATTTGAAACTTTCATCCAAAAAATTCAGATAAATTTTAATGGCAAAGGACCAAGGTCGTGGTCGAGTGGAAAGGTATGTTGGGAGGATGAACTTTAACAATCTGATAAGGATGCAAAGGAAGGCAAAGATGGATGGGATGGCATACTGGGATGGACAACTGTGGAAGTCTGAAAGACTTAGACAACCTGCAAAATCTTAGAACTTTACCAAAAACCATCCTAGACTTAGAATTTTTTGGGTTTCCTCCATGTTTAAGACATGAGGGGCACATGGGGGAGGACACAAGGCAATACTTAGGAAAAATTTGACTCATGGAAAACCCATTTGGACTCTATTAGATCAATTATGAATGGTAGGTTAAAATGGCCATTATACACAAAATGGATGGACTCAAGCAAAATTTGGCACTATAATTTTGAGTTCCAACAGGTTGGAGCAAGAAGGTTTGCATTTTAGATTTTGGTAAGCAATTTGAGTCCATGCCTAAGACATGTTGGGGAGTGAGTAGTTCACGTTGAACACTATGTTGGCTATATATTTTTTTGTCCTGAAATTGTAATTTAAAAAAAATGTTTGGTGGTTCTTTATTGCCTTGGTCCTTGTTGATTATCACTAATATTTGATTTGAGGATTTTCTTGATGAGCCCCCCTTTGGTAAAATTCATGCTTGGTGTCGTGCTTTACCTCCCCTTTATGCCTCAATCATGTGCCCAATTTTTGAAGTCCAAGGGCGTTAATACTTGTTTTTGGCCTTTTTTGAGTTTTTAAACATCTCTCTATTGGGATGCTTTCCCCTTGTTCCTCAAAACTTCCTGCTTCCATAATTTTTCTAAATTTTGTTTCCTATGTGTTGTTAGGGTTTCCCCTACTAGTGTCCTTGGTATAGTTGAAACTTGCTCCCCACATTGTCATATACTCTAAATTTTTGGACTTTTGTGTACTTGTGTACCACACCCTTGTTTCTTGTTTCCTTGCATTTGAGTCTTCTTTGCTTAGCACTTTTTCCTTCTTGACAAACTTGAGTTTGTGGATTTATTTGCACCATTATTCCAAAAGGGGATGCGTTATGGATTGTACAATCCTCAATCCCAAAAAGTTGTCCACCCTTTCTTGCTCTTACTTTGTTTCTAGCATTGGACACCCTATGTTCACGATCCCAATACCGCAAAAATGCGATTGAGCCCATCAAAAGTGGTTATGGGTGCTTCAGTGACAAATGAAAACCCTAGTCATTGTGCATCTATAGACACATCCTAGGCTAATCTTTGAGTGTGGGAAGGACATTCCAGTTGTCCTAAATCGTCAAGCATTGGTTTCAATGCCACTTTCAGTATAGGATGTTTTAGTGCATTAATTACTTTGATTGTTACAAGATTCTTGTGACCCTTGATGGGTTGCCAAAATACATGTAATTTAAATGCTATAAATACAAGAATGCAAAATGTAAGAAGGGTTGGTCTTTGAGCTGATTTCTTGACTATAAGTGTGCCAAGTTGGTTCTAGGTCGTCAAGTGGCACAAGTTTGGTTTGTGGAGGGATGGGATATATTTTGTAAACCACAGGAAGGATATTCAATGAACACAATGCATATTAATGGTATGTCTCCATGACATTTTGTAATTGTTTAGGGGGAGTGCTTGGGCCTAGTTTTGGATCCTCTCTTGCCACATTTGTTGGTATGAAAGTAATAGGGATTAGATGAATGTGTGACAAATTCTAGTTCATTGCAAAGCTCTTGTGATGGTCTCTCCTTTGTTTCATGTTGCTTATTGTAGTATTGAGATGGATTATTAAGTATATCCATTTGCACGAGGTGTTATATTTGATTTTTATGTGTGTGCTCATTGGTTCCGTTATGCTTTGTAGGTGCATCCTCTTCTTCCTTGTAGGTTTATGAATTTATTGCCTAATGGTTTAGGATGTAATCTCCTTGTTTATTTGACACCTTTTATTTATGTTTTAATTTAGTTTTCTGCTTTGCCTACAAGTACCAATCAATTTTCACAATTTTGGATTCATTTTAAGATAGCCACACTTGAACAAGATCTTGAGAGGTCATGCATTTAGGAGTCTTGCTCACTGCATAACTCTAATGAGCTTGTGTGAGAGGGCTACGTTTGTTAGATGCAAGATGCATGTGTAAGAAAGATAATGTAGTCATCTTAAGAGATTAATTAGTTCACATCCTTTGGTGTATATGCTTGCTTGTCCATATCTATTGTTAGTGAGGTCTAGTAGGCTTGTTTTGATTGCCATTAGGGTTTACAAAGCCTAAAGAAGAAGAGGATTTGCCGTAATCCTATCAGTTAGTCCAAAACCACCCCCTCTTTGTGGATGTATCAATCTCTTTGCTTGAGATACCTTGTTCCCCTTGTGTCCCTTTGGGTTGTGATGCTAGAGGAGAGAGCCTGGGTTTTCAGTAGCTAACACACTACAAGCCAAATATTAGCTGCTCAATATGATCTTGTGGGATTAATAACAGGTAGAGTCTCACTTGCTAGGCACACAACTATGCACAACACGTGAAGGAGACTAAAGCCCAAGTTTTACAAACTTTATAAATATTTAAGGTTTAACTTTATAGTTTTAAATTTTAGACTTAATAATATTTCCTTTATATGCTAGTGGATCCAATTAATTTTGTATATTTTGATCTAGTTGATAATTTTGCTTGAAATTTTGCCACATGGTGTGTAATAACTTTATGAAGTTCCTTGTAACCTTCTTGAATTTTGCTTGAAACTTTGCCACATGGTGTGTAATAACCATATAAAGTTCCTTGTAACCTTGTTTTACTTCAGCACTAGTTTGATTTTTTCTTTGACCTAGTCTTGTGTCTTGAAATGCCAGGAATCTAGGCATTGCTTTCACTCAACTTTCAGAAGTTGACAAGAAATAATTATAGTTTATAGAGTCATAAGATACTCACCATTTGAGTATCGTGGACTCAATTAGTTTCTAGTGGAGGAGGAAAGGTTAGATCTATGATTGATAGGACTATGACAAGGAGGTATAAGGAATAGCTTTAATGCTTTTGTAGTCTGTTGTAGATGCATTGATTCTAGAAGTTTGAAATGCCATTGGTGCAACTACTCTTGGGGAGAATCTAAAAAACAAATAGTAGACATTCAAGGCTGGTCAAGCTTTGTATTTGCAAAGCATACTATTTTCATCTAAGTTGCATTGGGGATCTGTCTGAAAATACTTGTTTGGAAGATCTAAGTGAAAGTTATTGTGTATCCAAATGCTAATAGATGAAGAAGACATGATAGCTCTGATTTGATAGAGCTTGCCATTGTCATATGATTCATTTGTTGAATTCTTACACTTGATTGCAGAGAAATGAGCTCTTGATTTTAGAAAGGCATCCATACTTCTCTTACATGAGGAAAGGACATGGGATCATGTAGAAATATTGACTTCAGAATCTACAGAAAGTGCATTTAGTGCACAAAGCAGAAGTAAAGATAGGAAGAACACTAGAAATTTATCAAATGAATCATCAAGAGGCACTAGCACACCTAGAAGATCAAGAGGGAATTGCTTTTATTGTAATCAGCCTGGACACTTTAGAGGGAATTGGCATAAGAGTTAATTTGACCAAAAGAGATCAAATTATGCAAATGTTGCTGAAGGTGAGGAGCATGAAGTGTATGAGCTAGAGGTGAAAGATGGATTCACAATTTTTGCATCACATGAACAATCCATTGAGCCGATGATTTGGTACTTTGAACTAAGTGCATCTAGACATTATACCTATTGCAAAGATTGGTATATATCTTTTATTAAATATTAGAGTAGATGTAAAGCTGTCACTTTAGGGGATGGATGGACTCATTGTGTCGAAGGGTATGGTAGTGTTGGTTCTATATTGAATAATGTTGTCTATACATTTAAGAATTTTCAATATGTTCCTAACATGGACAAGATTTTGCTTTCTATTAGTGAAATAACTAAGAATCTCTTCCTAGCAACTTTCAAGGTACCCAATGCATGGTCAAAGTTCTCTTAATGAGGTGAGTGTAGGTGGTATTGGTGAGAAGTGATTATACAAGATTGTTGATTGTAATGTCCCCTTCCTAGTGTATTCAGCAGTTTGGCAGAGTTAGTCTATTCGGTGGTTCCCACAGGCTAACAGAGTTTGGTTAGGGAACTTTGGTGACCGTTTATCCAACATGGTGTGGTTGGGAGCTGTGTATTGCCCTCATCTGGAGTGTTTTTGGAGTTTTCTCCCATACTATTTTTAGTAGGTCAATTTCGGGCACCAGCGAAGCGAGTTGCCATCTTGCTATTTTTAGTAGTGTCAGTGAGAGCAGTTGATATCCATATTTCGACATTTAAATGGTCCGGTGCAATTATTTTAAATAACATAAAGTTATTAAAGTTAAATTAAATATCTAACTTATGTTATTTTATAAAGTTACTTTATTAAGAAGGGACCATGGGAGACATAAGGGGAAAATATAAAGTAAATAATGTTATAACTTAAAGTGGGAACCTAGGGAGTCATAAGGGGACATTTTAATTTAAAAATAAAATCATTTTATTTCCCCAAGGGGGTCGTGGGGTTTTGGGAGAGCTTTATAAGGGCTTTTGGAGCTCATTCTTCTCTTATGCTGGATTGAATATTGGTTTGCTCTTGTTCTTGGAGTTCATTCTTCTCAGGGTTTGTGAGGACGAAATCCCTTGCAAGCAGGGTTCTCTACACTATTGAGAGATGCAGTCTAGAGAATCTATTGGTGGTTTCATATAGAGATCACAGCTGGGCTACATTGGTGTTCATTTATTCTCTTCTTTAGTCATTGGAGCTTCGTATTTCAGAGTCTATTCATCAAGCCAGATTGGAGGAAGGTATTTGGAGGCTTCTTGCTGTTGTAAACCCTTTTGCTGGCCATACCTCTGCACAAGCTGGCCGTACCATTCCAAGGAGGGCGTGTGGGTTTGCAAGGAGGGCGCTTAGGGTTTGGAGCTGGGTGTTGCATTTGTGGCGCCTAGGGCTGAGGGATACTCAGCAACGTCAACGGGAGTGGAGACAGTGATCTACTGTGACCACAATCCATCATTTCTACTCTTCCAGTTGGCTGGTTTAACTACAGCCCCTTGTCAAAGCCGCAAAATCTTTTTGGGTATGTTGGTTCTAGATATGTCATGATATTTTATGAACTGTGTTGCTGTTGCAATGGAGAAATACTCGATATTTTGAATGTAATACAAATCTGGAATTTTCTGCTTGTTGCAACATTGGAAAACTGTGAAATTTCTGAGTTTTTATTTGCTGCAAGTTATTGTTATTTCTGCACTTTATTTTTCATTGGCAATCTATCATAAACATTGCAAAAACACAAAAAAACCAAGGCAAAACAGGGCAGCATATTACATTGATTCCGAAATGGTAGTCACATGCACTAGCAGTGGTGGAAAATAACAATGCATTAATATTGCTTGTTTGTGGTTATGATTCTGCTGGAAGTGTTTTCTTTTCTTTTAGTAATTTAGTGGCTTGAAATTTTGTGATAAATATAATCTTCATGCACAATATTATTGTTGATGTATTAAGTATAAGACCAACTTTATTATTTAAGATACAGAATGGGCCAAGTATCATGTTATCAACCCTCATTTGCATGCTGTAGTGAAATCTAAAA
The DNA here is from genome assembly GCA_007258455.2 of Sequoia sempervirens. Taxonomy (NCBI): domain Eukaryota; kingdom Viridiplantae; phylum Streptophyta; class Pinopsida; order Cupressales; family Cupressaceae; genus Sequoia; species Sequoia sempervirens. The sequence goes on from VDFB02058242.1 coordinate 557,974,079, forward strand.
GCGATTCAGTTCCCATTGAGTTTGGTGTCATTTGGTATTGTCTCAGGATGATAATTCCTTGATAATTGGATTCTGTTGTAGGTTGCTCGCAGTGGCCAAAGTGTGACCAAAGCTGGTTCGATTCTCATCATGTTTGGTGGTGAAGATGCCAAGGGAAGGAAGCTGAAAGATCTGCACATGTTTGATATGAAATCCCTCATGTGGCTTCCTCTACAAACAACGTGAGGATTTTCAATTGATGGTATCAGTACTTATTTAGTGAGATTATTAAGAGCAAATAATTATACAGTTTTCATTCAGTCATTAAAACTTTTATCAAAAGTCAAGTACAGCTATTGTTATTTTTATTCTTTTCTGTCTTTTTAAACATTTTCCAAAGTTTACAAATAAAAACATTGGATTCTTTGAAGATTTAGCATGTTTTTTAAATACTCACAGGGGTAAAGGACCTTCTCCGAGATCAAAGCATGTAGCTGCATTATACAATGATAGATTTTTGCTGGTCTTTGGTGGAGCAGCGAAATCCAAGGCTTTGAATGATCTATTCTCTCTCGATTTTGAAACAGTGCGTGAATGTCGAAAAATGCTCTTTTGATGTGATTGTTTTCCCTGAATTGTGAGACATTTTTTCCATAAAGGTAGATAATAAAATGCTGGATCTCCTCTGATAGGCTTATAGATGTATCCTACCTAGAGTCACACAAATCTACAAGAACTGCTCTAGAATTGTGCTATGAGGCAAAACTGTTTGGTAATACTAATAATGAAGCTTCAAATGGATGATGCTATAGATTATTCATGTTGTTCTTGCTCCCATTTGTTTCTGATTTCAGATGGGCTGGTCCAAAATCAAAACTCAAGGATCAAGTCCTTCCTCTAGGGCTGGTTGCAGTGCAGTTCTATCTGGCAAGAACTGGTACATTACAGGAGGGAAGGGACGAAAGACATGTATGTAGCTGTCAGTATCCCTTACTGAGAAAACAATTGAACATAATTTGATGTAAACACGTCTTGTGTTAGTAAAAATTGAAGGTAGCTATGTGTTGCTTATTTGGGAAAATTGATGAAAAAGAATTTGAATGGATAGATTGAATAAAAAGAGTAATTATATTTTTAGTGCTTTTTCCATTTGGCCATATCTCATGTATCTACAGAGGGTGCAATCACCATGGATATCACCCACTTAATTTGGCATGGTTTCACAGTTGTAGATCATGGATGCTTCTAGACTCATTTGTCATGTCTACATCTAGGTTTGTGTTGTGTAGCCATCACATTGTGTGTCATTCAACATGCAGATTCTCATCCCACGATCAGACCCTATCAAGCTGTAGATTACATATAGATGATATCATATGCTACTTAGATAGATGTATTCAGTTTGTAAGATCTCGAGGATACTCTTCGATTGTTGCGTCCTGTATTCTGATATATTTCAGTCACATTGATTGATTTGTTTTTGTTGTATTAATAATTATTAAAAATTCATTTTATTTAATCAATGACTGTAGGAAAAGTGTTGAGAACTTGAAATGAAGGTTTGAATTTAATAGTTTCATTGCAGATTTGCTCAAATTCTTTATAGGCAATTCTGGTAAAGAAGCAGGAAAGTGTTTTATTCATTGAAGATACAAGTTCCAGTATTCCAATTGGAATGGAATTGAAGGTTATAGGTTAAAATGAAACATGAGGTTTCAGTGAAGAAATTGAAAATTATTGTAGTTGACATATGTTTAATAGCTTATTGACCATTTTTGCTACTCAACTTGTTTATCTAAAAGCAGGCTTGACAAATCTTATATCATTATTTATGACATACAAAAGTAGCTGTTGGGCAAGTGTTGATTACAATCGTTTGGTTGGCCTTCACCTGTTTATATTTTGTCTGTTTAAATAATTACCGGAAAGCATATACTCCCTATAATAAGGCTAGAAACTCCATTCAGTGTCATGTGTCTTCTTGTTGGGATATAATACTATTGGATTCGTAAACTCTATTATCCATGAAAATTAGTCAGAGATCTTCATATTATTTCTAAAGTGTAATTTCTCCTTGGAACATTACTGACTACAATTGCATTAATCTTTGTGTTATTTCTTAGCATTCAGGTTTTTGTTCATATTTACTGTGCAGTTTGTAATTCTATTTGTTTCATAAATGTTATCAATATAGCTATCAGAAATGAGGGATATGTGCCAAAGCATAGTTTTAAAACCAAAATTCCCAAGTTGAGGAAAGGCAGGAGTTTTTAAGGATGCATAGAAAAGCTATAGAAACTACAAAAATACATGAAAATAAACATTGAGAGCAAATGTATGATACATTATATGAATATCCTAAATTATAGGACATTTAATGTTAAGAAAAATCCAGCAGTCAATTGCCCATATCTAAAAGGTTTATAGAATTTTAATATCAGAATGATAAATGAATCAGACATAACAGGTCACGTTACCCATAAAAGTCAGAGCTTGTCCCATTATTAGCCTACCAACAGGCAAGTCAAAGGGAACTCCTCCTATATTTTGAAATATGTTGATGGCAATAAAATTCAACGTGTTTGTGAGACAGACATAATTCACAGCGATAAAATGTATAGATCTGAAGGGAGGCTTCAACTTTTTAAACTAAAAATTATACATTTTTATGGGGAAGAATTCAGAAATGTTTTGCAGTAACTAGTTGTAAGAAAAGGAAGACTAGTAAAGCTGCATAATAAGCTGAGAGATAATTCCTTCATTCCATAGGAAAATTTTCCAATCTTTCCAAGGAGGAGCCCGTTGAAGGCAGAACTTGTGGTTGATATGGATTAACGAAGGAGATGGAAATGCTAAATTCTTCCAATCTGCTGGATGGTAGTAAGTTGGAGGGCCAAGAAATTTAAAAAGTGTGATGTCAGAATCTGTTTTTTATTGCAGACACTCAAGCCAATTAGCTGTCCACTATCCCATGCAGTATAACAGATGAAGCAAATAGGATTGGCAGAGCTCCCCTAGCAGAGAAATACCTTTTGCAAGAGACAAATCCCCTGGTTGGGAAAACCTCCTTTCTCATTTTTTACGAGTTTTTTTTGGAAGATCATCAGTCATTTTTCATAATGCTGTTGATGAATCCCAATGGAGGAATAAAACTGTTAAGAGGTTCCAATGCCTTGAGTCTTGACACTCCTGATCCCAAATAAGCTTGAAAAGACAGTAAGCTGAAGGAATTCAGGCCAGTTTCATCATATGAGATAGTTCACAAAATTGTTAGAAAAATTATAGGCAATAGGATTTGCTGCTGTAAAAAATTATTTCTCCAGATTAAATCAACATTGTAACTACCCACTCAACATAAATAGCATCCCAGGAAATTATACTTTCTTTGAATTCACATAATAGTCTTTTTTTTAAAAATTGACATGGCCAACTCATTTCACAGATGCAACTGGCAGTTCATTTTAAATACCATATAGAGAAGTTTGGTTTTGAAACCTCATAGGGTAGGTTGCTAGCTTTATGAGAAGTCCTATGCTATTAGTGAAGAATTGACACCATTTTAAAATTGAATTTCATGTCATCATGGGTCTATATTTATTTATCTTAATGGAAAAACTTATGAGAATGTAGGAAAGTCAGGAAGGATGTATGCGATTTGATGAAAATATATTTTGACAAGCCAACGTTCCATGTTAACATCATAGAAGCATTACACTCCAAATACTTGCGATCAATCTTGAGTAATTGTGGCTTACCACACTTTTGATGCCATTTCCAAGTTTTTCAAAAGTAGTTCTAAAATGTTTTTATGCATACCTATCCTTTTTTTGTGGCGTGTTTTTTCCACTTAGGGGTAGGGAAATTTAAGCATAGGAAGATTGATAGTTTTAGTCTAGGGTTCATATATATATATATATATAAACTCTGGGTTGATTTGTTTTAGAGTTAAATTCAAAATGCTGATGAGGTTTGTAGAAAAATTATACCCTAATGAGGGTTTAGGTTAAAAAGATGGGGTTGCCTCAAAAGGCTGCACTCTATGATGGTAGCTATTGACTATTTTAGAACCATGCCTTTGTTCTTTATGTAAACCCTCTCAAGTAAAAGTAAAATCACTTTTGATATTATACTACTATTAGCTGAAAAGAAGGATTGTGAATGAGATTTGCAAGGGTTTGTATTTTCTATTGCCGAAATTTGGTTCCTTTTTGTCTAGTTTCCTCACAAATGAGTTTTAGTTAGAAGTGGGATATTTCTCCCCAAAAGCAGCAGGAAAATGAATCATCTTTGGCAAGAAGTGGATGAATCCCAACCTTGGAGGAAAATCTTGTTGTCAATCTAGATATTAGTGAATTCAGAAGAATCCCTCTCTTCATGGAAGGAGTTTGATGCAGATACCTGCGTGTGTAACTTCCTGTAGTAACCCTCACTGCTGGTTGATAAGTTATTGTGAATAATTTATTTGTTTAACAATGCAAGCATTTTGTCAAACAGTTTGCTGTCCATAAAACTGTATATAACTTTCTTTTCTTTTAGAAAAATCCACTATATCAGATTCAAACTATTTCACTTCATAGGTAATTCGCCAAACAGTTGCAAACATTTGAAATAGAATGCATACCCTGATCCGATTTTTCCAAATACTGGTTTGAGAATAAACCTCCACAAATAGAGTTTCCAGCTACCAAGTAGGTCAACAATACTTATTTGATATAAGCATTTAATACTAATAACAATGCTGACTTAGAATAAGGTATTCTGTAAATATGTAATGTCCCCATTTTTCTAAGTATTCAGTTGCAGGGCCATCTAGCCTATTTGATTCCCATAGGCTATGAACAAGCATTATGAGGGAATATAATTTAATTAATTATTTATAAAGTTGTCTAAATAAATTAAATCAGAAGGATCACTTTATTTTTAATTAATTTAATTAAAGTCACTAAAATAAAAATAAATAAATATTTTAAAGTCACTTTATTAAATGTTATAAAGTCATTTTATTAAATAAAGTGTGCTTCTAGAAGATTTGAGAAGGTTACATTGGATTCTTCTAGAAGACTTTGTTGAGATTTTAAAAAGAGATGAGAGCAAGTCATTTAGACATCTTGGTTTTTGACATCTTTTATCAGATTGCGTTGGAGATCTTGTTTTGCAGGATCAACGTGCAACCCTTGGGTAGAATGATTGTGTCGACGAAAACCCATTCAACCAAGAATGGTGAATTCACTTAAGAATTCACAATTGGACTTAATTGAGGAATTTGGGAAAGTGGAGCTTCAAGGAATAAATTACTGCAGGGAGAATTGGTGGAAATTTTGTGAAGTCTTCTTCAAAGACAAAATTTCAGATTTTCTTCGATAATATTCACAAAGATAAAAAAAGGTGATATTTATTATATTTTCCAGGATACAACTACTCCAATTTTTTGTCCATATCGGTATCATATTCAGTGAATACAAGGAAGGGGTTCAAATACCGTTATTTATATCTGCAATTTTATTTAATATTTCCCAGTCAACTCATTTGCAGCTCTTTGTTGAGTGAGGATACTTTAATATTCAAGGATTATAATTTTGTGGGGTTTCAACCTGGTCCGCCAGCCAGGACAAGTCAACATGGGTCTATTTCTCCAGCTGCCACCTCACTATAAATTTGCTACATATTATTTTATGGAATCGTGGCATATAATGAAGGTGCTGATTGTTAATATGTGATTGATCTCTATTATCTGCTGCCTCTCATTTTAGTATCCTACGCCCTTGTTGGAGAGTCATGGGGTTTATTTGAAGGAAATCGTGGCATATTTTCATTGCTGAGGTTAACTGTTGCCATCAATAATACTGCTGCCACCTTGGAAGTATAGACGTCAACCCTTATTGGAGGTCAAGGTTTTGGAAGATCAACGAGCGAGTTTTGGAGGGAGTCGTGGGTGTATGAAGGTTTGCGTAGTCAAATAAAGAACACATGCAGACTTCTTCCTATAGCTGTCAACCCCATATGCAAGCCGTGTGTGTTAGCTGCAGACTGTGGCTTTCAATGAGGAATCACATCATTTTAATTTGTAATTTGAAGATTGTTATGTGTCCAGAATACATATTCCAAACAAGTGCATCAACAAAAGCATCATTTTGAGCAAGGGGAATAGTGCGATACCTACAGGTCAAGCCTGAGTGTATATATATATATATATATATTGCTATGTAATTCATTTAATTATGTAGAAGTTATCACTGCTATCCAATAAAATCTATTTCTGCTGTTACTGGAAATGGTATAATCATATTTGGAGCAATACGAATGTAAGAGTGAAATTCTGAATATGGATGCCTTAATTTACATTAGGAATGAATTGGCAATGTTCAGTTAAGTTTGGTCTATGAGATTACATTATATGCTATTCTTATTTTCCAAATAAGTTCCACAAAACAACTTAGATCAGTTAACTGTCAAAGTGTTTGACAAAGTGCTAGCATTGTCAAACTAGAAAAATCGTTAAAATTTTGTCCAAAGGGGTAAGGGTCTTTATAGTGGTATTAGAGCCTTGATCTTGCCAGCCTAGAGGGTTCTGATTGTTCATATGCGACCACACAAAGTTGGACCACAGGTACCACTACCGTAGAAGAGCAGATCAGCAAGATAATCCAGAAGAAGAAAATGTATTTGCAGGTACACAATAGGAAATGGAGAGAGGTAGAAGTGGAAGTCCTAAGTGACATGATCTACAAAACATGGAAGACTTCTTGCACACTTTTGGCCGACAACAATAGGAAATGTTGCAAGCTTTTCAACAACAATTAGTTAGAGCAATTGGACAATTGAGGGTAGATCAACATACTCCAAGGGAGAACAACTGTGCAGGGAATAACAATACAAGTAGAACAATTGCCAATGCAGGTAGAATAGTTACTATGGTGTCGCATAGGCCACTCCGTCCTACATTTGTGCAAAGAAGAGAAGAAGAAGCATTTGAAGAGGAAGAAGAAAATACTCACATAACCCATGATGTGATGGTTGCCTATGATGAGTACTAGACACTTCCAACAGAGGTTAGGAATGCAATCACCTTGAATCAATTTATGAATCAGTGGAAGGATAAGAAGAAAGACAAGCAAGAGAGGAGACCTAAGAAGCCACATAAGGAGTACAAAGAAGCTTTGAACAAGAATCGTCTTCCTAACTTTGATGGCAGTAGTAAGACAAGTGCCAGAGCTTGGGTGCACAAATTGGATACATTTTTAAGACTTAAGCCCATGCTAGAAGAAGATGCAATTCAATTTGCAACTATGCATCTAGAGGGAGTAGCTTATGATTGGTGGTATCATGTACTTGTAACCCAAAACCATGCACTGATCTATTCTTATGAGGAGTTCACAAATTAACTCATTGCTAGGTTTGATAGGAAAGATGTAGAAGTCTACTACAGGGAATTGGCACAGATGAGACAATTTGGGGATGTTGATAGCTACATCAATGAATTCCAAAAGGTTGCTACTATGGTTCCTGACATGTCGAAAAAAAGAGTAGTAATGCTGTTCATAGAGGGATTGAATGCAAACTTGAGAGGTTTGGTGAAGGCTTTCAAGCCTAGTAGCCTACACGATGCTATCTGGATGGCACTTGATCTTGAGAATACACATCCTACACCTCAGCCCCAAAAGAACAATTTCAAAGATAATAAACCAAAACACGAACTAGATGGGAGAACACACAATCAACCTAAGCCTACGCAACCTATGGTGGATTTTGAAACAAGGAATGAGCTACGTAGAAGTTATGTTTCACTTGCAAGGAACCATGGGAACCCAACCACAAGTGCCTTGGGAAAGGCAAGGTGCATTACATAGAGGTGATCTTTGATATTGATGAGGTTGTAGACACAAGTTTGGAAAGTGATCATGAGGAGCGACCACATGAGCACAATGATGCTAATACAAAAGGTTTGGCGCATGGGACTATTGATTCACTATCAAGAGTTCCTAAGTATCACCCTTTTCGAGTGAGAGGAGTCCTTAAGGGACAATGGGTCAATTGTTTGATTGACAGTGGAGCTACTCACAACTTCATTGACAAGGGATTGGTTGTGAATAGGGGATTACATGTTGGGGATTTTGCAGGATTTAGTGTGATAGTTGCAAATGGCTTTACCATGAGTTGCACTAAGAAGGTATCTCAACTTAATGGGTGACTACACATTGATTGATGATTTCTATATGGTAGGACTTGGGGAGATTGACATCGTTTTGGGAGTCTAGTGGTTACATTCACTTGGTAGATACAGTGAGGACTTTCAAAAGATGGAGTTGGAGTTCGTGTCAGATGGAAGGATGATAGTGTTGAGAGCTTTATACATGATGAGGTTGTGGGGACAACTTGATATTTTGTGCCTTCCGAATCTTCTTCCAATGGTGACAAGAGATATCAGGTGGATTATAATGGTGAGTGTCAGCATCTTATGGATATTCAGATATTTGGTGGCTGTCCAACATTGGTGAATGTACGATTTTCAGATTTAGCATTTAGGACTGCAGCTGATCACTTGGATTTGTGTGCACAAAATTGTCATTTCAGCACTTGGAGTTTGAGGGGTGATATTTTTAAGGCTTTGGATCCAAGGATTTGCATAATTGATAGATTGCTTCACAAGGCAATGCAAGGAGATAGACTTGCTGATTTCAGTTGTATTACAGTGAAGCCATGAATTCGTAGTGAAGAGTATTCATGAGATTGATATGGGATCCATGGGTGTATGAAGGTCGGCCTAGTCAAATAAAGAATAGCTGCAGACTTCTTCCTATAGCCGTCAGCCCCATATGCAAGTCGTGTGTGTTAGTTGCATATTGTGGCTTTCAGTGAGGAACCGCATCATTTAAATTTATACTTTGAAGACTACTATGTTTCCAAAATATATTGTCCAAACAATTGCATAAGCAAAATCATCATTTTGAGCAAGGGGAATAGTGCGATACCTACAGGTCAGGCTTGATTATATATATATATATATTGTTGTGTAGTTCATTTAATTAATGTAGAAGTTATCGTTGCTGTCCAATAAAATCTATTTCTACTGTTACTGGAAATGGTATAATCATGTTTGGAGCAATACAAATGTAAGAGTGAAATTCTGAATATGGATGCATGAATTTACGTTAGGAATGAATTGGCAATGTTTTGTTAAGTTTGGTCCACAAAACAACTAAGATCAGTTTACTCTCAAAGTGTTTGAAAAATTGCTAGCATTGTCAAACTAGAAAAATCATTAAAATTTTGTCCAAAGGGGTAAGGGTCTTTACAAAATAAGCAAATATGATTGAATTTAAATATTATTTTTGAGTTCAAACACATACTTTTTAAAAGATTGCTTACCTTTTCTTGTATTCCAAGTTTAGGCTGTAGGGTGAATATTTGCTAATTATCTCCTGTCATTGCTTTAATACGTACATATTTTGACTTGTCAGATGTCAATGGAATAGTACAACGCCATATGGGCTAGCTGCAACTTGTTTGGTAGGTATTTGACTGGCTTGATAATAGGCGTTGACTCCTTCAAGATTGCTTGAGACCATTATAAGGTCATTAATCTTTTCTACGGTTCCCTTCAATGCCTCTTATGTCCTTCACACTTGATTTTCCCATTGCATCTGTATGACACTATGACTGTAGCGATGACTTCAAGGATAGTGATCTTTTAATTAATATATAGAGGCAACGCTTTTGCCAGAACTCTTGTAGCTTATCTTCCCTTAAGACATATGCAACACCTTACACATTAACATTAACTTCCTGCCTTATGTGATGCCCACAAATCAATCTCCACACAATTGCATATACTCTAAGGCATCAATTAACTCAAAAAAATTGCCTCCCATCCAATCCTAGGGTGTGCTTCTTTGGAAAGATGGCAGCTATGTAATGTCCCCTTCTCAATCCTAAGCAATTCAATGACTGTTAGCCTATTTTTAGAGTTCCATAGGCTATACAGAGGTATTTTAGGGGATTCCAAGATTCTTAGAGGATTCATGTCTGCATTTCAGGGGGTAATTGTAGGGGCTTGCCAGAGTGCTTTCTAGGTTTTTTGAGATCCTTGGTGGGCAGTATTTTCTTTTTTTAGCAGTGTTTATTTTTAGCACTTACTATTTTTAGTAAGTCACAACTGCATCTCAGATTGGGCTAATTTTGAGTTTGGACACACTATTTTTAGTAGTATGCTATTTTTAGTAAGTGCTATTTCTAGTAGTAGTGGCAGTTTTAATGGTTGGGTTTTGTCATTTTTGGCAGTTCAGTGCTTCCACTAGTCTTGGTGTTCAAAAAAGGAAATATTGCAACTTAAGTTATAAAATCATAAAGTCAAAAATGCCCCTTGGACCCCCATGCCTAGCATTTGATAACTTAAGTTGTTTTTAAAAGGTGATTTTTGGAGCTTGCTAAAGTGGACGCCTAAGTTGGTGCTTTAAGTAAAAATTTTAATAAAGAATTATATTTTCCCGAGGGTGGCATCCCATTTGGAGGGAAAAGTGTTTGAAATTTTGGAGCTCTAATTCCTATATATACCTCCCTCCTGCTCTCATTTGGTTATGCAAACTTATGATAACGAAGTGTTGCCAGATTGTGGAGAGAATCCTTGGGATTTGAGGATGAAAACCCTCAAGGTTGGCTTCAGTTTCGGAGTCGCAAGACACTCCCTAGCTGGATATTGGAGTAGCTCCATTGCAGGGGGTTACCATCGAGCATATTTGTGGTGATGGCTTTCATTTCTCTTTCAGTTTCTAATTGCTATGATGTTTTCTAGACATGTTTTGGTGTGGAGTGTTGATTGCAGCATTGTAGGAGTGTATTGGAGTGATGTTTTCAGATTTTGGTGTTGCTGGTTCATGCTTTTCCATAGCCCAGCCATCATTAGAGGTGCAGTGTAGACCACATGCAAATCTACTGGCATTCATCATCCATGTGCATTTTGGTTTCTCTCATCTCTCCATATTGTCCACTCTTTTCATAGTTTTTCATTCCATTTTATTCATTTTCATATAGAAAATTAAAAAATTTCAAATTTCAAAAATGCAAAAATTAGAGGTGTTGCAGAAAAGTGTAGGAGGTTAAGGTAATTGAGAAAAAGGTTTATCTTTCAATTATCAGGGTTTCATTGTTTGAAGATTGGTAAGGATTTATTATGCTGCTCTTTGATGGATATCTAGTTTGTGCATAGGAGTAATCATTTTCTCATTAGGCACCATTCAATTGTTGGTACATTGTTTTGATTTTAAATATGGCAGTTTAACACAGTCTCAATAATACTGCAATGTCTTTCTCATTTCTTAATGAAATTGAGAAATTGAAAATGTTTTGGAAAGTTGTTGAATAGGAGCACAAAACCTAGAAATCATTTGAGAATACTATCAATATTTAATTCACTTTGATGCGAAAGAAAGAGGTATTTAAATGGTTACTGCCAATTTTATTTATCGTTTTTATTTTGTATAAGGATTTTGGAGCCATAAGAGTGTAGTAGATTTTTCAGTTGCACATTGTAATTGGATGCATTATCGGTAGAAACCAGCATCCAAAGAAATATTTCATTGAAGGGGGGAAAATATGAGACAAGCCAATTGTTGATATTACAACACTAGAATAAAGTCACTATGTCAGCACTAAAAGGGTGTTAGGAATTATAGTGCATGACATAGAATAATAAAATAAATAATAAATTAACATGTTAATGTAAATTTATTATATGTTATTTTTTAGTTAGTTATTAGCTATGAGTTAGTTGGTAGTTAGTGGTTTGAGTAGTTAATAAGTTAGAAGACTTTATAAAGCCATTACAATGTAATAGTTGAGTGTTGAAGATGAATGACTAAATTTGTGGAGTTAGAGCCTTGTGCTCTTTGTTTTTCCCAATTTCAATAAAAATATGAGACAAGCCAATTGTTGATATTGTAGCACCAAAATAAAGTCCCTATGTCAGCACTAATGGGGGGTGTTAGGAATTCTAGTGCATGACATAGAATAACAAAATAAATAATAAATTAACATGTTAATGTTAATTTATTAAATGTTATTTTTTAGTTAGTTATTAGTTATGAGTTAGTTGGTAGTTAGTGGTTTGGGTAGTTAATAAGTTTGAAGGCTTTATAAGGTCATTTCAATGTAATAGTTAAGTGTTGTTGATGAATGATATAATTTGTGGAGCTAGAGCCTTGTACTCTTTTGTTTGTCCATTTTCAATAAGTCTAGTATCATGATGAATTGAACTTATGTTGTGCTGCTATGATATTACTAAGAACACCTTCTTGAACTTTTCTCATGATGCCAATTTCTACTTCTTTAATAGGAAAGATATCTCCAGCGAGTTTCTTCCCACCTCTTGGTGAAACCTTTAGTTAGTGGCCATCCTGGAGGAATAGCATAGAATGCTGTACTATGTTTATCCAAAATAGACAAAATACAACCATGATAAAGTGTTGCATCTATAAATGAAGTTGAGGTTGTCACCAATTGATGAGTGGTCCAAGCTACTTGTTCTATCCTCTTAGCTATGATGACTCTTGTAGCTCCATCTCCAATGCTTCAAAGCACTACCTCATTTCCTTTGAATTTCAACTCCATATGAACTCTTTAATAGAATGTAACCACAACAAACCTAATGTTATGTCAAGTTGTTGCGCCTTCTTGATGCAGGGAATGATGCAACTATCTTGTAATATCTCATCCTCTATGAGATCTCCTTTATACAACCAAGGGTGGAAAACCTATTTGTAGCTTGATTCCAACAACACCATAATATGTTTAGTTAGAAAATCTTGAATATGAAAGTGATATCTATTTTGGTTACCATCTTTCAATGTCAAGCATCTCATTGTCTCTACAAATTTGACTACCTCCATTAGACCATAATCTATATTAGGCGTCATAACCCTGTCTTCAGGTGAAGAACTTAGCTCAAAGGAGTGACCATTAGACCATAATCTATATTAGGCATCATAACCCTGTCTTCAAGTGTAGAACTTAGCTCCAAGGAGTGACCTATGAACTTCAAGCATTGAACCTTCATGTAACTTTGTTAGAATTCACAACATATTCTATATGTGTTTCTTCATGAATTTACTTTTTATGCAAATTCATGGGATGAGGAATTAGGAATAATGATATTGATCTCATTATAACTCTTTTCCTTCCTGTATCTCAAAATGTTACTTAGGCATCTCATTGTCTCATTGTCTTTGCAATTGTCTACACCTCCATTAGACCATAATCTATATTAGGCATCATAAACCTATCTTCAAGTGTAGAACTTAGCTCCAAGGAGTGACCTATGAACTTCAAGCATTGAACCTTCATATAACTTTGTTAGATTTCACAACATATTCTATATGATTCTTCATGGATTTACTTTTTACTAAGTAGCTGGTTTCGGTACGAGTTCGGGTTCGGGTTTTGGTTCGGTTCGTTGGTTTGGCTAAATTTTGTTTTGGGTTTTGTGTTCGTTAGTATAGAAAACATATATATATATATATATATGCAGCCTAGAAGCATGAATTCATCGTTCAAACTTTAAGTTCAATATTACAACACTTTTAAAGTTTTACTCATCAAATGGATCATCTAAATCATTAATATCAATGCCAACATTGACATTAGATGATGTAGGAAGACTAGATGAATCAAAAGTAGTGCCAGTGGCGCTGTCACTAGAACTACTATTGTGCTCATGCTATTGTTGGCTATCAGACTCCTCATATGCAATATGGTGGGAAGTGGAAGCATCCAAGTCAGCATGTGTGTAGGAATGGCAATGCAATCATTTGTAGAAGCTTCAATGGTCAATCTTCAACTCCCTTTGTCAATCCAACAAGTAAAAATGAAAGCTCAGCCTCTTGGAATGAAAGTTCTTGTTTGCAAAAAAAAATAAACAAGAATGAGGTAGTTTAGGTGTTCAGAGTGATTTAAAGGTCACTTTTAGGGTTCCTTTGGGCGCTGGTCAAAGTCAAACCCCAAAAACTATTAAAAAAATGCAAAAAAAAGGCCTTTTTGGTTGGCTGGGTGCATGGGCTCTCTTCGGGTTCGTTTGGGTTCTTCATGGTTCTTCCCGGGTTTTCCAGGGTTCTTCCTAGCCGAACCGATCACCCTCTGGCCGGATCTTGCCCAAACCCATAGAAGTATTGAACCGGGATCCTAACCTAGAGCGAACTAGACCCGGATTTTGCCTCTGGGCAGTGAACCCGTAACATAGAATTTTTATGCAAATTCATGGGATGAGGAATTAGGAATAATGATATTGATCTCATTATAACTCTTTTCCTTCTTGTATCTCAAAATGTTACTTGGATCCCATATGCATAAATTTTTTTGAACTTAAGTCAAAGAATCTATATGCCCTATATTGCAAGTTGTATCCTTCACTCTTTGACCATTTTTAGGATGCTTCCCATGATGACAAGAGTCTAGTAATGACATCATATAGAGCAATAAATTTGAAATATGACCATCTTTTTCATACCTTGGGCTGTAATTAAAGTGCTCGCCTCCTTTTGTGACTTGAGATTTTCGAGTTAGGATTAGCCAAAACATTCCCCTCAATCGGATGTTCATCCACGTAGCTACCCTAAAAATCAATCACATATGACAATGACTACCCTTCTGGAAGATCGATGGGTAGTTCATGGGTTGACACATACATATATATTTGTGCTCGTTGAATTCAACAAGTAATGCATTTCCTTCCTTGACTTCATCAATATTTTGTTGGCTTATACAACCGTTAGAAGTCAATAAACTATCTCTAGTAAAAGATCCTTACTTCTTGCACAACGAACTCCCTTGTAGCTTGTTGGACCTCTGTTTCTGTAGCAATGTCTTGTGATTCTTCTTGATTCTTGCTTTCTTCCTTAGCAACCTCTTGTGATTTTGGTTTTGACCTTTTTCGTTTCTTCTTCATCCTTCTAGTCTATTCTCTTTGTGTTTCTTTGAGAATTCTTCAAAAGCAATGTAAAATTTTTAAAACTCAAACTTCTTGTCATATTTGTGCAAGGCAACAAGTTTGATCTCATCTTTGTCACATAGCTCTTCTAACCATGCCTCTTGAATATGATTCTTGTTTCGTGATCTTCTAAATTGAGTTAGCTCTTCATAGTTGACAAAAAACTGATCCATTAATTGGTGCTTAAAATTTGGGCATCTCATTTGTTATTCTTGTCTTGCTTTATTCTCTATTGTTTCAAGATGATCCATTCCTTTTTGCTGGTTATTCTGTATTTTAATCAACGCCTGTTGAAGATGATCTATATCTTCTTCTCTTTGTAAGAACTTTGCTTGAAGAAATATAGGTCACTTGTGCTGATCCATATTTTTTCTTCTTTGATATCCTATAGGCTGGCAAGAGCTAAGCTTTGATACCACTATAATGTCTTCAATCTGTAAAATCTTAGGAAAATAGATGAAATCTCAAACAATGTGTAAGCTGAAATGATAAACAAATACCACATGACCAATTGCCAAAATGTGATTGAAATTAATGTTGATCAACAATGTATGATAATTGAAAACCTTTGTCAATCATATGTGCAACTAAAAACAGCGTATATATATCCTCACAAGTTGATTATGTACTTTGGATAAACCCTCAAATGCAATATTGATTAACTATGACAGTATATTTGAATCTTTCATGCCAAAATAATCAAATGGGATGGAAGATCTATAATTGATATTTATATGAACAATAGATGTAATCACTAATTCTTATTTTCAGATCTGAAAATCAGAATTTGCAAAATCTATGCAATCAAACTGTAGTTCTTGTGCAATATTAATTCTTCTTAAACGCTGGCCAATATCAGAAATTACCAGCAGATTCCCTTATGACAAAAAATCAGAATTTCTAAATTACTGTGGAATTTGCCTGCAAATATGTATCGAATAAGTGCAATCAATAAGCCTAAATGCGATCCTTGAGTAGAGTTGCCACAAATGAAGATGTGAGTTTTTGTCCCCAAACCATGGTAAACCAAGAGGGATTTTGTCCTTTGGATCTTTAACACCAGAGTTTTTTGCCCTTGAATGCTTCAAACTCCAAATTGGACAGAATAATTAAAATCACCAAAATTTGATGTTTTGCTTTGAGCCTTGACCTTTCTTTTATAGGTCACTTTGGGCCCTCAATTTTACTTATTTAATTTACTTTTCCCGTCAAGTACTTAAAAATAGTTTTAAATTACAGCTAAAGCCCCTTTTGAATTATATATTGAATAAATTTTTAAAACACTTATTTAAATATTACATAGGCTTTACAATAATATTTAAGTTGCCCATTTGAAAATAAAGTGATTGGGTCCAACTTAGAATATTATTAATTCTTTTAGCTATGAAAAGGGCACAACATTCCCTCCTTTCCACTTATCTTGAAGCTTGCCTTATATTTTGAGCATTTCTTATAGTTAGAAGATGGTATATTATGCCATCCTCACTATCCCTAGTGGCATTGGTCGCATGGCTTGAGGTCTCCACTTGGCCAATTGAGGGTGTTTTCCCACTAGCTATGGGTTGAGATAGACCATCATATTACTTGGCTTGATTCAATCTATCATCTTTGCTTTCTCTAGGAGGTGGAGGCTGAGGAGCATTTCACCATAGATGCGCCACTTACCGTGAGATTTGGGGAGATATTACTACCTCTAAAAGGACTCAAACAATAATCTCTTCTTTTTTTGGATATATTCAAAAATAAGTGGTGTCAAGCCCTTTATTTGTGGGAGGTCATCATCCTTTGGTGTAGATCTTTACATGAGATCTTTAGGGACTTTAGAGGCCCTAGGTTGATCACCTTCTTCTTCTAGCACATCTAGGAGATTGACAACTCTAAATGGCCTTTGGATACTATTACTTCTCCTATAGACATAAATAAACTTGTGAGATGGTGCCTTTGATAGCTTCCACCTCAATATTTTCCTCGTCAGTATTGTGGTCCTTCATCTTATGATTTGTTTTGACTCATTCTTTTCAATATAGATATATTGGTCTCTAGCCACCCTCCAACCACATAGGGAGATGCATATTATGAGCTTTTTCACTAATACAAGGGTTAATTCAACCTTAGATGTTAGATGTAATCCTAGGGGAGTACCTTGCTTAACCCTCTCAGCTTTCGATGCTCCCCAATGAACATTATTATATCTTGTATTGGTCACTTCCTAGTGATCAACGATGGCACCAGTGACTTCCCTATTTTTGGCCTAGGAAATGATACTTGATGATCTCTAGTTTTCGTCAATGTTTGCTCTTTGGGGTTCTTGTTCCACTTGGCTATTTGTCTTATTTTTCTCAACTACTTATGTTTGTGGTCCCTTGTTATTTTGTACTTATTTGTTTTCGTTCTCCCCTTTGTGAAGCCTTTCTAGGTTTCTCTTACTAGAACTATAATAATTCAACGAAGCTTTTTCCCATTGTAACTTAAGGTTCATTAAAACTAAAGGTCAACAAGATTCAAAAAACTATTTACAACATTGAAGGATTACTTGTTTGTCTTCCTCAAGTAGACTTATGTCTAACTAGGCTTTCCAAGCCATTCCTTGGTTCATGAAAAAATATAATTATTCAAGAATCATTGGTCAACTTCATTGAATCCAGCAAAGGTTCGTTGAAAATTATTATTTTCTGGTCTGATTTGCCCCTTTTTCTAAATGAATGGTGGAAAGATGCTTTGCAAAAGGTGGGCAACAAAATTCATTAATTTATTGTATCCTCATAATTCACAAGAAACCTAGAGGTTCTAAATGTAATAACCCCCTTACAATTTTTTTCAAATTTTCACACATCAATCTTCACCCGTTAGCGTTAGCATAATCAAATCAGCTGATGAAAGTAACCCTATGCCGAGAATGTTCACTCAAGACCCAAGATGGGTGAGGTGATATCATATGGCGCCGGGGATTGTTAGTAACAAATTGAATGAAAGTATAATGCTGGAAATGTAAATTATGCAACTTGACCACTTATTCAGCGGGAGTGGATTGATGGCTCAGCCGATCAACATATGAGAATGCAAGTACAAAAAGTAAGACGGCGAGGCCTGTCTCTTCCACCAATAGTGGGAATGAAAGCTTATGCAAGAAAGTAAAATAAGGCGGCAAGGCTAGACTTCTTCCACTAATAGTGGGAATACAATAGAAAATTACAGAAAAGTAAAGGAGCTGATTAGTACTACTGATTCAGCTTTACATTGTGAGTATAATTTGCAAATAGCTAAGTATTATTGCTGTCCAAGTAGCTGCAAATGATATCAAATGTTCTCCAAACTTCATAGGACTCAACCATGAAAAACAAGCTCAAAAATTCCAACCACTACAATTTGATATAAAAAACCAACAAACTGAAAATGCAAACCAGCAAGCCAGAAACCCTCTAAAATGCTTCTAATTTCATGACAACTCCTCCAAATGACCTAAAGTAAAATGCATATGAAGTTGAGGATGATGGCGCCCAAGCCTAGACCATTAAACAACATCAAACACCTGTTAACAAATTTTGCACGAATCCCAAAGCCCTTACATGAAAAGGTACGTCCTCCCAGGAGGGGCAACCTTCAATATAAAATCGTAGACTCCTTTAAAAATTTCAAAACCTTGCAAAAAGGGACGCCTAGGGTCTAGGAATAGATTGAGAATCTGCCTAGAAGCAAACAAAATTCACAAAAAGACCTATGATTGAAAATCACTTTCAGCACAGCAAAACCAGCAACCGGCAAAATTGATAAAAACATCAAAACTCCATTTGTGATGCACAATCTGCACTCTCTGAATGAGAAGCAGTCTCTGGAACTTAGCTAGGTGCTATCTTTCAAGCACGAAACCAAGGTTGAAGGAACTAGGAGGTATGCATTCCTTGAAGCAAGCTCTGAAAGTATTTCAACAGCATAACAGTACAATAAGCAACAATGGATCACTGCCAATAAAGGCCAAGTCTTATTTATAACCTTTTCTCCTCAATTTCAATTTCATTTCCCTCTCATTTGGGCGCCCAACATGAAATTCACATTCACCTTCATCAAATTGCATTTGCATTTTCATTCAAACTTCATTAACCTCCTTCATTTAGGCATCCAAAGCTCATAAGGAAAAATACTTTATAAAATGCAAATTATCTCAACATTGGCTTCAGTGATACTTAATAATTAATCAAATATTCCTCCAACTAGGCGTCCATTTTGCCTAAGTTTATATTTCACTTAAAACATTATAATTCACCAAATAAGGCCTCCAAAATGACTTAATAAAAATCACTTATCTCTCCAAAAGTGGCCCCAATTAGCCTTGACAAATATTTAACTTTATAATTTCCAACTAAGGCATCTATATTTGAAAATCACTTAAGCCACCAAACTTGCCAAATTAGGCTCCAAGATTGTTGGAGACCAAATTGCAAAAATTGCCCTACCAGAAATAGCCACTGCACTGAACTATTGAACTGTTGTTAAAAATAGTAAGTTGTTCCAAACTCATTTTGAGCACAAACTGGGCAGCCATTGTGACTTACTAAAAATAGTAAGTTCAGAAAAATCCTCTGTTTCACTTGAATGTCACATCACTGTGAAGCTCTCTGAAAACCCAGAAGGAATCCAAAATCCAAATTGCAAAACACCAACATGCAAGCCTCCAAAATTGCCAAAGAATTGGCCAGAAATGCATGTCATTATCTTGTCATGCATGTTACCTCATCCTGAAGCTCTCCAAAAACCCAGAAAGCTCCACCAGTCATGCATCAGAACTCTCACATGCAAGCCTTCAAATCCTTCTATAAAAGTGGAAACCCTAATTTCAACTTCAGACTAGACTATAGGCTTCTAGAAATAGGCTATCAGACACAGAAGAGTGTATGGCTAAAATGGGGACATTACACTAAACTATGGAAGGATTTGTGTGAATTAAATCTAGACTGCCCACTCATAGATTGTTTGATGCTAGACATGCTAAGCATAGAATGGGGACAAATATTGGATTATGATAATATCATCATCACCTGTCAACTCTTCTATGATATAGATTCCTTTTTGGCATTTGTCCTAGATAAGAAGTAAGAGCACTTGAAATTACACAAAAAACATGGAATGAATGAGGATGAAGGTATACTAAGTAAGAAAACAACACAAGCATAAATATCACAATCAAATAAGCAACAAAACCACAAGCCAGTGTTCCATGGGGCCGTTTCCCCCCCGTCCCCCCCGCCTCCCCCCAAAAAAAAAAACCCACGTTTCTTAGACGGGGACGTCTCAGAGACTTGGGGACTTGGGGGGGATGTCTCCTCACCAACCCACCACCAACGCCACCATCTCACCACCAGTATCGTTATCTCCAAGATGCTGCTAGGACTTTGAGGATGTTGGGGTGTCCTCAAGACATCTAGGGCACTCCTTGTTGTCTCCAAGATGTATAATTCTTATACTTATACATCTTTTCATAACTATTTTTTCAAGTACTATATGTATTTCAGCACCCTACCACTGTCCCCCCGCCATCCACCCACCACCCCAAGCTTAGACCCCCTGTCCCTGCGTCCCTGTCCTCGAAACCTCGTGGAAAACTGCATCAAGCCCAATTGAGAACAATGTGAAGTAAACAAATTTAAGAGGCTGATAGCAAAGAAAAGGTAAAACCCAAACAAAAAAGTGCATCCTTTTGGAGGATCACAATCATTTTGCACCCTATAAAATATTGACATGGGTAGAAAATCCCCCATGAAGATACTTTACTGGAATATTATTGGTGTTGGTGTGTCAACCAATTGTCACTTTTTCCATACACAAGCGAATGCTCACTGAATTGAATTCATTCTTCTTTGGGAAACAAGGACACTCACATTTGCACAAAATAAGGTGGCAAACACATTGTCTTCTGTCCACACATCAAAGTCTCTATTGAATTGAATCCCTCCAGATATGATTCCATTTTGGATGACTGTTATACTTGGGAATGGCTTCTGTTCTATACTTGTAATTTGCAAGATCCTTTTAAAGTTGCATATATATATATATATAAAATTCTTGGGTACCCTCTGCATTCAATATTTGAAACATTAGCAAAAATGGAATATGCAATTGCAAAAGGAACTCATATTTACGGAGTATTTCAATTGTATCAAAAACCTAGAGTGTAACAAAGGATAGTAAAAATATTCAACCATAGAGTGGCGACTTCCTCCTTAGCTCTTATATAAAATAGCAATCTCATAGATAGAATTGCCCTTCCCAAGGACAAATAGATGGAGGGCTCTTCCTCTGTAGCTGAAAAACTTAACCATACCATCAGTTCTGCTGAGAGGGCAATTGTCACCACCCAAATTAGAGTTTTATGAACCCAATTATACTTTTTGATAAATGGCTCATACAATCACACATCCTCCCAGGAGCTGAAACACAACAGATATTTTAGACTGCTGCTATGGAAAGTCAATTTATCCATGAGCTTTCCCTAATTGAGAAGCGTGAAATCTACTATAGGAAATAAAGAACTCAAAACCTAGATTTAAATGGGGGATGCAAGTATAGCATTATTCTACATGTCTTTGTGAAACATGAAAAACAGGAACAATGTTGTCCAAGTCAACTCTGGATCTTTAAATCTCCATACAAGATGATCGATCACGTCACAACCTATTTCAAAGAGCTGATTGAAAAAGAAGGCACTTAAAGTGTCATAAATGCTAAGAAACATCTCCTACAACATATTCCTAACCTTGATGTCACTTTGAAAGAACTTGAATTTTTTGTTCAGCCAATTAAGGAAGAAAAGGAAAAAGGTATTCGCTTTCATCTATACGGACAAATCTCTTGGACTGAATAGTTTGTCAAATCCTATCTACAAGAAATTTTCAAAAGTCATGTTGGAACCAAAAATGGTGTTGCTAGTCCTGAAAAAAAGCATGTGGATTCAATGATTTAGGATCATCTTCATGTGTAACACAGTGTTTAAGGTCATTGCTGAAACCATTGCTAGTAAACACAAAAGCCTACTCCCCAACTTATAGTGGCTAATTAGTCAAAATTTTGGCCTTGGCAGATGGGCTATAGAGAAAATCGTTTGTTGTGACATGTGGAAATTGACTTGCTTTTAGTCAATAGTTAGAGTAGATGCATGAATGCCTTCCCAATGAGCTACTTGAACACCATCATAGAGATTATATCATAGATACATGAGACCATTCCCCATTTTTCGATAGGCTTAGAAACCATAGGAGGATAGAGAAATGTGTAGGATTCTTCGATCAATTTTGGCTATAGTACACAAGTCATGTTAAGTCTTGATCCCCAATTAGATAGGATACCAAAAAGGCAGAAATTTCCCCTTCCCAAAGTGCTCATAGTTCTAAAAAACTGGTTAGGTATCTATATAATATTAAATCACACCATCAAGGTTAAATTTATTACATGCATTATGATAAACAATGGATTCAAACACAAATAGAAACCATGCTAAGTCAAACAATGTCCTACGTGAGTCTAATATGTAGGATTGATGAGTTGATAATCAAATTGAGAACATAAAAACCTTATTAAATCTTTTTGCAAAGATGTGGACGATTTAGTTTTGTCCTTGAGTCTTATTAAAAGGGAATTGAAGAAGAAGAACTCTCCACACCAATCCTAGTTCTGAAAGAAGTGAAAGGATGTACTCCCAATTTTTTTTTTCTTATATTTCCAAGCTGCCTTTGGGCCATGTCTCGATATTGAGCACGCTAAACAAATGTTAAAACTCAGCCTCATTGTCATTGGCAGTCATGTAGGCCCTGATATCATAAAGCAGCTATATTGTGCTGGTTACAATGATTTAATGTGATTACATTTTTAACAAAATTGCTGATGTGTGAGATGGTTTTCTTTGTAGACTGTAGATAGTTTAGATCTTTTTTAAATACAATTTTCAATTTTGAGTGTTTAAATAATAACCAGATTATTTATAAGGGGATGCAATGTATCAGGTTTATAAAGACCTTGCCACAAGTTGTATATACTCTGTTCCATGCATTTTTGTATGTATAGCTAAAACAACTGGCGCCCAAATACTTGCATACAAAGAGGGCTGTATTTTGAATCACGCTGCTTCTAATAAATCTTCAAGTTTATAAGTGTTTATATTATGAGTACTTTAAAAGGAAAAGGCATCAAAATGTATTCATGTATCATTGTGTAATTGATCTACAAGGATAAGCCAACATGATCTGTGAGATTTTTCCTTTTCATCACTCATTTGTGCACATTTTAATGTTTTTTATTTCAAAGTTGTGTAAATTGTTATTGATGAGAAATCTTTCATTAACAGGGTACTCAGAAACATTGGTTCTTGATGTATCAACAATGACCTGGTCTAGTGGGCTAACATCAGCAAAAAGCTCTATTCTTAGCAATCAAGTAAGACAGCACAAAACATCACAGTATTTCTTTCATTCATAAAAACTGTTTTGGCTCCTGCAAGAATTAATGGTGTATTTCATCAAGGTGAAGTTATATTCAAGCAGCAACCATAGGGTTTGTCTCTGTGAAGAAAACTGTGACATGCAGTTTTGAAATTTGAATGTAAATGTTTGTAAGCTTATTAATAACATAGAAATATCTTAAACAAATAGGAGGCAATGATTATAGCTTTTCATAAAATGCCTTCTGTATGAAATCAACTAACATTGACATTTTGATTGCATACATTTATGACTATCAAGATTAAAGACATTTGTCCTTTCTGAACAAAATAGTCATGTTACTCAGCAGATTGTTTAGCTTGTGTACAATTAACAGAAAAAGCGTCAGTTTTCGACAATTGAAAAACATGTTTTATATCAACCTTTAACATTCCTCACCAAATTAAAGTAGGTCATACCATAGTTTTAGGACTTGGACTCAGACTCGGACTCGACTTGGCAGCTCAAAATTTTGACTCAGACTCGAGACTCAGCAAAATGCTTGGCACAAACTTGGCAAAAAAAAAACCTTATAATTACACAAACAAAAAAATTAATGCATTTAGACAACATAAAAGCCTAATTTGACTATCAATCTGTCATAGTTCAAACCTTACACATCATATGATCCTCAAACTCTCAAAATTTGAAATTTCATAGTTTCAAATGTATAACAGCATTATAAATTATAAATTTATA
The DNA here is from genome assembly GCA_007258455.2 of Sequoia sempervirens. NCBI lineage: Eukaryota > Viridiplantae > Streptophyta > Pinopsida > Cupressales > Cupressaceae > Sequoia > Sequoia sempervirens. Next base: position 557,998,196 of record VDFB02058242.1, read on the forward strand.
ATTTTTTACATACAAGGATATGTCAAAATGAAAAAAACAACCAAATACAATCTACATCTTACTCTTTCCCCTCGTAATGTAACTTAATTTTTCTGGCTTTGAACTAGAAGGTTCTACAATATCAAAATGATGATGGATTGTTTCTTCAAAAGTGTCTTCATTTTCCTCCATTGCATCCAATTACTTGTTTGATGATTCAATGAACTTTCGATCCTAAAAACTTCTCTTCTCAACTCGTTTCCTTGCTAGGCTGATGTTTGGCTTGGTGAAATGGGTGAATAAGAGCTAAAAATGAAAAGAAAAGATGATGTTTTTTTAATTAAAATGCTGCCTGGGTGTTTTCCCTATAGGCCAAGAGTCCGAGCTCAAGACATGGGAGTCCGAGCCCGAGACTTGGAGAGTTTTCAACCAAGACTCGGTTGAGTACTCAGCAAGACTCCCCGAGACTTGGCTCGCGAGTTTGGTCGACTTGTCTCGGCTGCCCAAAATACTCGCATGTTTTATATCAACCTTTAACATTCCTACCCAAAAGACCTTTAACATGAAGTTAAAGTGTAAAGTAATTGTACAATAGTCATGCATAGGACAGGTATAACATTCCTACTTTCAACAATGTTTTTGTGTAGACAATACATGTTCACTTTTAGAAATGAGAGTCATTTTGGAAAGCCTTGGATATCTACTATGGGTTATAATCTTGTGTAATAGAACTTTTCTCATTAATTTGCATCTATTTCCTTTCCTCATTGCAATTATTATAAACCTAGTACTTGGTTGTATTAAGACATAATTTAGGTGTCCATCCATTGCTGGCATCCACAGCCTTTGGGGTGGCGGGGAATCATTCTTGCCTCAACAACTGCTGCATGTTATACATTCCTTGGAACAACTTGACCATGCATCTAAACAAAGTTTCCATCTTCATATCCTATCTACTGGGTCAGGTATCTAGCTTTCACTAAATTGATCTTTAGCAATTTTAATTTACTCTTAAGCACAATTTGATAACCCATTTTTTGAATGGTTACCAAGAGTGAATGCTTCTTGAGTGTGGCCACATACTATATATTTTGAATCAATTCTGGTTCTCGATGAATTGTTTTTACTGGCTGATCTGATTATCTTTAATTTTAACTTCTTAGGTCCACAAAAAAACCTTTCTGTTCATCATATGTTTCATTGAATTAA
>VDFB02058242.1:558004383-558058004 GCA_007258455.2 Sequoia sempervirens
TAGATGATCTGAAAAGCTGTATATGATGTACAGATACAGCTTTAGGAAATTAGTTAGTACTGTAATCATTTTGTCATTATTAGTTTTTGTGGAGGAGCTATTGATGTCTTGTTAGATAGATCTGTGATTTATGCAGCCTCTTTGGAAACAATTATGAATAGAAATAGTTTAGCTTTGGATGCTGTTCTTGGATGTGGAGCTAATAATTGAGTATATTTGAGTAGGGGTTCAGTTTAGCGGTAATGGAAAGGAAGGAGGGAACATTCCTTGTGGCATTTGGAGGTTATAATGGAGAATATTCAAATGAGGTAGGTTGGAAATTTTTTGTTGAATGGTCAGTTTCTCTTTCCAGGTCTGCATATACTAGTAGACAATTCATTGGTCCTTAATGGCAACTTATTTATATTATCCTAATTGGCACTGCTCTTATATTGAAGCTTAGGTTGAAGTGTTAGTCACCATGTTATCTGAAGAAAATGAACAGAGTTGTGAAAGTACTCAAAAGGAATTGGTAAACAGGGAAGATTCCTCATCAAGCACACATGAGCAGACTCCACGTGGGCTTGCACCTGTGGTGGGTAGTGGAAAGCATCCTTGCTCGTGGATCACTGTTGCAAAGCATAACTTGATATCTGCTACAGACCGCCATAGCTCTAGCCAAAGATCTTTCTCAGAGGCATCTGCTGGGAGCCATACCTCTGATATTGCAGGTATTTTACCACTGCGGAAGCTATTTGAGCATGAAGAGGACTTAAGTACTGAATCAATAGCTCAAAGGACTTCTTGTGAAAGTAAAGAAAACAAATATTCAAGTCAGCCTGTGAAGGAGAGCACAACTATACAGGTAAGGTGATCTTTGTGATTTTGTTTCTGAACTACAGATTTTTAATTTAATTTGATTACTTATACATTCAAAATGAAGACCTTAAATAATAGAAACATTATGTGAAATTTGAAGCAGTTCAAATATTATTAGATATTATCCAGTAAGAACTTAACTGATAAATTGTATAGAGATAATTTAAAGAGTTTCTGAGAAACAGATGTATTTATAGATTTAAGGCCATCTGATGTATTTCATAAAACCATTTTGTGATCCATTTTCATTTTCCAATGGAGAAGAATGTACTTACATTCAAACTACACATATACTTACTAGATGTCACTTTAATAGCTACGTTGTATCCTGATAATCATGGAGGTATGGTCTTATTAGGTTTCTGTGTAACACATGAGTTCAGTCTCTCAAAAGCATGACTTTTAGATAAGGAGCAGTAATCAGTGATTTTATTGCATGTTTTACAGAAGCAGTCTCATATAGGTATAAGTGTAGAAATGTCTGTAGTAGATCTCAATGATGCTACACTTTGGTCAGGTGTCAAGGTCTTACATGCACACCCTATATTCCATGTTTTGAAGGAACAATCTTATTCTGTGTTATACAGTATCCATTTGAATTACTTAACTGTAACAGTTAGGTCTGTAAAGACAATGCTAAACACTATTAGTAATTAGTTATATGCCATACAATTTAATTACGTTTTATTTCAAATTTAATCTTTCAACTCTAGGATTTTTAACTCATATTTAAGAACATCTCTTTTCCAACATATATAATTCCAAAACTAACAAACATAAAATTGTAATTAAAATGACCTCATGAAGGACTTGCCATCTCTTTGTTACATGCTGCAGCAGTTTTAATTTCTACCACACAATTACTAGCTTTCTTTTTACAATGTATAAATATATGAAATATGAAATAGAGTTACAGAAATCCCTGCTCTGCATCTCAGCTTGGAAATTTAAAAAAAAATCCCTAATAGATTTCTTGGAAGAACGCGGCTTGTTGAAGTATTTTCACATTTTTGTTTATTTGTGATGCCACTGTGCTGTCTGTAAACCACACACAGCCCGCATATGCCAGTAACATTCTCATGAAACCAAATGTGAGATAGCACCTTAATTTGTAGTAGGTGCGGTTCTTTCTCTCCAGATTATGCAGCAATGGTTCATGCAGTACCTTCACAAAATCAGATTCCTTTTTGTTCACAATTATTTTGTGTAGTGAGAATTGCTGACCTTGTGGGTGAGTTTTCTCAGTTTGTATAATAAATTTTATGTGCGATTCTCATTTTCGATTATCACACAACAGGGTTTGTGATATCCTTTATTGTCAGATTTCTGCTATCCGACATTGTGCTAGTCAACTACATTACTTGTTTGGTTGACTTTCTTTTTTGTTGGGAGCTTCCCCTTGTCACACATCCCTGTTACTGATTTAATGGATTTTTTGGTGATTTTTTAGGGTTGGAGGATATATGAAAAATTTACATATATTTGGCTCAATATTTGATCCAACCCATGCCAATTCTTCACAAAAATTTGGGAAATGAGCCCGAATATCCAATTTCAATTCTTCTACTCTTTTATACTATGGTAGATATTTACTTATTTCCTTGCATTCTTTTTGTTGGCTTTCTTTGTGATTTGACATTTCTATAGATGTTATCAAACAAGTTTTGCACTTTTTGGTTACTGATCACTAACGTGTTGAATAAACAACCCTTTGTGTCATTGATGGTTTTTGTGTCTTGCTTTTCCCCCAAAGTGTCTTTGTTAGAGCCCCAATTTTCATAGGTGACAACTCAAGTCCCCTCTTGTATTATGTGGTTTTTGTTGAAAGAACACCAATACACTGAGAGGGGGGAGGGGGGTGAATCAGTGTATGCAATATTTTTACCAATTTAAATCAATAGACAAGAAAAATGATCACACATAAACATCACACACATAAGAAGACACCAAATATACGTGGAAAACCCTAAAAGGGAAAAACCACAGCGAGAAAAGTTGCTTGAGTGTACTGCTCAAATCCAACCTCACAATAAAAGATATTACATATGTTTTGTAAGCACCAACTTATAGGTACATTGACACCCAAGACAATGTTTTGAGGCACCAACCTTCAGGTACTCTACACACCTATTGAGCACCAACCTCTAAAACTTTACAAGTTCATATATACAGACATTGGTTCTTCTCCAACCTGAGATGCACCTTTTTCAATTGATATTTTGGACTCTCTTCCTCTGCTTTTCACCTCTCTCAATTCACAATTCCAAAACTACAAAAATCATCTAATTGATAGCTCTTCTTCTATCGCAATGCTCTCTGCCTCCAACTTGGAAAACATTCAATTCAATAACCTCTATGTATTCGAATAATCCACATTTATATCTCCACTATATGAAGAGCACATAGGAAATACTGAGAGGGGGGGAGGTGAATCAATATTTCAAACTTTAAAACTTAAAACCACATGAATCTGAAATCAAAACAGTAAGAATATTCATGAACAAGATAAACACCTAGAATTCTTGTGGAAAACCCTTTCGGGTAAAAAACCACGATAGATTAATAACTTTCATTAACCAAATGGGCACCAACCCACTGAGAGCACCAACTCTCCCTCAAAGAACCAACTTCGATCAACTGAAGCACCAACTCCAATGCTGCTAAAGCACCAACTTCAGACTCATAAACCACTTGATACAAAACACATAGCTTCTCCATATCATGCAGGTAGAAAAGAATAACAAACTGAATACATTGATCAACAAGATACCTTAGCGCACTCTCTTTGTGCTTAGAAATTGAAAATGTGATGTGAAGTGATCTTGCTTTGCAAAGACTTGCTATGAACCGATACAAAAGATAAAGATTACTTAACTAACCGGAAACCACACGACGCCAAGAGACAAAGATTACTTAACTGATTGGAAATTGCCTAGAGCAAGTCAACATCAAAATATAACATAAAGTGCATGACCAAATAGAACTACTTAGAAGGCACAAGGAGTGCAATAGCATACACATGGAGGTTTAGAAGGCTTGCAAGGAGTGCAATAGCAATACATGAATGATTAGGACATATATAGTGTAGCAATCCATGCATCTTAAATAGGTATTAGACAAACTAATACATTCCTTGAGAGAAGTCATGCGCTAGTCTTGTGAGCTTATGTTGATCCCATCTGAAGCAGGCCTCATATATTTTCTCTTTAACGATCCAAATTGTCCGATTGAAAGGGAACATTCCTCATGCTTTGATTTTCCATTGAAAATTGTACCTACAATCTCTCAAATTCTTAACTCAAAGTCCAATGTTTTTAACTCCATCATCCAAATACTTATATGCTAAGTCACAAAGCTCGCTGAATTTCAATTATGAAGTTCGAAATTCAGCGAACTTCAAAGGAGGATTAAAAAATCGTTCAAATTTGCTTATATTCGTTTAGTTAAAGGTATAATTTTTTTTAATAAAAATATATTTAAAAAATCATTTTTTTTTGGGGATTTCCCGCATCGAGCGTCATATGTATTCTTTCGGAAATGTGATTAGGGCTTTTTCAAACGGGATGGAATTTTGGGGAGCAAAACCTCGTACTCCCGAAGTTGGTTACCTACAGAGACGCAGTTAGGGTCGGCTCCTCTTTTGCTATCAATCACTCTCCGCAACTGGCACTCAAAATTCTCTGATAAACAATGGATAAGGATATCTGGATCTTCACTAGTTTGCCATCAATGGATCTTACATAGCATGTTTAGTCGATATTTTAGCTTCCGAACCCACCAGGGGTCACCCACCAAGTCGGAGTATTGCACCAGATGAATTGGGGGCAATCTGTGACTTAGCTATCGCGTGCCATGAATGAATTTTTTATTTTTTGTTTTTAAGTTTTAAATTTTATTCTTTTGTTCTAAGTTTTAGTTTAAATATTTAGATTTTAATTATTAAGTTTTGTTTTCATTTATTAATTTTTAAATAAAATTGAATATTTTTAATATTTTATGTTTTAAATTATGTATATTTGTATATTATTATTTACTTTGTTTATTTATAATTATGTTTTATTAAAAAATTTAAATCACGTATATTTTTATTAATTTTGTATTAAAAAATTAAAAAGTTATTTAACTTAATATTATTAATTTATATTGTGTTTTGATATATTTTTAATATTATTTTATATGTAATATAAATTATTTTTGCTTGTACATATTATTTATTATATATAAGAAAATATATTACATTTAATATATATAATATTTACTGGTTTTTATATACTATTAATATTATTTAATTTCTTTTAGACAATTTTGTGGATATATTACTTATATTTATAAAAATAAAATAAAAATTACATTAGCTGAGTTTAATCTAAATTTTTTACTTTTCAAAATTTTTCCTTGCCGAACTTCATCCGAATTTCAATGCTGTCGAACTCAAATTTGAATTTGAACCTTGTGACTTAGCTTATATGCAAAATCAAGGAAAATTTACTTAAATAGTAATAGCTAAAATTGTGGATCATATAGTTGCTCTCCTCTTTTGTACTAGCAGGTTTTTATTATCTAATGGAAAAACATTTAACACTCCCTTTACTCTTTTACAAATCTGCTAAAATAGTTATCAATGAGAACATTTCAATATCATTTATGGTCTTTTGAGATTTCAGATTTTGTTTCAAAAGCATTTTCTATTACTCTATCTTGAGCTATTTGATGTAAAACCTATCAAGTGAAACTTTTCAACTGCTTCCTTTGTCATATAAATTTCCCTTTCATCCTCTGCGTATAGTTCTCTTTGATATTGTTCTTGAAATCGCAAATACTGTTAAATCACAAATATGAACCAATTGATTCCCGTTTTGTAATTTATGATGTCTACTCAGCAAAAGAAAATTGTCTTTTTAATGACTTTCTTGAGCCTAAGGATTTTGAGATCCTAGAGGCCAACTTGGATAGTCATGAGGTTGAACAACTATGGAGAGGCTTTGAACCAGAAATATCCCAACTAGGATATATGCAAAATTTCTGAAATATTTGTAGTAGCAAGAGTCCTTGGCTACATTTGATTTTTTGAAATGTCCCAACTAGGATATATGCAAAATTTCTGATTTTTAAAACTCAAACTTCTGCCCTTATTTCTGCACTTTACAATTTCTGCTAAAAACCCTAGTTGCTAATATAAAATTTCTGAGATGAAACAAGCAGGAACAACATAAACTCATCCAAATGCTTCAAAGAATATGATGAACACATCTAACCATAAGCACAAATATAACCAGCAATATATAGCACCAATTTGTCCACCCAAAACATGCAAAATCTGATTACAAGTTTATTCAGTTCTGCAGCTACAAAATCATACCTATTACTTATGCAAGGTCACAACAAAAATGGGCTCCAAACATGCCCAACAATGTACAGTAGTTGTTGATATGAAGAAACCCCACTTAAAAGCCAAATATGCAAAGGAAAGCTGATCTAAACTAACCCTAGCTGGGCGAACTTGCTCCAGCTCACACAAATGCAAAGAAGAGTGCAAATATATGGCAAAAATCTCTCCAAAACCCTATCACAAGGGTGCGCTGGTCTGCTGGTTTGAATGTAGGGTTTGCAACCCTTGAAACTCATTGAAATCCTCTAATCTTGCCAATTTCGCTCCTCCAAATCAAAAGTGCTCCTCTTGCAACTTCGGTGCTCCACTCTAGGGTGAAACCCTAGGTCAAAGCAAAACCAAATCTTCCTTCCTCAAGTCGCCTAGGCTGGTATGAAAATCTGAGCATGAAAATCTATCATAAAACTCCATTGAAGTGCAAATGAACCTCCGTCATGAAGTCCTCCCTTGAAGAGCTAGGTTTTTGTCCAACTCCTCTATTATTCACAAGGGTTTTTGTCCTTGGAATAGCTACAATAATTGCTGATATGAAAAAGCAGAATAATTCACCATGATATCATAACCTCCAAGTGACCTTGTTTATATATCAGTCACTCTTTATTTCTCCAAATAGGTCGGCCCAATTTGGGTGCCACTTTTCCCCTTTTAAAATTGCTTTTTATTTATTTTTAATTTCCTCAACTGGGCACCAAAACCCCAATTTATTATATTTTTTTAATTATTATTTTCACCTTATAACTCCCACCAATTTGGGCACCAATTTTCATATAATTCAAAAATTATTATTTTTTATTTTTTTCCCCTCATAACTCCCAAAGGGGTCGCCCAGCCCCAAATAAAATATTAAAATATCTTAGGTGCCAAAATTCAAATTTAAATCTTATTTTAACCTCCTTCCCTAGGGCGCACCAAAAATCAAAATCATAAAATATTATTTTTCTTCTTATTTTCTCTTGCTTGCCCAAAAGGGACATTACATTTTTTGGAACTTTGTGCTTAGTTTATAGGTTGACTTTGTACAAACTATATTGTGATTGAAATTTTATCAACTGTAACCATCTAGTTATTCACTATGAAGTATGCTTTGTGCAATGCAATGTAATCAACAATATGAATATAAACAACAAAATCCTATTTTCTATAATTCATGGGTTAAACTCTCTATTTTATTTGCTCTCTATATCTCTATGCTATTGAAATGCCTTTAAATTTAAGAGAAAAGTAGTTTTTGTCTCTTTTTCTACAATTTTTTAATGTTTTTTTTTTAAATTCGATTTTCCCAATTTTTTAAAAAATCTTGTACTTTTGGTTTGCCGGTTTTTTCCCCAAACGTTTTTTTTTGCTATGGGCATATCTAGAGCACGACTTCAGCTTTTCAGCACATTTTGAATTCTGAGCAATGACAAAGCACTTATGTCCTTAACAAGGCTGGTTTTTGCGATATGGATTACAAGGGCATTGACATTGTCTACATCCTGAAGTCGGTTTGATACTGACCGTTTTTTTGTTTATTACACACAATGTTCTTATTTTACCATTGATCAAATTAAAATTTTATATTTTATCCTTATACGGTCTTATACAAACTATTAAATGTGTAATTGCCATTTTGAAACTAGAGGTTGCTCAGTAAAAATTATACTGTCATCTTTACACATATTAAATCCCATTTTGATGATTTTCACAATGTTCTCCTTAATTCTTATCTTGCCTTATGTCAACTTCCTATGGTCATTGTTTTAATTTGTATAGTTTGAAATTATGCATAGGGTTTCTGAACTGTCTAGAGTGTCAGTGCCTGTAACTAGTTTGAGAATAAACAGGTATAATTCTAGATAATTTAGACATGTCAAGAATCTTTCTTCAATGTCATGCTATGTTGATTGAACAAACAAAATGAGGAGTCTTTCTCTTTTGAAGGAAACATCAGATATCAGAGTCTCTAACTAGAAAAGGGCCTGTGCATGAAAGGAATATTGCCGTTGCATCATTTTTTTTTCAATTGCATTGATTAATTAAACCACAATACTAAAGAGAGGTTTCATAGTTTAAGTACTGGATGGTTATTGGGATCTTGTTTACTTTTTATTTTTTAAATTGTGTCTAAGGATATGGAGTGTTATATGGATCTAAGTGATACAAAAAAAGGATTTAACTTTGTTTCCTTCTTGCTGTTGGCCTCAGGTGATTTGGGCCATTATATGTTCTTGAATAATAAAGACATCTAGTATCATTGTGAAATCAGGTTTTTTGAAGCCTTTAAAGTTTGTTGTCCAGTTGATAAAATCGTTTAACCTTTGTCACATTGATTAGTAGATAGGTGCTATGATGTCCTTTGATTTTTTTTGTGTTTGATTTTTAGTTTATCTTTTGTCAACACCTCAATTCTTTGCCACCAAATAACCCTGGGTGTTTTATTCTGCTTAATCTCTATAGTATTTTTTATTACAGTTCAAGTTTTTTTGGGAAAATATTGTTACTAGATAGTTTAGGTTGGGAGTGTAAAGTTTGTTTCATGATCCCATTATTGTGTGACTCTAGATTCAATATATCACACAATGCAAATCAGTTATGATATATTTACAAGTAAAGATTGATCAAAGTGTAGCAGAATCCTTTGCAGAATTACAGCTTACCTATCTGTTGGAGAGGATCTAGATTCCTCTTTACAATGCATTGAGTTTTGTTATTTGAGCTTGACTGCTTTTGTCTAGCTTCCTGTATGGATTGGTTTCTTCATTTGAATGGTTCAGAGGTTTTTTTTTTGAATGTGCACCTGCATAAAAACTGGTTTTCATTGTTCTACCTAACTTAGGTTGATTTTTGTTTCATGTACTGTAATTACTTTTGTATCCATTCTTTTCTTTTTGGATTTGATCATGCAGTTTTTCTTCTGCAAATTGATCTCTTTCAGTAGTTGTATTCTGTATCCTAAGGCAAGGCTTGAATATTTTGAGGTAAGATTATGGAACTAGGTATTGGATAGGTTTCTGCATCTTGATTAATTTCATTTGTACAGAAGTATAATTCTTTTAAAAATAAAAAGCTGTTGATGGAGAGCTGTTTGGCCAAATTCTTCCAATGTATCTAGGTGTGATGAGCCCTGCTGGTTCTCAGTTCAAAACCCTCTTTTCTTAAGTCTTTAATAGTGTTTTTAGAGTTTTTTAGAGAAATCTTAGTAGACAGAAGAGAAGGGGCGCAGCATATTTTTGCTCATAAAAGACAAATTTAAACTTATTTCTTCAAATTGAAAGTACAGAATGTATTATCTAACACCAACAGATAGATTAAGAATGATAAACATACCAATCAGGCTCCAGATTATTTAAATAAGAAACTGGCCAGATCTACAGCTGGAAATGGTGAAAACAGGCATAAATGCACGCCAAGACTCCAGACAAGGTTTCTCCAGCTCAGAAAATGGTCACAAAGCTCTGAAAGGACTAGGCGCCAATGATAGAAGTCAGAACCAGCCCAAAAGGAAGGCGTTTCTCTCTTTCACTTCACACGCCTTTTCATGGCACAATTTCCAAGGCAGGCCGTACGGCTATGGAAATTCATGCAAGTAACCTCTGTGAACTCTCTGTCTCTGCTGAATGAAGCGCCATCAAGAACCCCTCATTTATTGTAAAGAACAAACAACTGCATGAATAAAATCTCTGTCTGCAACTGTAGAACTTCTGTGTGAAGCTCTCAACCTGTACTGATTCAACTGATCTTTCACAGCCTCAAGAGTACTCAACACTGAAGAGTTTCCCGTTCTCCAATGGACACAATGATCAAACCCTGGTCACAGGATATTGCTCAGAAGGAAAAATGCACAAGGCAAATCGAAATAGTCAAAAAGTGAGTTTCTATTGCCAGGAAATGCCTTTATACCAAATGGCACGCATTTCAAGAAAAGTACGGCCTTTCTCATCATTAAAATATTATAATATTTTAATATATTCCTTTTCAATAGTTTGAGCGCACTTTTATAATATTTAAAGTTATTAAAATATTATAATCCCCCTTTTGACATTTAAGTGATATAAAATATAAATAAAGTCAATGTGACTTTATTAAAAAGGCGTTTTAAGTTAATAAATTAACTTAATCACTTAAAATTCCGTAATATGCTCAAAACTCAGGATAATCTCGTGCCGTCAGAAGCGATGAACTCCTGGAATGCCAACGCTCACTGTGATCTAAACACTGTCCACTGAAAACACGAACAAACAAACTCTAAAAAGCATCACCGACTTCATCCAAATCAAGCAGCCCACAAGGGTCCAATAGGCTAACACATCACAACTATGATCATGTCGAAACTGGGACATTACAGTAATCCTCTAGGATTCATGCTGCAACCTAGAGAAAAAAAACTATTGGGTAGCAACAAAGCCGAAGTTCCCCAATATCTCAAGGAACTTGTTATGTGAATCTTTCCCCCAAGAAAGATCAAGTCATGAAATAACCCTTTGAAAATAAAAAGGAAGATAGAAAAATAAAGATCCTTTGATTAAAATAGAGATTTAGTAAAGAATATTTATAAAAAACTTTTAAAGGGGAAGGAATACTCATTTATCTAAATAATTATTATTAGAGACTTTTGTGAAAGGGCATATTTGGAAACCACCCCTTAAAGGTTTATATAAAGTATTCATGTGAGACTTGGAAGGGCATGGAGATCGCTCAAGGAAGAAGAAGATGGTTTGGTGGGCTCTAGGCATGGGAGAAGGGGCACATGGGATGTGTCCAACTCAGGGTATGGGGTAAACCCGAGATTGCCCTAACTAGAGTTGATGCTTGGGAAGCATGTGTGTTGGTTCTGAATATGAATTGGTACTTCCTAGAGTGTCATAGCTATAAGGACCAAGACCACTAAAATCTTCCGACGATGAGAATGATCATTCCAAGTGCTCTAATTCAAATAAGTATTGGAAACCCTTAATGCTAGAAGATATTGGGAATATTAAATATATATGAATTTGACGATACTATAATTGAATTGTGTGGTTGTGTTATTCAATTTATTATGCTTATTATTTAATTTAGAATTCTTGCCAAATTATCACACGTTGTAGATTACATTAGTTACTTATACCCATTTTAATAACATTACATCTTGTAAATTATCGTAACTCTAATATTTAATCTATTAAATCTGTTGCTAATATTCAAAAAACTTTGAGAGAAAAGGGGTACTACAGAACTCCGAACTATGAACTAAAATACTCCATGGCACAACATTTCAAGTTAGTTGAATATTCAGACTATGCAAGCAACTTGAAAGAAGATAAATTTACTTTAGGTTCCCTCATGCATGTCGGATCAACAATCTCTTGGAAGTCAACAATGTAATTAGTCCTAGCTCTCTCATCAACAAAAATAGAATATGTAGCAACTTCAAAGGTAACAAGAGAAATTTTATGGCTAAAGGATGCTTGAATATTTGCAAGAGAAACAAATTTCTTCAATATCTCTCATGGTCGAGAACACTTTTGCAATCAAAATGGCAAGAAATTTAGTCTCTCACAACTAAACCAAGCACATCAATACAAAATTTCACATGACTTGGCATAATGTGAAAGATGACAATGTACAGCTAAAATACTACCCAACTACAGAAAAACTAACCAACATTCTAACCAAAGACGTGGAAGAGAAATTTTAAAAATTTAGAGCCATGCTTGACCTCACAATAACACCTTAGGATTAAGGGGGAGTGTAACACAATGTACGTAATCCTTGGAGTAGGTAATAAATGAAATAACAATAGAAGTTGAACAATCATCTCAAAGTTGAATTGAATAGTCATTCATGTTGATAAATATGTACTTTGTAACACAATTTAAAGTTTATGAAATTGGGTTTCACTCTTCTATTTCAAAGTTCATTTGCAATCAATTTCCTAGTTTGACATATCAATACTTAAATAATAAGTTGACTAGGCAATATGTCCATTACTTTTAGAAAGAGAGAGAGCTTCTACTATATTATCTAAACTTGTGAAAACAACGGTTACTTGTAAACAAAGGTAGATTTCTACCACAAATCCTACATGTGTTTCCATGTTCTTCATGATGCAATATGCAAACTACGATTGAGGAATGCAATTAAATACAAATGCCAAATACTACCCCTCCCCTACCTAGATACACATCTCTATGTATTGGATACCAAATACAAATTTGATATGCGTGGATACAAGATGGATATCATATATGTATCCATATATGAGCCAAATATTTGAGCTATATCTTAGATGTCTACATATAGTACCACGCTATCCAAAGCCCTATCTAACATACTAGCATTCCATTTACACTACATTGACATGGAAAACTAAAGGCAAATGGAATTTAATCACTTGGGTTTAAAGTAGTGAAAAACTTGGAAAAATCTCTAGAAACTAAAAAATAATGAAATATTCATATAAATTGGGGGGAAGTAAAATATTCATAAAATTCTTCCTGAAATTGAATTTCAAATATAGTGCATAGAGATAGGAACAAACATGAGACATAAAAATTGAATTTGTTCAATATTTCCAGTTATACATTGTAAACTGTTGAGCCAAGACTTTTGTCTCAAATTTTCAATCAATTACAACTTAAAAATTAGAATCTTTGATTTACAAATTCTAAAATTTTGATGTAAGAAAAACGTGCAAATCCTTCATTTGCAAATTCCTTGGTGCCCCCGTACTTTGGAAATTTCATAGTTTAAATCATAACAATGAAGGAAATTTGAAAAAACAAAGTATTTATAGGAAAAAAAGAATTTTTTGAAAACTATTCAATAATTAAGTACTTCTAAAGTTTTACCTAGTTTTGGGAAAAAACAAGAGGCGTTGCCTCAAATCAGTACAATCTGAGGGCCAATCAGCAATTACTCATGACTCACGAGTCACGAGTAATCAAAAGCTTTTTCCAATTTCTGTTTCTATGATATGAAGTTTAGGGTTATAAAAAAAATTTAGAAATTGCAAACAAAAATGGAACATTACAAAAATTGTTCTACACAAATATATATTAGAAATTCATATATAAACTAAGAAAATAAATGTCTTCAAATATAGAAACCACTATATATGTAGTCCAGCGAGTGTGAGTATTAAATATGGAGCGTTACCACAATGAAGACCTGGTTCCAATTCCCCCTAGGAACCATTGGGCAACCTCCTATAGTGTTAATGTAGCTAAAAGTACACATTTTACATGCCCAGGAATGGAGCTCTTGTTTCCGTCCAATGGGATGAGGAGCTGGTAAACCCTCCTTTCACAAATGCCATAATATATAGAAATAAATATTTTAAATGTTACATTCTATGCTGTTGATGTATAACTATAAATGGAGTATATGTGTATATTTATAAAATCCAGCCATATCTTTGGGTCTTGAAAATTTATCATAGCCACATCAAATACCATAGTTGTTTCCATGCAACTCTGATTTTAACACAACAAGCTTGTTCCACTTTTATTTTGAGATTTTCACTAGAATTTGTGTATCTCAACCACAAAAGGAATTGTCAAAAGATGTAATATGTTCATGAGCAAGATCCTACCATATTCACTAAACTCAAATGCAGAGCAAATTTTAGATAATAAAAGAAAATCCTTGACAGCTATGTACATCAGCTTACATGATAGTAGAAGTAGTTGTGCAGACGTAGTAGGTGGTACTTGTCAGCAGGATCATGCTTGTTCACTAACTTTAAAAGTTTGATTTCATCAAGACATTGATCGAAATATTCTTTGTTATTTTTTATGATTTTCAAACATAAATCCATCCCCGTGTTTAAATCATGAACTTGTACAACATTGCTGAATACTGCAGAGCCAAGATTTTGAATTACATGATAGCGCCCAGCAATCACAGTGTTTAGAATTGCATGATAGTCTTTAACTTCCTCATAACCAGTTCTGCAAAAAAACACTTAAAGGTTGAAACTGAAGTGACTATCCAGAAAAGTATCGATCATAAATTTAAACTATCCATAGTACTAGTGTTCATTCAAAGTATATGACATAATCAAAGAAGAATTTTTGTGATCAACCCCCACAAGTATACTACTCATCAAGGAAACAAATTGCTCAATTTATGAGAATTGATAATTATCCAGTTGCAGAAAAAATTATTGTATAGAATTACAAGTATGATGATGTTCATGCATGCAACAATTTTGTGATAAATACCTGTTTCTTCTATGAACAATCTGAAGATCAAATGTTTCAAACTGATCTTGCTGTTCCTTGATCTGTTGAATCAATTGTCCTAAAGATGCAACTTCTTCATCCTCTACCCTTTCTGCATCTCCATCTTTCATAAGATCATTCAAATTTTCTCCCTCCTTTCTTTCTATCCCCATTCTTTCAACATCTTCATAATTGAAGTGTGTGCAGACGATAGACTCCATTGTATGTATCTCATCAACAACTTTTCCATCTCTCACACTCCAAACAGGCAAAGAATTGTCACTCTCCCTTCCCGATGCAACCTGAATGTCACTGGAACCAGCCATATTGTGACTAGAATATTTTTTCCCATTGAAAAATACCATATTCCTGTTATTTGAGAGAAAGGACTTCTCAGGTTCTGCCTTAAATTCTGCAACATCACCCACAGCAGAAGATGAAGGAAAAGAGACACCTCTAAAATCAAGAGAACGACTGTAAGGATTTTGACTATCCAGGCCATTAGGCCTTTCTTTGACAGCATCTTTGATGAAGCATTCCTCTGTGTCACTCTCTCCAGATTGACTGCCATGAACAGCTCTATAATGTCTCCAAGAATCAGAGTGATACCTGACAACATGATGGTCCTCCACTTCCTGCCCTTTCTTGACTTCTTGAGCTCTGTCAATACTGTTGTCAGAACTGATGCTTCTATCATATTTAACTGGCTTATCATACGAACCTAAGCCCTCAGTAATCCCCATGATATGATTCCTCACGTTAGTGTCAGTGCCTTCATAACCACAGCTCCCAACACCAGTAGACCTCATCAATCCATGATGATCAACAAAGTAAAAATTACTGGCCTTAGATCGCTGAATGTTATCCCCATCCCTTAAAATTTCAACTCCACTTTGCTCTTGTGAAAAACCTTGCCACTCAGGGCCAGTTTGTAGTGAGTTTGTTTCCCGGTTACTAATCAGCTTTCCATCATAGTTACAAGTCATAGGTGATCCTGAAGTATTTTCTGATTGAACTTTTAATTCAGTATTTGATTGAAAATGTTGCTCCACTGAAAAGTACGAGTTTTCTGCAAAGATTTGGTTATCATGTTCATTTTTCTTGTTATTGCTGTCTTTCCTATCCCTAGATCTCCATTCTTCATTTTCGGTGGGATAATATATCTCATTATTGAAAAGCCAAGTGTCATTTTCTATAGGCTTCCTAATGTAACCAAGATCATTGTCATTATCAAATATACCAGAATCCCATTGTGCTGTCTGATAGTTGGACGGTTGTCTGCTTCCTACAGTAAGCTTCTTCCCTAGCCATCATATATTGAATATTTAGAATAAAGAAAAAAAAATGACATAAAAAGATTGCCAAAATTATATCTTTCTGCAAAATAGAGAAAATGGCATACACAAGACTTAACAAAAATTTCACACTTTTAGAAATCCACCTCATTTATTGTTTCTATACTGCTGATATGAAAAATTTCCTCTTATTATACGTGTTTTCCTAATAGCCTTAACACAGAATAAACTTCTATGAGCCCCCATACCCCTTGCAATAACAAATATCATATTCCACTAAACTAATTACATGTTCTCATTATACAGATTATTCTCAATCTGCAGTTGTATGCTGTCATACATTTGCCAATGGATAAAAAGGGTTATAACTGTATGCCCTCATTCTAGAGATGTATACTTTCACTTTACAACTGTATGCAATCACACTCTTGCTCCTTCTACATTTGTACACTCTCTTTCTACACATGTACATTGTCATTCAGCAGCTGTATGTGGCCATTTGATAGCTGTACACCACAGCTCCATACAGTGACAGATTTGTTCTTTCTACAAATGCATGCAGTCCAAAAAAATTGAATGTGATATATGTTGTATGAATTTTTGTTTTTTCTGTGAATATATATACATACATACATATATATACATGTAGATATACATACATACATATGTATGTATGTATGTATGTATGTATGTATGTATATCTACATGTATATATATATATATGTATGTATGTATGTATGTATATATATATGTATATCTATGATATCTACATGTATATATATATATATATACATATATATATATATATATATATGTATGTATGTATGTATGTATTCAGAAAGTGTTGAAAGGTAGAAGGTCCCTTGCAAAGCATTCAGCTTGTGAATATATCATTTAAAATAAGTCTCTAAGATTAGTTTGAGAAGCCTAGAAGCTACATCATCAAGATAAGGATTACAATGTAGATATAGTTTTCAGCAGTGATAAAAAAACAGATCATAAGAAGAACCCTTGATTACCCAATATTCGTTCAATGACACCTCCCTACATTAGGCTGCAAAGGATGGCCTCCTTCCACATTCAAAGTCCATCCCGTAGCACCTTGATAAGGGATATCAGCATGAACATTCCAAGGTTTAGTTTGACTTTACCTTTATTGACATTCAAGTTCTTTGGAATTTGGAACTGCTTTGGCACTTGATATTGCTTGAAATGCTGCACAGGAACAGCTCCCTCTCTTTGAAGGTGATAAGCATTGAAGATCCTCTCTATGGTTTGCATTCTATTTTGAAAACCTTCGTTGTAAAGCCTGAGTATGCCCAGCCCCTCTTCTTGTTTGGTAAGAGAGTTCAATTATGGCCTTGTGGCTGTATTTAATAGACTGCAGATTGCTAAAGAGCATGTTGAAAGCTGGAGAGTATGAACATGCTGAGCAGTCTGGAGTTCATTAGCTTTGGAAAGGCTGCTTAAAGAGTCATTGATATTAGCTAAGGCTATGTGGATGGAGGAGTTCTTGGTTGTAATTAGTATTTACTGGTTTACCAGAGAGCAAAGGTTAGACTCCAACCCAAAGGGATGTTGGATGGTAAAGGCGGACATGTTGTCTACAGAGACAAAGAAATTGGAATAGGGTGGACAGACTAGGAAGGAGATTGGATAAAAGAAAGGTGCTTAGACCTTGTGAAAAACTCAGCAGTGAAAGATACCTTTGTGGGAGTAATATAGTTGGTGATAAGGTTTGTTTGTACTGGAGAGAAAGCAGAAATGATACTGTTTTAGGTTTTCAGAGAGCAAAATCAGCTTGGTATGAATTCAGACCACACTCAACAGCATTGTACATGTGGTAAACATCTCCCATGGACTCATTATCAGGGATGATTGTGACTGCTCCCTGCACTTCAGAATCCATGTTATTAGCAGCCAACTTCACAATGCTTTTTCTTTCCTGCATGAATGTTCTCAGGGGCTGATTGTATTGTTCAGGAATTTGCAAGTGCGGCAGGTGAGGCTGGTATATATAGATTTATTAATCAACTGTAAAATTCTCCTGGAACCATTTTTTCTTGGATTTTTTAACTCATAAATGTGGTGTCAAATCTAAATCTCTTAAGAATTTATTGCAGTTAATGCACAGTACCTCCAGAATGTGATGCTTCAATGAATGATGTGCAACCTGGATCACATTAGACAGAAAGAAAGAAATCATATTAATGTCCACAGATGACCAAAATAAACTCCTGGTAGAAATGTGTCATAATGGGTATGTTATTAATGTTCAACCCTAGCCTGATTTGGAATATCCATATATCACTGTCCTCACCAATTGATACCCAGAAAGCCATCTTGGATCCAGTCATTAAAGCCCGCCACACTCAATCCACAATAATAGGCAGCTTCTCCAGGATGAAATAAACATCTGACAGCTGATCTCCTCCTAGATTGTTTGTAGTTCCTAGGTTTGAAATTAAATGTGATGATTACTGCAAGGATGAGATCATACCATGGGCTTTGCTTGACAGTGGATAGGTTACTATTCATGTTAAATGCCTTTGAAAAGGCCATCTGCCTAGTCAATGCAAGCTGCTGGCTTGATTTTACCTTTCATTCAAGTTTCTTTTGGTAAGATCTTTTTATTTAGAAGCCCCTTGTGTATCATGTAGGCGTTCTAATGGTTAGGATTTGTGAAGGAGGTTCCATTTTTGTTTTTAGTAGTTTACCAACTTAACACAAACCCAAGATATATCCCAAGCTCAGAGCTATTTAGGCAAATTTGTCCTATAGGAACCATGTCACTGCTGATGTGAACAGAAGAAGAAGAGTACATGCAAAGGTGGCATTTATGCTTATGTATTTTTCCATTGTGCCATGGTGGCTTACTTCTAATAGTAGCTATTGTCAGTTCAAGGCCACAGAATAGACTAAATTGACACATGCAAATAATAATCGTCAAGCAGGTGCATTTAGCATACCTCAAACAGAAGTTGCTTCAGATATGCTGTGGCCTTAATGGATATTCCATTTAAGTGTGCTTCCTTTGTGGGATGTGCATAGGTGACCATGATTACATATCTATTACCTGTTGTTTAACTTTTACCATTTGTGGGTGGATGAAAGAGCAGTCCATTGGCAATGGCCCACAGATTATACTAGTAAAAAATTCAAGTACTTAGTGATGCACAGCATGATTCCCTCCATTTATTCTTTCTTGGTTATCCCTTGGGAACATGTAAGTTATGAGCTTTGAGAGACCAAACAAACTCCCTAGATTCATTGTTCCCTTTGATTGCCTTGTTGGCAAGGTAGTTGTAATTTTATTGGTTGTTTGAGCCTTATGCCAAAGCCTGATCCCTATGACTCCTTTTAGAAGTTTGGTTGTATGAACTAGCCTCCCTATTGAAGAATGACTGATTGTACCTTGTTGGTAATAGAACAAAATCACCTTCAATGAAAAGGTTTTGTGTATTCATAGCCTTTGCTATGTGAACTCCACCTCCAAGCACCACAAATTCGGTCATGTTGTTTTGCACTCCTGAATATTGCATATAGGCAGCCACAAAATTTCTTGAAGATTTAAGTACACCCCATACCTAACATTCCAAGATTGCTTTGAGAAAACCCATCAAAATATATATTTATCCAACTAGAAGAGGAAAGGATCCACTGTGGCTTTCAACAGTGTACCTTGGGGATATGTCTTTGAGGCTAAATACATGCCCTGCCTGCATTCAGGAAAATCTTTCCTCCTCCCAGGTCCCAATTTTTCCTGATTTTCAAGGGACATCCCTCATTTTTTGCAAGTTTTTGGGGATGGCCTCCCATTCCCAACATCCCTTTCACATTCTAGAGGCCTTAGGCTATCCCTCATCTATAAAAGACTTGTAGATTAAAAATAAACTAATGCCTTTATGGGGGGCTCACAATGCCCCCAACATAAAGATAATTTTAAACACCCAAAGCCCTGGCCTATTTTACAATTTAATTTTGCAAGTAACAAGAGGAAATCTGAAAAGACTACATTCATCCAAAACTAAAATGTCATTGCAAATTCGGCACACTATATATAAATTTTAAAATTTTAAGTTCTTTTCACTTTAGGGTGTTTTTAATTTTAAATTTTATATATATTATTTGAATAGCCCTTCCCCAAATCAGAAAAAAAAGAAAAACAAAATCTTGTCTCCAAAACCCTATCCCTGAATTCCATCGTACTAGAAAATCAAAGAAAAGGAGTTTGAGGTGTGATGTGTTTGTAAACGCTAAGCCTAGCAGTGATGACCTCATTGAAATTCGGGGATTAGAAGTATGTCTGCTTCTCATGCAAAAAAGTATAGTGGGTGCAATTATTTGGTTTCTGACTGCTCAACAAAGAATTTCCTTAAAGATTAAGGCATTAGTGAAAATTCTGTGGTTTAATTATTTCCATAGATGCCAAAAAATGAACCCTAGTGCAAGCCTATGAATGGATTTTAGTGCAAGTACGTGGCTGCTATAGATACACCATTTTTTGAGTTTGCCTATTATGTTGTCAAATTGAGTTAATTGTGCTTGAAATATGTATGTACTGTAGGACCATATATCTTGGATAGTTGGTATCAGATTAGGAGATGTTGAGCAGTTTCTTCTTCCCATGAGCAGTTGGAACTAATAATTGGCCCTGCAAAACTCCTTTTACTTAGCTTGTCATAAGTTAGAATCTTAGTGTGGACTGTCATCCATAAGAAGCATTGTATTTTCAGTCATTCAAGTGTATTCCGTATGATTCCCCAAGGAGGTGACTTTCTTAAGGGATGAGCAAAATAGATTCATATACATATGTATTTGTACTCTCTTGTGTTGGTGTGGATCTATCTTGGCTGATCTTCGTCATATGCATAACATACACCCTCAATTTGCCCTTGGTTTTTTTTTGTGTTTTGATGTGGTTTTGAAATGTATTTTGCAATAGCTTGAATAGACAATTGAAGTGCAGATAATAAAGGAATTTGCAGCGATTGAATTAAATGACCCCCTTATAATTTTTTCAATTTTTAACACATCAATCTTCACCCGTTGGCGTTAGCATTCAAATCAATTGACGAAAGTAACCCTACGCCAAGAATGTTCACTCAAACCCAAGGTGTGTGAGGTGATATCATATGGCATTGGGGATCATTAGTAACAAACTAAATGAAAGTACAATGTTGGAAATGTAAATTATGCAACTCGACCACTTATTCAAAGGGAGTGATTTTGACAGCTCAGCCGATCAACATAATGTAGAATGCAAGTACAAGGAAAATAAATGGGCGGCTTGCCGACCCCTTCCGCTTGTTCAGTAGGCAGTACAAAAAGTAAGACGGTGAGGCATGTCTCTTCCACCAAGGGTGGGAATGATAATGCTTTTACAAAAAGTAAATAAGGCAGCGAGGCCAGCCTTCTTCCACTAATAGTGGGGATTACAAGAAATATGCAAAAGTATTAAAGAGCTGATCAATACTACTAAACAGCTTTACAATTAGAATAAAATCTGCAAGAAGCCAATAGTTAAGCTACCCAAGAAACTGTAAATGTTTTCAATGTTTTTCCAAACTTCAAGAGACTCTCCACTATGAAAAACCACACCTCTAAACCAACTTCTAACAATCTGATATAACAGACCAGCAAATTGAAATTACAAACCAGTAACTAGAAAACTCACCAAAATACTCCTAACTGGAATATTCCGAACCAATTTTTTTTGTTTTTTCAATTTTCAGATTACAACAATTCACTCGTTAAGGTTAGAAGATAAACCAAAACGTGTTGAAACAACTCTAACCAAGATGTACACCAGGATCCCGATGTGGGCAAGGTGTGAGCATTGGTCAGAGGATCTAAAAACAATTTGCTTATGCAGGAACTCTAACCAAGAATGGCGCCAATGATGGCGAGCATATGGTCAGAGGATCTTCTACTCTAATTGCTGAAGGGAACTCGACACCAAGTATGTGCTACCCAATCTAGGATGGAGTGAGGGGCAACCATATGGCGGAGTGTTACAAATTACAATGCTTGAAAAGAAATGCTGGAAGCTGAAAATACTCAACACCCAGAATGTGCTTGCTAACCCAGAGTGGGAGAGTAGCTACCATAGGGCGGAGATGAATTAAATGCAATAACACTTGCTGAAAGTAAAGATGAGCATTACAATTCGACAGAGCAAGATTCTAAATTGCTGTCAGTACTACTGCCAGCTTACAATAAGAAAGATGAAATCTTGCTAACAATACAGATCAGCATATAAATAGAGTTGTACAATATTAGTGAATTTCTTTGCTGAGAAGTAAAGATTAACGGAAATGGCACTAAACAGATCCAACCTTTTCTCCAGACTTGGGCAATCCTCAATGAAGTCTCCACATTGCTTTAAAAGAATTCTCACCACCATCCAATGAAGAAATTGGCAGATTTCTCCAAACTGTATAACAGACCTGCACCTTTCAATAAATAACCAGCAACAGAGGATTTCTTGAAATGCTCGGAACTCACTCTCTAGTTACTCAAACTGCATGATATCTATGGCAAAACACTAATAGAATGGAGGCGCTCAAACTAAGAACAAAGAACAGACTCAAAATGGCAGACTTTATTAAATGCACGATTTCCAAGACACCATAAATGGTATGGCCCAGCACAGGGGCGATTTTGCTTTTAAAATTCAGATCCTTTTCTAAAAAATCTACAAATTTGCACACAGGGGTGCCTTGCCTAGATGGAAGGAATTATGAAATACCCATAATGAATTTTTTGTCTTTTTTGGATTTATGACCAAAACATCAAATCTGCTGAAGCTAAAATGCAAAAACCAGAAACCTCTAATATGCAAAATCTGAACCTAATTAAACAAATGCAGATTACAATGCACAAATTCCAATGAACTCACAAACTAGACTAAAATCACCACTAGTTGTTGTCTTACAAACAAGAAGCAATGCCCGAGCTAGGAGGCCTTCATTCCTCGAAGCAAACCCAGAGCCAAACCGGCAGCATAACAGTACTGTAGACCAAAGATGCCAAATGATGATCAAAGCCTTCCTTTTATAATTTTCTCGTTGACTTCTCGAAACCCTAAACTCCTCTTCAAGACAAAACCCTAATCTTTTCCAAAGATGGTGTCCATTTCCTTCAAGCTTAATATTGACTTTTAATTAAAATCAATACTTTGATAAATGCGTCCACTTTCTTGTTTTGACTTTGGGAAACATATAAAATATAAAATAAACATTAATGAAGGCGCCACCCTCAAAAAGACCACTTTTCAAAACAACATAAAGTCAATAGACTAGGCCAAGGGGTCAATGTTCGAATATAATATTAAAACGTGACTTTTAATTAAATATATCAACTTATCTCTCCAATTGTGCCCTGAAGCCAATAATGACCAAGTCAACTAACCAAACTGGAGTAGGAAGTCAACCATGCTGAATCCAACTGAAAAGCTGCCAAAAATAGAATTTACTAAAAATAGTAAATTCCAGAAAACGCTCAGAATGCCGAAATGAACATACCACTGCGAAGCTCTCTGAAAACCCAGAAAGAATCTGTCATTGAATCCACCAACTCCGAGCAAAGACATCCTTAAAAATAGGAAGCCCTAATTTTACCTTCCGACTAACCTTCGGGTTTCCAGAAAAAGGCCAACGGTCACTGGCATTATCAGGTTTGAGAAGGGGACATTACAGTCCGCCCTCCCCAAGATTGCTTGTCCTCAAGCAATCGCAAACCAGGATGCTACAGAATCTCATCACTTTCCCAAGTCGCATCCTCCATAGGCAGGTTCTTCCACTTCACCAGGTATTCTCTGGTGGTTCTTCTCCTCAAAGAATGTTCTCTGAAATCAAGTATCTCCTTTGGAATTAGAACCAACTGTCCCTCTTCATCCAAAGGTGGCAACTGTGATGAAGGAACCACATTATGTCCAAGTGCCTTCTTGAGGCGAGACACGTGGAAGACATTATGCACTCTGCTATCAGAAGGTAGCTCTAACTCATAAGCTACTGCCCCAACTTTTCTGATGACCCTAAATGGCCCATAGAAACGTGGTTTGAGCTTCTCAACTCCACTCTTCTTGAGAGTAGACTGTCTATAAGGTTGTAATCGGAGATAAACCATATCCCCAACCTCGAAAGAACGCTCAACACGCCTCTGATCAGCATACAACTTCTGCTGATTCTGTACAATCTGCAAATTATCCTTCAAGGATTTCATGATGTCTTGACTTCGCTGCAACAAATCCTTGGCCTGGGGTGCTTTGCTGTCACCAAACACCAAATCGGCAAAGCTAGGTGCTTCATACCCATAAAGAGCCAAGAAAGGAGACATCTTAATCGACATATGGAAGGTAGAATTGTAGCAGTACTCGCCTATATGCAGCCACTTAACCCATGCTCTTTGCTGCTCTGAAACATAGTTTCTCAAGTAGCCTTCCAACCACTTGTTCACTACTTCAGTTTGTCCATCTGTTTGGGGGTGGTAACTAGTGCTTGGAGTGAGCACAGTACCACTCATTCTGAAGATCTCTTGCCAAAAAGTACTTAGGAACTTGCTGTCCCTATCACTCACAATGTTTTTTGGCAATCCATGCAGCCTAAACACTTCACGAAAAAACAGATCTGCAACTTGTGCCACTGAAAAAGAGCTGGTAATGGCGAAGAAGTGAGCAAATTTGGTTAGCCTATCCACTACCACATAAATACAATCCTTCCCTTGGGCCTTGGGCAACCCTGTGATGAAATCCATCGAAATGCTTTCCCATTTTTGATTGGGAATAGGGAGTGGTTGCAGCAAACCGGCTGGTAAAGTATGCTCATTCTTATTCACTTGACAAACAGGACACTCCTGAATGTAGCGTTGTACTTCTCCCTTCAACCCTTTCCAAGAAAACCTTTCTTGGATCTGCCTATATGTCTTGAAAAATCCTTGGTGACCAGCAACTGGAATATCATGAAATGTCAAAAGAATCTTCTTTTTAAGCTTAGATTCAGCCACCAAAAAGATTCTTCCCTTATAGTGTATCAATCCCTCAATCACCTTGTATCTTTCATCCTAAAAAGTACCCTCAATAATGCTGGTTGCAAACTAATTTTTGGCATAAACAGCAAGCAACATGTCTCTCCAATCTGCAGTAAGCTCACACAACGAGCTAAGATGGGGTCTCCTGGACAGAGCATCAGCCACAATATTATTTTTCCCTTTGACATATTCAATGTCAAAGTCATAAGCTTGAAGCTTACTCACCCACTTCTATTGCCTCTCGTTCAGATCCTTCTGATGCATGAAATGTTTGAGGCTATTGTGATCAGTCATGACCACGAACTTGTTCCCCACCAAGTACTGTCTGAACTTGGCTAATGCATGCATAATGGCAAGCATTTCCTTGTCATAAATCGAGTATGTTCTTTCAACACCCTTTAGTTTTCTGCTCTCAAACACAATAGGGTGTTTGTGTTGCATCAGGACAGCCCCAACTCCTTCACCTGATGCATCACATTGCAGCTCGAATGGCTTGGAGAAATCTGGAATAGCCAGAACCGGACACGAGCTCATGATCTTCTTAAACTTGTCAAAAACAATTTGAGCCTTTTCTAACCAACAAAAAGCTCCTTTTTGGTGAGATCAGTAAGAGGAGCAGCATTCTGTGAATATCCTTTTACGAATCTCCGATAGAAACCACAAAGACCCAGAAAACCTTTCAACTGAGTCAAGTTCTCAGGAGGTGGCCAATCAACTACTGCTTTGATCTTTTCAGGATCTACCTTCACTCCCTCAGCACTGATTATGTGGCCCAGGTACAGTAATTCCTCCAATCCAAATTCACATTTGGATGCTTTTGCAAACAAACTCTCAGATTCCAGAATACTAAGCACTTCCTCCAAGTGCTTGAGATGATCTTCCCAAGTCTTGCTGTAAATCAGAATGTCATCAAAAAATATCAACACAAACCTCCTTAACTAGTTCTGAAAAACTCGGTTCATGCAAGACTGGAAGGTAGCCGGAGCATTAGTCAACCCAAATGGCATGACTAAAAATTCAAAATGGCCATAGTGACATCTAAAAGTTGTCTTCTCCACATCCGATTCTCTCATTCGAATCTGATGGTAACCCGATCTTAAATCGATCTTCGAGAAGAACTTGGCCCCATGTAGCTCATCAATGAGCTCATCTATCCTGGGAATGGGGTATCTATTTTTGATGGTGCTTTGATTCAAAGCACGATAGTCCACACAAATGCGCATGGTACCATCCTTCTTCACAAGAACCACGACAGATGCAAAAGGGATCTTGCTTGGGCGAATGAAACCCATCTCCAAGAGTTCTTGAATATTCTTCTCAATCTCATCCTTTTGCCTCTTCGGGTACCAATATGGGGTTGTAATTACCTGTTTAGCTCCTTCCTTAAGCTCTATGATATGTTCTGAACCCCATTCAGGTGGAGGTCCAGGAGGCAAATCAGCAAAGACTTTGCTCTTTTCTGTGAGTAGAGACTGAACATCAGGAGGATAGTCTATCTTAGTCTCAACCAGACTAGCAGGAAGGATCATGCACTCTGCAACCCATTCAGCTTGATCGTGACGGATCAGCCTTGCCATTCTTTTGAATGACACAACCTGAGGGCCCCCATTGGACATTCCCCTTAGTACTATCTTCTTCCCATCGGATTGAAACTTGAGCTCCATAGTTTGCAGATTCAAAGAGATCTCCCCAAGAGAATGCAGCCATTGAATGCCTAGAACGGCATCAGTATCTCCAATGTGGACTACATAGAAGTCATCCTTGACTTCGTAGTTTCCCAATTGCATGGTCATGTTCGAGATTTTCTTGGTGCAAGAAATATGGAATCCATCGGCAACCATGACCTTGAAGCCTTCAAACTCCTCTGTTTGCAGCCCCTTCTTTGCTACCACGACTTCATCAATGAAGTTATGTGTTGCTCCAGTGTCAATCAAGGAAACGATTCGCTGCCCTTTGATCATCCCACGAACCTTGAATGATTCATTTCTTTGGAAGCTCGAAAGTTGAGCCAAGACTCCTCCACTTTCCTTCTCATCTCCGGACTCTTCTGGAGCTCTTTCAACTTCACTCTCTTCAAAATCAGATTGTTGGTCAGAAAAATCAGAACTACTTTCACCAGCAGAATAGTATTCAATCTGATTGAATTTAACTCCCTTAGGGCAAACATGATCTTGAGACCATTTTTCCCTACATCGGAAACACAACCCCTTTCTTCTAAGTTCGTTTAGGGTCTCTAGATCCAATCTTGTGACATGGGGATTGTGATGTTTAAACTCCTTGTGCTGAGGTCTCAAAGGAGGTCTATGCTGATGTCTTTTCCCTTTATCCCTTTTGTGAAAGGGTGGATTGGATTGGAACTTGGCCTTAGGAGCATCCCACTCCATGTTTCTTGCCTTCTTCATGGCCTCCTGTAGGGTTGGTGGATCAAAGGCTTTAATCCAACCTTTGAGTGGTTCCGTTAAACCTTTGCTGAAAAGGATCACCAATCTTCTCTCCGTGATTCCAGTCACCATAACTAAGTCTCTGAAACTCAGCTATGTAGGCATCAACTGTGCCATACTGCCTCAACTGTGCAAGTTCTCTGAAGTGTATTTCAGGGTCCTTTTTCTCAAACCTCTCGATGAGCCTAGTGGTGAACTCATCATAAGTTGTGATAGACCCATGACCCAAAGTAACTAGGCCATGGTACCACCACTCGTGCGCCACCCCATCAAGGTGTAGCGTAGCAAACTTGATTGCCTCTTCTTCTACCATGGGTCTGAGGGCTAGATAGTTATCCAGCTTCTGTATCCAAGCTCGGGCTGAACTGTTATCACTCCCGTCAAAGTGTGGAAGTATAACCTTGTTGACAGCTTGATACAAGTCTCCTTGAGTTGATGGTCTTCTTTGATCATAATATCTCCCCTGTCCTTTATTTTTCCTTTTATGATCCATAAAGTCATTGTATGACATATCCATCTTGATGTCGACAGGTAAAGAATCATACTCTGTACAACCAAGTCTCAACTGCTCCACGAATGAAGCATTCTCTTCAGGATCTGGCTGAGTGTTAACAAGTGCCACGAAGGTGGGTTTGAAGGGCCTGGATGAGACATAAGTGTGGTTTGAAGTATGCTGAGCCGCATGTCCATCATGCTGGTTGGAAGCACTGTGCTCTCCTCTATGCCCAGTGTTGTTCTGTGGAATAGTGTTCTGTCCCACTTTTCCCATCATGAGCGATACCATGTCCATCAAGGCATCCATCCATCTTTCTTTCGAATCTCTTTTCGGGACTCATTGACCTTTCTCTTCCTTTCCCACTATCATCTCTATTGTTGGTAAGCCTCTCGTTACCCCCAACTGATCTTTCACCTTCTGCCATATCTGATCCCTGAGAAGACTGTCATGTCCCCATTTTTGGCGAGCATCAGAGATCGTAAGATAAGCCTATCATGAGACCCTCGTAGGCTGATAGAGTGGTTAGAGGGTCGTTTCGGAGCTTGGCTCAGCTTCAGTTAGCAGAGATTGATCAGTAGTCTTTCGTTTTGGCTCAATCGGAGACTTTTTGCAGAATTGCTATTTTTAGCAGTTCCTGGCAGGCAGAGTGGGACCCCTGCTATTTTTAGCAGTATGGCTTTGGCAGTATTCGGAATCACTTCAGAGTTCGTCAGCATCAGACGGATCAGTCATCGGATGAGTATCGAGGAAGATATTAATATTTAATTGCATTAATTAAATATTAATTATTTAATGATTATAATATAAAATTATAATATTAATTTATAACTTAAGTGATTTCTCATTGAGGTGCGCCATCATTGAAGGGGCCAAAATTGACATTTGATTTATATTAAAATATTCAGCTGTGACTATGGAGAAATTAAAAGATTAAAATGTGAATATTTTATTAAAACCCTATTCTTAAGGAAATCGCACTTTTCAGCATAATAGTGGATTTGCCTTGGGTTTTGAGCCATTATGTGATTATTGGATTTTGAGAAACTGATCAAATTGATCTGAGCACAGAACCTTAGGGTTTGAACTCGAATTCCTTGGGGAACGAGCCATCTCCATCGGAAAGCAATTCAGAGGGTGTGAAATATCACTTGATCTATTGCCAGCAGAGGTTTTCTCACTCAGAGGAAATCATAGATCATCAGAGTTATTAATATTCAGGAATATCAGAGTAGATTTCAATCAGAAGCCTTTCAGTCTTTTAGGCGCACTCATACTGGAGATCTGGAGGTTTGTGGAGAGGCCGTACAAACCTTAGTTGTTGTAGCAGACCTGGCCGTACCTGTACCAGGCCGTACCAGTCAACTTTCTGGCCGTACTAGTTAGAAGAGAGCCGTCCTTGAGTTTCTGGAGGAAACGCCTTGTTTGAGATCATCTTTCATCATTTGTTGAAGGCGCCTAATCTTGGAGAACATATCTGAAGCACCAGACGGGAGGAGAACTCAATTCATCATTCAGCCGTACCAGCTACAGCAGTGCATTGATTGCAAATCAGTTTTGCCAGGTTCTTAATAAATTCCATTATTCTTGCTTGTATGCATCTGGGTATTTATGTAATCATTTCAAAAGATCAAAATAAATATACTGGCACTCTATTTCCATCAATATCAGAGTTATTTGATTTTTATTGAATTTATTTCAATTTCTTGCAAAAGCCGTACCATTCATTTATTGTTCAAAAAACTCTAAAATTGCAAAAAAAACCAAAAACGTCAGAAAAACCTAAAAACACAGTCAGAATCAGTATCAGGGGGAAACTAGGGTTTCTACAGTGGTATCAGAGCTAAATCCTGCCATCCTGAGGGTTTAGCCATCTTCTGCCAGCCGGAACCAGTTTGGGTCTTACCAGGTATTACACATTCAGGCGAGCTTTGGTTGACAGGCAACAGGGTTCGATCCGACAGCCGGAAAAACATGGCTGACAGGAATTACAGGACTGATAAAACAGAAAATCTGAGAACAGAGAATCCACATAACCACAGAGGTCAGAAAGGTGTAGAGGTTTTGCATGCACTTAGAGATCTTCGTGCAGGTCAACAGCGGTCCAATGGTGTATTACAGCAGTTGGCAGATGCACTGCAGAGATTAGGTACTCTAAGGAGATCGTCACCACATCGTGACGATGACAGGAGTGTTACAAGTTCACGGAGAGCTCCTAGGACAGTGTCACGGACAGCAGATAGGCCTACTAGGCCCACTTTCACGAGACAGGAGCCCGATGAGGCTATATCAGGTGAGAGGCATGAGGGTTTGTTCGTTGATACATTTAGGACAGCGAACGATGAGTGGCAGTTAGTATCACCTGAGATCAGCGGAAGGATTACCGTGGACAGAACACCACAAAACACAGAGAGAGAAGTAAATAGCATGTTCCAGGAGTATAGCATTCTACCGCAGAAAATTAAAAAGGAACTTCCTTTCTTGAGTTTCATGGATTTGCACCCGAGACTTTGTCATAAGACAGAGTTGGCAAGAAAGGAATATCTCACTTTAGCTCGTGAGTTGTTTACACCTGGAAGGGATAGAGATTTGGTATCCTCAGACTCCTATGAAGAAGGCAGAAATTTATGTGATGAGTTTGACAGGAGTGCTGATTTAATTCGAGAACACACTAGCACAGTTTTGGGTAATGACTTACCTACATCGTCCTTGCAGGAGGTGACTCAAGAAGTATCTACTATGGAGGCTACTTCTGATTTTTATGACAGCGATGGTAAAACTTCGCGTGAGCATGAGCCAACAGCTATTTCAGAGATGCAAAGTATCCCTGTTGAGTTGTCACGTGAAGAGACTCAAGAGTTGGGTACTACAGATGCAATTGGTGTTGAGAACTTATATCATGGTGAGTCTGATTTTCCGGATTAGACCTTCGAAACACAGCTAGAAGATTCTTATGTTGATATGGAATCTCAGAATCATGCTTTGGTTGAGCATGCAGTTGCTTTGGGAGTAGAAGCATGTGAAGATACTGTCATACCAGCAACTTCTACCGTACCAGTTGAGCCATCCTTTGAGGTACCAAGCAGCAGTACCTTAAATGCTGAGGTGTGCATGGATGAAAGCACACATGATGTTGCTTATCATGAGGTGAGTGATGACGAATCAGCGTCCTATCACAGTGCTTATTGTGAACCGGAAATCTTGTATGGGGGTCGTAAGCTTCAGAATCCTCATCATTTGGTTGGGCAACTACAAGTGAATGATAATATGATTGCCATCGCCCTTGAGCATTTTGACGTTGCTCGTCAGATGTTGTCTACCTATGGTTGGAGTCCTCCTTTGACAGATGAGCACAATGATAGTGGTTTTTCCCTTGCAGTGATACATGCACTCCGAGAAGCAATTGGAACGATGAAACAAAACTACCTAAAACTACTTGCGGACAGGGATTTCCTTCTCGAGTGGGATTGCATTTGTTATGATGCATTGAAGGGAAAGGAGGAGCAGATCGATGAGCTCACTCATGAGCTTGAGGTGACTAGGGACTCATTGCATAGCACCCAGTTGGCTCTTCGAGAGTCACAGTTTCAGATTGAGAGATTCACCGTGGCGTTGAGTTTAGCACAATCTTCACCATCTTTTGATATGGTTCAGTCTTCCATGGCAGCGGTTGGTGAGGAGTATACACCCATGGTTCATGGCAGTGAGGGATATTTTGAGGATGTGGTTACATCCATCTCGGTCATAGGAGCAGTTGGTACAGATAGGATGAGTGCATTGGATAAGAGTTGCAGTGAGCCACGTGTTGCACCAGGTTCTCTTGAGATTAGTCCCATGATAGGTGATGCACGGCAGATCATTGATAGTTCCTGTGACATGGTTGTTGATTCACGAGGGAGTTGTGTGACAACCCTCGACACTTGTCCAACTACACAGAAGATATTCAGAGTCTCATCCAGTAGGGAGATTGGTACTTATGTTGATTCGTTTCCCTCTCCTGGAAGTGAATCAATGATTTTATCCGATGCAGTTGACTATGATCGGCAGCTGGTTGAGCCAAGTCAGAAGTACAATTCAATTTATTATTCCAGCGATTCAGAGATGGATGATTCAGATCCGGATGGAGTGATTGTGCAGTTTGTGAACAATCCATTATTTGAATTTGATGGTGGTTTGGTCTATGATAATCCACTCTTCGAGTTGGAAGCTGATCGTACTCTTGATGCTAGTTCTTGGTTGGGTGATAATCGTAGTGTTTGGGATTGTTCCAGTGCATCGCAATTCCAAACAAGACTCACAGAGGAGTTTAATGGGGTGTACACGGTGAGGAGTGCTTATAGTTTTTCCTTTGATCCACCTGTACATGATTCATATTCGATGCACAACACTTGTGCACAGGGTGATTCTCTCAGTACAGTCGAGGGGAGTAATTCATTATTGTGTGCAGGGTTACCATCTTCACAAGATGGGGTTGGCGGCTGCAAGTACTGGACTCAGCAGTTTGCGGGGTATTACTTCCAGGGACAGCAGTCAGTTATCCATCATGCCGATATGTATTTGACAGGGATTGATACTTCTATATCGCAGATTTTTCATACGGGTACATGGGTACAGGGCGACTATGGTGTTAGTTGGCATGATGGCTGGGTTAGTTATCACATCCATGAGGGTTTAGCGGAGGACAGGGAGAGATTCAGTGTAGCAGATGCTTCTAGAACTTATTTTCTCCACATGACAGATGGATGTGAATTCAGATTGTACTGGGATCCAGGTGGCGACAGCTTTGGCACTGAGTATTGGATGGGTCCCACTGGGTTACTTCACTATTCTCAGCATGGTGAAGTTGGAGGCAGTAGAGCGCAGTGGCAGCCTGAGGAGGACCGTCACGACAGACTTTTACGCTGGGTTTGGGATCCAGGTATTGATTGCGCAGTTGAGTTTTTGATGATGCTACAGGAGACAGATCGTGATGTGTGGGACATTTCACAGTTTTTTCTTTTGGGCCTTCCGAGGATCGGAGTTTTCTTTGCAGTAGAGATTGCTTGGGGTCAAGCAATTTTAGGGAGGGCGGACTGTCATGTCCCCATTTTTGGCGAGCATCAGAGATCGTAAGATAAGCCTATCATGAGACCCTCGTAGGCTGATAGAGTGGTTAGAGGGTCGTTTCGGAGCTTGGCTCAGCTTCAGTTAGCAGAGATTGATCAGTAGTCTTTCGTTTGGCTCAATCGGAGACTTTTTGCAGAATTGCTATTTTAGCAGTTCCTGGCAGGCAGAGTGGGACCCCTGCTATTTTTAGCAGTATGGCTTTGGCAGTATTCGGAATCACTTCAGAGTTCGTC
Organism: Sequoia sempervirens; assembly: GCA_007258455.2. Classification (NCBI taxonomy): domain Eukaryota; kingdom Viridiplantae; phylum Streptophyta; class Pinopsida; order Cupressales; family Cupressaceae; genus Sequoia; species Sequoia sempervirens. The sequence continues at coordinate 558,037,412 of VDFB02058242.1, forward strand.
AGCATCAGACGGATCAGTCATCGGATGAGTATCGAGGAAGATATTAATATTTAATTGCATTAATTAAATATTAATTATTTAATGATTATAATATAAAGTTATAATATTAATTTATAACTTAAGTGATTTCTCATTGAGGGGTGCGCCATCATTGAAGGGGCCAAAATTGACATTTGATTTATATTAAAATATTCAGCTGTGACTATGGAGAAATTAAAAGATTAAAATGTGAATATTTTATTAAAACCCTATTCTTAAGGAAATCGCACTTTTCAGCATAATAGTGGATTTGCCTTGGGTTTTGAGCCATTATGTGATTATTGGATTTTGAGAAACTAATCAAATTGATCTGAGCACAGAACCTTAGGGTTTGAACTCGAATTCCTTGGGGAACGAGCCATCTCCATCGGAAAGCAACTGTGAAATATCACTTGATCTATTGCCAGCAGAGGTTTTCTCACTCAGAGGAAATCATAGATCATCAGAGTTATTAATATTCAGGAATATCAGAGTAGATTTCAATCAGAAGCCTTTCAGTCTTTTAGGCGCACTCATACTGGAGATCTGGAGGTTTGTGGAGAGGCCGTACAAACCTTAGTTGTTGTAGCAGACCTGGCCGTACCTGTACCTGGCCGTACCTGTCAGCTTTCTGGCCGTACTAGTTAGAAGAGAGCCGTCCTTGAGTTTCTGGAGGAAACGCCTTGTTTGAGATCATCTTTCATCATTTGTTGAAGGCGCCTAATCTTGGAGAACATATCTGAAGCACCAGACGGGAGGAGAACTCAATTCATCATTCGTCGCTAGCTACAGCAGTGCATTGATTGCAAATCAGTTTTGCCAGGTTCTTAATAAATTCCATTATTCTTGCTTGTATGCATCTGGGTATTTATGTAATCATTTCAAAAGATCAGAATAAATATACTGGCACTCTATTTCCATCAATATCAGAGTTATTTGATTTTTATTGAATTTATTTCAATTTCTTGCAAAAGCCGTACCATTCATTTATTGTTCAAAAAACTCTAAAATTGCAAAAAAAACCAAAAACGTCAGAAAAACCTAAAAACACAGTCAGAATCAGTATCAGGGGGAAACTAGGGTTTCTACAAAGACTCCCAATGAGCCCTCAAAACCTCTAAAGCTGTCTGACCTTCTGGAGCCTGATAAGGCTGAAACTGTTTTCCAACCTTCTTGTCTTCCCTTGCAATGTACCTCTTTTCTCTGTCACTCATAGACAGATTGTTCACAGGATGGCAAGATCTTGGCTCTGATACCACTGGAATATTCTGAACCAATTTTTTTTGTTTTTTCAATTTTCAGATTACAACAATGCACCCGTTAAGGTTAGAAGATAAACCAAAACGTGCGGAAACAACTCTAACCAGGATGTACACCAGGATCCCGATGTGGGCAAGGGGTGAGCATTGGTCAAAGGATCTAAAAACAATTTGCTTATGCAGGAAATCTAACCAAGAATGGCGCCGATGATGGCGAGCATATGGTCAGAGGATCTTCTACTCTAATTGCTGAAGGGAACTCGACACCAAGTATGTGCTACCCAATCCAGGATGGAGTGAGGGGCGACCATATGGCGGAGTGTTACAAATTACAATGCTTGAAAAGAAATGCTGGAAGCTGAAAATACTCAACACCCAGAATGTGCTTGCTAACCCAGAGTGGGAGAGTAGCTACCATAGGGCGGAGATGAATTAAATGCAATAACACTTGCTGAAAGTAAAGATGAGCATTACAATTCGACAGAGCAAGATTCAAAATTGCTGTCAGTACTACTGCCAGCTTACAATAAGAAAGATGAAATCTTGCTAACAATACAAATCAGCATATAAATAGAGTTGTACAATATTAGTGAATTTCTTTGCTGAGAAGTAAAGATTAACGGAAATGGCACTAAACAGATCCAACCTTTTCTCCAGACTTGGGCAATCCTCAATGAAGTCTCCACATTGCTTTAAAAGAATTCTCACCACCATCCAATGAAGAAATTGGCAGATTTCTCCAAACTGTATAACAGACCTACACCTTTCAATAAATAACCAGCAACAGAGGATTTCTTGAAATGCTCGGAACTCACTCTCTAGTTACTCAAACTGCATGATATCTATGGCAAAACACTAATAGAATGGAGGCGCTCAAACTAAGAACAAAGAACAGACTCAAAATGGCAAACTTTATTAAATGCACGATTTCCAAGACACCATAAATGGTACGGCCCAGCACAGGGGCGATTTTGCTTTTAAAATTCAGATCCTTTTCTAAAAAATCTACAAATTTGCACACAGGGGTGCCTTGCCTAGATGGAAGGAATTATGAAATACCCATAATGAATTTTTTGTCTTTTTTGGATTTATGACCAAAACATCAAATCTGCTGAAGCTAAAATGCAAAAACCAGAAACCTCTAATATGCAAAATCTGAACCTAATTAGACAAATGCAGATTACAATGCACAAATTCCAATGAACTCATAAACTAGACTAAAATCACCACTAGTTGTTGTCTTACAAACAAGAAGCGATGCCCGAGCTAGGAGGCCTTCATTCCTCGAAGCAAACCCAGAGCCAAACCGGCAGCATAACAGTACTGTAGACCAAAGATGCCAAATGATGATCAAAGCCTTCCTTTTATAATTTTCTCGTTGACTTCTCGAAACCTTAAACTCCTCTTCAAGACAAAACCCTAATCTTTTCCAAAGATGGCGTCCATTTCCTTCAAGCTTAATATTGACTTTTAATTAAAATCAATACTTTGATAAATGCGTCCACTTTGGCTTGTTTTGACTTTGGGAAACATATAAAATATAAAATAATCATTAATGAAGGCGCCACCCTCAAAAAGACCACTTTTCAAAACAACATAAAGTCAATAGACTAGGCCAAGGGGTCAACGTTCGAATATAATATTAAAACATGACTTTTAATTAAATATATCAACTTATCTCTCCAATTGTGCCCTGAAGCCAATAATGACCAAGTCAACTGACCAAACTGGAGTAGGAAGTCAACCATGCTGAACCCAACTGAAAAGCTGCCAAAAATAGAATTTACTAAAAATAGTAAATTCCAGAAAACGCTCAGAATGCCGAAATGAACATACTACTGCGAAGCTCTCTGAAAACCCAGAAAGACTCCGCCATTGAATCCACCAACTCCGAGCAAAGACATCCTTAAAAATAGGAAACCATAATTTTACCTTTTGACTAGCCTTCGGGTTTCCAGAAAAAGGCCAACGGTCACTTGCAAGATCAGGTTTGAGAAGGGGACATTACACTAACTCACTCAATACTCAACCAAAACACCTAAAACAAAATGCAAAGGGCTCCAGGAGAGATGGCAACCCAAACTAGATTCAGAAAATGCAACAAACACCTCCCAATATTTAATCCACAAATTCCAAGACATTGACAGGCAAGATACATCCTTCAAGAGGGCGACCTAGAAGATAAAATCATAGGCTTCAAAATAAAATACGAAACTTTGCAAGAAGGGGCGCCCTAGATAGACTCAAACAATGGACCAATACCCAAAACCATCAAAAATTCATGCACGGAGCTATGATTGAAAATCACTTTCAGCATTTCAAAACCAGCAACCTGTAAAACTGAGAAAAACATCAAACTTCAACAATAATGCTCAATCTGCTATCTCTGAATGAGAAGCAGTCTCATTTCCAGCTAGGTACTATCTCTCAAGCACGAAGACTGGAAGGAAGGCACTAGGAGGTATGCATTCCTCGAAGCCAAAGCCTGAAACAATTTCAGCAACATTTCAATATGAAAGATAATGGATGATCAAAATGAAGAGCCCAACACCCTTATTTATAACCATTTTCTCCTTAATTTCAAAATCATTTTTCCCTCCAAAAGGGACGCCCAAATGAAACTCCATTCACCCTTTTATTTTACTGCATTTGAATTACATGTTGACTCCTTGACCAAGTCATCCCAAGCAAGAGAGGAGAATTACTTTATAAAAAGTAAATATATCTTTAAAGTAGGTGTCCAATTCCCCTTAAGTGAAAAACCTTATGAAAATGCAATTATATCTCCCAAAAGGCGTCCAAGGTAGACTTAAGTGATTTTAATAAAAACGAAACCTTATATTCTTCAGATATCTCTCCCCCAAGGTTAGGCATCCAAATGAAATATATCAAAATATGACCTTATTATTTCTTCAATTAAATCGTCCTCCAAGCCTTAGCCAAAATTTCACCAAATTATTAAAATATTTTACCTCCATAAGAGAACGCCCAACACAAGCTCTAACCTGCCAAAATAATTCCAAGAATGCTAGAATGACCAACTACTCAAGCTGACTTGCCAAAAATAGCCACTGCACTGAATTGTTGAGCTGCTACTAAAAATAGTACTGCCAAAAATAGTACTTACTAAAAATAGCATACTGCTAAAAATAGTAAGTTGTTCCAAGCCCATTTTGAGCACAAACCGAGTAGTCATCGCAACTTACTAAAAATAGGGAAGTGCAGTCCTCCTTTCTTCTTTTTCCTTATGATTTTGTCGTAGGCAATGAGTTGCCTAGACACTTCAAGCATTACCATCCACATGAGGAAATCAGCGACATACTTACTCATGATGATTCCTTAGAAGATAATGATGGTGAAGTTTTCAAAACAACAAGCATTGAAGATTGTTCACTTCATTTCGGTGGTGAAAATGTCGGTCTTGAGTTTGATCAGCAAACTGAACCATTGGAAAGAAATGTTTTTGAAGATATCAATTTAAGTGATTCGGGAGCTGACTTATTCAAAAAGTCAACACTTCAAGAGGAGCATGATAAGAATTTTCCTGTTGACCATCTCAATCAACCCATTAGCATTTGGGATCTGGGTGTGTTGGCATCAAGTTATGACAAAGAACCTGTGTGGGATAAGTTTCCCTTTGATCCCGATGAAGACCAAAATTTTGATTGCATTACAAGCATTGAGGTGGCCATTGAAAGAGAAGTTGTTTTTGATGAAGAAGATTGTTTGGAAAAGCTCCACAATGATCCCTTTGAGTTGGTTGCAGCCACTAAGGAGGAGTTTGTTGCTTCCGAAACTTTCAGAACAACGTTCAATGATTCTTCGTTCGAGTTGGGGGTTGCCATAGCCTTTGATCAAGGAGACAGTGAGGAGAAAGAAGAGCTAGAAGACCTTATGGCTCTTGAAGAAGAAAGATTTAAAGAGGTTTTTGAACACAAGTCTGATTTACCTATTCGAGAAGTTGACTGCAAACATAGAGTTGAAGAAATTGTGGAGTATGATCCTCTTCATAACATTGAGCATTCTCTGCTAGTTGGTGGCGAAATACAAGAATGTTGGAGCAACAATGAGGGCACTAAAGGAAAGAAACAAAGTTCTGATTTTGAAAAGCAGCCTACCAACAGTCCACCAACTTTGCATATTTTTGAGAGGGAAGATCAATTCCGAGAGTCCTTTGAAAGGGAAGTGCGAGTTCTATCCCAATTTGATTGCACACATAGCTTGGTTGAAGAGCTTTACTGGAAGGCTTGGCTTGAAGAGAGACGAAAAGGAGTTAAGGATGAAGTTGCTCTTCCCAACTTGCAACTTATTAGAGACTCTTTGGAGACATTGAAGTCAGAGTACGTGCACTTGATTGAAGATCGAGATCATGCCATTGAAGTTGCAAAGAAGACCATTTGTGCCTTCCAAGAAAAGGAGAGGAAGGTTGATGAGCTCACTTTGGAGCTCAAATCAACAAAGGACATGTTGAAAGAAACTCAATTGGCTCTAACAGAGGTTGAAGACCAGTTTGCTGACTTCAAACTTTTCAAGGAGCAAGAGGGTATACAAAGAGCTGAAGAAATCAAGCAAGTGATTGGAGAGCTTGATAGTCTTCAAGAGGAGTTTGATCTTGAAAACGTTTCAAGAAAATCAAAAGTTGCATGTGCAGATTTGGAACAGCAAGATGAAAGGAATGACTTTCAAGTTTTTAACAATCCTCTCTTTGAAGTGGGTGTTGAGGAAAGTTATGATAATCCTCTCTTTGTGATGAATCATGTGACATCTAACCAAGAGGAAATCTCTTTTGACACTAATGTCGAAGGGGAAAGCTCTAGCACTTCTTCCAATAGTGGGATGGCGATCATAAAGACTTGACTGCTAAAAAAGCAAGTTTAGGCGTTGGGATTGGGAGTTACAAAATGGAATTAAAAATTATTTATTGATTTTTCCATGGTGGAAACAACTTATTATGAGGAGTTGGTCGTGACTTTTTTAAATGGGAGGGAAATTTTGATTTTTGGAAATTTTGGTGAAGGGTTTTGGTGGCAAGTTTTGGGTTTTCATTGTGACTACAAGTTTTGGAAGTTGGAGAGTTGGGCGTGGCATTTCTCAAGAGGTTATTGAAGTGATTTTTTGTAGGTTGAAAGGGTTATTGCAGCCATTGAAGGTTGAAAACACCATTGTTGAGAATTGAAGAGTTGCAGGTGATTGTTTGCAAGAGAATAGTGCAGATTTGGAAGTGCTCATAATGCACATAGTTTGCTTTTTGTTGGAGCTTGATTTTTTTATTTCATTTTCAGATTATATAATGGCCATATGTTGCTGCCCATTAGTCATTTGTTGACTAAAAATCATTGTGTAATCAGATTTCTTTAATATGAATACCTTTTGTTGCAAAATTCAAAGAATTTCATGAGACTATGTTGGAGATTTGTATGCATTGTTGATAATTTCATGAGATTATGTTGCAGATTTATATGCATTGTTGAGATTGATTGAGTGTTTGTTTTCAGAAAAGAGGGTTATTGAGAACCCCTCTTTCATCAATGGTATCAGAGCAGGAAGATTCTGAGTGTGTGAACAGACCGCTGAAAAGAGGCAGTTTGCACCAGGATCTATGTGTTGCGGGTGTTGTAGAAAATGTATGCAAGAGGAGCCCCACGTGGTAGGGGTAGAGGCAGAGAAAGAAATGAGAATTTTGTCTATGGTGATGATTTTAGAGCCTTGAGAAGGCAGATGGAAGCATTACAAGAAGAAATTAGATGAGGGTTTGCACAGAGAAGAGAACCAGTAAGTGATGAAGAAGATGAAACTTCAGAGGATGCTAGCCAAACAAGTGAACAAAAAGATGCAGCAGCAGCAATTGCCAATGACCTATTATTGATTGCCCTATCAAAGATGGGGGAAAAACCAAAATTTGATGTTCCTACTTTTAGTGGGAATTTAAATCCAAAAGAGTTAGTGGATTGGATCAACGACATGGAAGAATTCTTTGAGTTTCAAGAAATTGAGGATCCTAATAGAGTGAGGTATGCAAAATCTAGATTGAAAGGACATGCTTCAATTTGGTGGAGAGATTCAATTGGAAAGAGAAAGGAGAGGCAAGGATAAAATTACCAAGTGGAATAAAATGGTGGAGAAAATGAAAAGACAGTTCATTCCAGTAGACTATGAGCTTGATTTGCTCAAAAAATGCAAGGGTTAAAACAAGGGACCAAAATAATGAAAGAATATATAGAGGAGTTTCATAGGATCTTGATTAGAACGGGACATGCTGAAGCAACTAAGGAGAAGGTTGCAAGATATGTTAATGGTTTGAGACCAAGCATACAAGAGGAGACGACTTTGGTGAGATTTTACACAATGGAAGATGCATATCAAATTGCCTTAAAAATTGAGGAAAGAATGAACAAAAGGTATGAAAGTAAGCAAGGAGGAAGAGGTCGTGATGAAGAGGTTGAAGGAAGAACATATGGAGCAAATAATAATCAGAAAAATTAGAGAAAAGAAGACCAAGGCAGCAGCAAAAATCAAAGATACGATGACTCATATCGTCCTAGAGATCAAAATCCAAGAGGTAGAGGAAGATCGGGTAGAGGTTTTGGAAGAGAAACCTTCAGAGGAACCTATTTTAAGTGTGGAGAAGAGGGTCATAGAGCATATGATTGTCCTCATGAAGAGGAGAGACCGAGAAGAAGATCAAAAATCAGAATAGAGCAGCAAATGTGAATAGAGAAGATGCAGGGTCATCAAATTCCGAAGAAGCAGAAGATGGTGAAACTTTAATGGCCAGGAGAACCTTGTTGAATGAAAATGATAAATCCATTCAAAGAAAAGGTTTGTTTAGAACAAGATGCAAGTGCCAAAATAAGGTATGTAATGTCATCATAGATGGAGGTAACACAAACAATCTCGTTTCCGAAGAGATGGTGAGAAAATTGCAGCTAGAGAGAAGGCATCTGTATCTGTATAGGATAGCGTGGCTACAAGATGATAGGAAAGTTTTGATCACCAAACAAAGTTTAGTAAATATTAATATAGGAGGTTATAGAGATGAAATTTTATGTGATATTATTCCTATGAATGTTTGTCATGTTTTGTTAGGAAGGCCTTGGCAATTTGACAGGAATGCGGTGCACAATAGTTATGCCAACACATATACATTGACGAAGGATGGAGTGAAACACAAATTGAAGCCATTGAAGGAAGAAATGGGTAAGGTTTGCAGCAATGCAAGGTCTTGTTTGGTTGATGAAATCAAACTTTTAGATGGTATGAAGAATAAATATGTTGGGTTTGTTAACACTAACCATGATGAAGATGAGAAAGGTGATTTGTTCGCTCAGATTGAAGCAAATATCTCAAGTGGAATGAAGGTAGCAGAAGAGGGTCAGGTAAAATTTGATTTTATTGTTTCCCTTGATGAGAAAGAGAGTGAAGGAATAGATAATTTTGTTGCAGCAGAAATTACTTTTGATAAAGTTGAATTGGAAGAGTAGAGTGTGAAGAGTTTTCTGAAGAATACTTGTTTGAGAACAGTGGAGGTGAAAATGTTTTGATTAGTGGTCATGATTCCTTGTTATGTAATGTGAAAATTGAGTCTTTTGATGGTAGTAATAACGCTGTTTTGAGTGAAGGAACCCAAGTTGCAGCAATGTCATGTCTTTCAGAAGGCATTGAAAAAGTGGAATTTCATGAAGGGGACATGGTGGAAAGAGATGGAAAAAGTAGAACAACAAATGAGGCAAAGAAATACATTTGTTTTGATGAAGGAGGAGGTATAAGTTTAATTGTTAGTACTGATTTTGATGAAGTATATTGGTTGGAAAATTTATTTGATACTTTGAATTACATGACAGGTAGTAGAGGAAGGATGATACATGGTAATGTTGCAAGTTTGCAGAAAGTGGTGCACAGAAATATTCCAATGGACAAGGCAATGAGGTGGATCCAAGATAGACATAGGGTCTACAAATGTTTCTAAGTGCAAATCATGAAACATTTATTTCTACCTGGGGTGTCTAATGCAAAAGCATCCTAGGTGAAAGTGCAATCAACATCATCCAAAAAAAATTCAAGTTTTAAATTTGCATTTGAATTTCATGTTAGGGGGATAATTTCATATTAGGATGCTATTTTAATAAGTGAGTTTAATTTTATTTATTTAAATAAAATGTCACTTTGTTATGCAAGTTGGAAGTGGAGATAGTGGAGGTGAATTGCATTTTTTTTTTTAAATCTAAAAAAGCAAGTTTAGGCATTGGGATTGGGAGTTACAAAATGGAATTAAAAATCATTTATTGATTTTTCCATGGTGGAAACAACTCATTATGATGAGTTGGTCGTGACTTTTCCAAATGGGAGGGAAATATTGAATTTTGGAAATTTTGGTGAAGGGTTTTGGTGGCAGGTTTTGGGTTTTCATTATGACTGCAGGTTTTGGAGGTTGGAGAGTTGGGCGTGGCATTTCTCAAGAGGTTATTGAAGTGATTTGTTGTAGGTTGAAAGAGTTATTGCAGCCATTGAAGGTTGAAGACACCATTGTTGAGAATTGAAGAGTTGCAGGTGATTGTTTGCAAGAGAATAGTGCAGATTTGGAGGTGCTCATGAAGCACATAGTTTGTTTTTTTGTTGCAGCTTGATTTTGTTTATTTCATTTTCAGATTATGTAATGGGCATATGTTGCTGCCCATCAGTCATCTGTTGACTAAAAATCATTGTGTAATCAGATTTCTTTGATATGAATACCTTTTGTTGCAAAATTCAAAGAATTTCATGAGACTATGTTGGAGATGTGTATGCATTGTTGAAAATTTCATGAGACTATGTTGTAGATTTATATGCATTGTTGAGATTGATTGAGTGTTTGTTTTCAAAAAACAGGGTTGTTGAGAACCCCTCTTTCATCAAATTGTTTTCTTAGGAATGTGGATATAGGAGGTAATGCAACCATATTATAATATTTCCATGAATTATACTAGTTCTTTGTATTTAATAGATGGAAGGGCATTGGAATAAAGACATATTACTAGAATAATAATTTAGTAAAATCATCAGCTTAACCATAGAGTTAAATCAGTGACATTGGTTGACCTAGAAATGACAAATTGAGTCTTCCTTTACAAGATATTTAACATTTTTTCCCTATAGCATACTCCTTAACAGTTGATATACATTACACAAGGTATGCGATGCCAAAGAGGAAGAATCGGCTGTTAGATGACTCCTTGGTGGTTGTTGTATGAACTCCAAACGCAGGGCTTCACTTTGAATTGTGTCGCGACCCTTAACCCACGCGATTTCCTTTACATGAGGTCGCGTCTCCATTTAAGGTGGCCATGACTTCTATACATGTTGGCATGGAGATACCAAAAGGGCATAAGGGAAAATAAGACTGCACTAGGAGCTTAGAGTTGCTAGACCCTCATAAAATGAACCGCCCACTCTTATTTGCTGCTTGAAATGGTCGCCACACTCCAAAGAGGAAAATTCAAAGGTGTTGACTACCTTGGACTGCCAATGAACTCATATCACATCCTAATCAGCAGATGCATGGTACAGCATGACTCCAAGGAAGGTTTCATTTATCCTCAAGGTTGCAGCTAGTATAGGCTATAGTTGCGATTGGAAATAAAACCCAAGTCCATCAATATCTCCCAACTCACACGACTCCCCCAAATAATATAGCCACCTTTACCTTGACTACATTGGAATAAAAATTCAAAGGAACCTTTAACCTGCGATCCTCATCATTGTCAAAGGCTTACCAGTGCTTAGAAAGAGGAAGCCGATAGAATTGCAAAATCCAAACAACCGTGAACAAACTAGATTGAAAGTTTTTATTTATTCAATCTTCTCACACAATCATTAATGTGAATATTTGATTAATTTAGTTCCATCACCCATTACACAAGTCTTATAATTTCCTTGACACATTATATTCATTTCTCTGGAAACCTGGAACTCTGCAAATTTATTAATCAGAAAACCTCATAAATACCTGAAATTTGTCTTCAAAGAAGACTTTACAAATTTCTAACCAGACCATCGAAGCACAAATGCGAGAAACCTGGATGATTTCTCCTGCTACCAGCTAGGGAGGAATCTTTCACCACCAAAACTGGTTCACCCGTAGGAATTCCCACCTAGGTTTTCAAACTCCGAAGAGGTCCACCAAAATACCAAATAAAATAATAAACCAGCCTATCCCAAATGAACTCTTGCAACCCTTTTTATTTTCATCTGAGGAAACTTCCAAGAACCTTTTCAAATTTCTCACCAAAACATTAAATACCTTTTAATAAAGTGACATTATAAATACCTTTTAAATACTTCCTTAGCGTCACTTTATAACAACACTATAATCTATTTATTTAATATTACCTTTTTAAATATACTTTTTGCTAGGCAATATCAAATAATTAAATTAGTGTCTATTTGGCGAGCCAAAAAACGGGGACATTACAATCCTCCTTTCCCGGAGATTGCTTCTCCCCAAGCAATCCACACCTGTACACCATGGCCAAATACCAAGATCCCAGATGAAACTATAAAATGCTCCACTACATTTCTATTGCATCAACTGGATAAAAACTAAACTCAACAACTCTGTTAATCCCTATTGTAAAATGTAGCAGTCTACCAACCATAAAAATTCCCATATCCCACAACCAAATTGGAAGTCCATTTCCAATAGCTATTGACTTATGTTGTGCCACTCAAATAACCATTGGAATCCAAATGATCCAAGACTCCGATTCTTGTTTTTGTATGCAACCATCTAGTAGAAACAAAGTAGGAGACTTGCAAGATTCAGATTCATCTTTTGAAGATGGAAGCACATCATATCAGAGTGATCTATGTAATCTTTTTATCCAACCCACCTTTATGTGTCATCAAAAACATGGTCAAAGCATATGTATGTGGGCTGAAAGAAAATTAATAAGCATACCTCATCATGCAATCAAGATGAAATTCACCCGCTTGTGCCAATGGAATACATGAATAGACACTTGGATTCCATATTTCACCACTACCATTGCATGCATCAGGAGGTGTCTCACAACTTACATCATGAAGAGTAGATTTTGCATTAGCTCTGCAAATCTTCTCTTCAAACTTGATGGCAAGGTCTCTATTTGAAAGAAAATGGAGGTAATCTGATTCCATTACCTCTAAAGCATGTTTGATAGTTTGCAAATTTGGTATAGTAGCTCCAACCATTACCCCTTTCTGCCTTTCTTCAAGTTAGGCTATCCAAAGGAGGTATTCAATGAATTTGTGTGTGCTATCAAAATGAGTAAAGGTTTGTACAACCTTATCTTCAGTGACTTTCAGCTGATCCTTCAATTCACGTGACTCATTAAGCTAGTGATTACAATCAACTGCATAAAATTAATTTTTTGATTTGCTTTCATGAGTAGGAAATATATCATCATTGATATTTGTTTTTCCATTTGTTGATGTCCTACAATCCTCAAAAAAAAATAATGGGACAGCATTATGAACTAACATACTGTCCTCAAAAGAATCTATCTCCTCACAAGGCTTATCAATAACAATCTCTACATCACCAATATAGAAACTTGTGCCCCTTTCACTTGTAGATGCATGCACTTCACTGTTGATTGGTCCACAAGGTGTATGCTCAACTATCTCATCCATAACCATGACTGGAGCCTTCGATGGTGTAACACCCAACTTGATCAACAGTTTTTTTCTTTTAAAAAAAAGTAACCAACTATCGGTTTCAGCCGCAGAACAACTAACTTGTTTTCATTCTAGGGTTTCAGAGACATTTCAACTGTTCATTTTAAATTTCCAACTAACTTCTAAGTTTTCAGTTTCAGCTGAAAAGTAACATCTAACTGTTCCAACAATTGTTTCACGGAAGATCAAAACTAAATAATTGTCACACTAGGGTTCCCATTTAACCAGTTTATAAACTGAGAAAAGGAAATGTTGTGACGTTTTTCACACATCGCCCCATTGCAAATGGGGACCCCCTAATTTCTGCTTCGTTTCCGTCTTTTTGGCTTGATTTTGGTTTGTTTTGTCGTTGTCTCTCTTTTTGCTGTCTATCCTTCCGGGATTGTGCCCGTTATTGAGTTTAAACTTGAATTTTGGCCAAGTCTAAAAATTAGGGTTTTGAGCTTCCTTGCCAATTTGAGGTCGAACGAAATGAGTAAATTGAAAATTGGGACTAACAGTGTTGTCAGCATGTTTCCAACAGGCTCTCAACAGATTTTCATCAAATTCTGAGGTACTTACTATTTTTAGTAAGTGTGAAATTCAGGGCAGTTTGTCAGCATTTTTGAAATTCCAACGGTCACACAGCATTCAGAGCGTATCAGGCTACTCACGTGCAAAATTTGAGCTGAAACAAACAACTTACTATTTTTAGCAGTCCAACTTCCGAGACAGATTTCAGGGTTCAGATGCAGAGTTTTTCTTTGCATGTTGGCATATTCCTTCTGGGTTTTTTGAGACCTTCGTGATGATATAACATGCAAGACGAGACGATCACTTTCATAATTCAGCCTTCCGAGGCTATTTTTAGGGTTTGCATGTCAAGGTTTCTTTTGCATGAATTGATTCTGATGGGTTTTGAGAGCTTGCGATGGTGTGACATGCAAACGAGATAATCACTCGATAAGGAACACTGCTATTTTACGAGTGTGTCCCGGCAGCCGCTTTAGTTCATGGCAGTTGATGAGCTGAATGAGAAACAAGTTCATTTGTCATGCGGAAGCGAATTAGGGTTTTCAGCTTCGGAGCCTAAAAATAGGCGCAAAAAGTCAAAATTTTTGAAAACCGGTGTAAACCACCGCGATCAGCGTCCTTCAGGCTATCTGTTGGTGAAATTTCAAGTCAAACGGAGCACTTACTATTTATAGTAAGTCAATTTGGAAACTGGCTAAAAATAGTAAATCAGCTGCAAGCGTCAGTGTCAGCAGACAAGTCACGTGGTGAGGAGCGCCTCATCCAAATTTCAAGTCGATCGGAGCATTGGAGCTATCAGAAATAAGACGTTACTATTTATAGTAAACCACCTTCAGAAACATGCTAAAAATAGCAGGGTGACTAAAAATGGCAGTATCAACAGATTGTTGAAGTCGTAAGGATCCGGTGTTCAAAATTTCAAAGCAATCTGAGCTTCGGAAGTGTGAAAATTGAGGAGCTTACTATAAATAGCAGGACATGAGGCAGGCTGGCAGAGGTCGAGAAAAATGGCTAAGTATGGGACTTCATCCTTCAGCATAGGCTAAATGCGCCCTCAAGCACCAGATGCCAAAATTTTATGACTCAAGTGTCTCATCCTCCTGCCTGGGCAAAATGCGCCCAACTTGAAGAGGAAAAGGTTGAAAAAATTTCTAAGTGTGAAATGCTTATCCACTTGCCTAGGCAAAATGCGCCCACATGCTAGCAAGAGGCCCAAGAAAAATGCTAAGTATGAAGTTCATCCTGCTCAGGGGGTAAAATGCGCCCATCTTGAGAAAGTCAAACAGGTCAATGCTTTTCATCCTGTAGCTGGTCTAAAATGCGCCCAAGGGAGGTTGATAGCATGAAAAATTTTCTAAGGCATGAAGTTTATCCTTCACCCTTGCCTAAATGCGCCCATACTTCAAGTTTCATCCTCCTCAAGGCAAGAAATGCGCCCAAGCTAGAAATGGTCAAAGCAAAGTCAAAGCATCTTGTCCTCCTCCACTAGTGAAATTCGCCCATGCAAAAATAAGCCGAGAAGAGAGTCAACGAGTCAAAGGAGTTCATCCTCCTGCATGGGTAAAATGCGCCCAAAATGGGCCATGTAAGGACAAAAACTGGAAGTCCAAGAGTCACACGAAGGCGTTCGAAAAAGTTTATCCTCCATCAAGGCTGAAATGTGCCTAAGTTAGAAGCAAGTCAACAAGGTCAAAGATTTTTGTCCTCCTCACCCCTCCAAATGCACCCAAGTTAGGATGGTAAAGGTAAGTGCAAGCTGGTAAGTGAGGTGAGATGTGATTAATGGCGTGGTGAAAGCTTGATAAATGCTAGGCGCCCAAGATGATATTCCAAGGGTGTGAAAATAAAATGCTAAGTGCTACATGCGCCCAAGATGGCAAAGTGTTAGAGATTTTTTTTTTAAGGCGTGTGAAGTGTTCAGAGTAAAATGCTGGGGCATGATTTCCCTCTTCAAGTCTAATGTGTGAAGTGGTGAAGAAAAAGTGCTAAGGCGTAATTTGAAATTCTTCCAAGTATGTTAGGCGCCTAGGGTGGTGAGTAAGGAATTTCCCCAAAGGCGTTGGAATATTTTCCTAGTGTGAAATAAAATACAAAACGGTGGCTAGAAAAATAAAATGTGCCAGGCACCTCCATGAACCAAAAAAAAAAAAATTCTAAGTGAAGTTGGTGTCTTTCTCACAGGCCAAAATTTTAAGGTGAAAAAAAAATTTCTAAGGCAAAATTTTCAAAGTGATCAAAATTTTCCAAGGCGTGAAGTATTCTCTTCCTCTAGAAAATACGCCTAGACTCCAAGGTGGTGGAATTTTTCTTGAAGCGTGATCAGAATTGCCAGAGGAGAAGTCAGTGAATGCCAGCTACACGGGTTGATAAAAAAATTTCTCAAGTTAGAACAACAAGAAATCTTCACAGATGCGAAGAATGGATTTAAATTTCACAGGGAAATAATTTTCTAAGGTTCAAAATTCAAGAAAATCAAATGAACCCGTCCGTCGTGCACCCATGAATTCGACGCGTTCCGGAGAAAATTTTCTTCTGGGTATTGAAGATTATCGATGAGGAGTTGATTTTAAGGTCTTCCACAGCTTGTCGAGGATTCTGGGATGAAGATTTTTGATGGGCACAGGATTGATGAATTTCCTAAGGGAAATTTGAAAAAATTTCTAAGGCAAGGAATAAATGATGTTGTTGAAATAAAGTGTTGTCGCTGATGAATTTGAAAATGATCGCCTAGATAATTTTTGATCAAATTCCTAATGAAAGAATTTCTTCTCGAGTCTAAGTTGGATGAAATATCAGAATGAAGTGCACCAGGCAGAATACAAGATGGGTTGGGAATTTGGTTAAGGCATGAAGAATCATGAAGAAGGCAGAAGTTGGCTAGTGGAGGCGATGAACGCTTGGAAGTTAGAGCGTGAAAATCAGGTAAGTAAAGTGAATTTATATTATGAAGTGTTTTGATACCCTTCTCCTTGCTTGTTTTGCAGGAGGAACGTCGAGACCGAGAGGTGATGACTTAGAGTGATGAAGCAAGTGATTCAAGACGACATCTCAATCTCGAAGGAAGAAAGTTGCAAGAAAATGGCTAAGTGTTGAGACTTAGTATCACTCAAGTGACAAAGAAGAAATGTTTTCAAAACTCAAGATGAAAGCTCGAGCGAAGTTGAAGAACAACGCCAAGAAGAAGATCGAGAAAAGTGTGAATGCGTCTACAAACGGGAATCTTCTAGAAGGACGGTGGCCATTAATGGCTCATTTATTGACCCACTTTCCATTATGGCGGTTTTTAGGGCAAATTTTGTTTAGGGCTGAGGTGGCACGGTTCTGGCCACTCTATTGATTGTAACCCTAGCCGTCTTTTGGGACTTGGCTAGCTATATAAAGGGGGAGTCCCCCTCATTTGTAACTCAGTAGACAATAGAGAAGATTAGAATAGACATAGAGTAAAGGGACAACTTAGAAGTAGCTTAGTATAGATTGGTAGTGTGGTTTGAAGAAGAGGGAAAGTTTTCCCTTTGAAAACTTTGTAAGAAATTGTTGTGAACACTCTCTCAATAAAAGAGTTTTTCATTGATGGTGAATTTCGTCTTTGTTGTGAGTAGCTAGCAAGGTTTTTTCGTCCTTCGGATTCAAATGGTAGCTCAAAGTAGTATAATTTTCATTCTATGAAAGTAGATGTTAGTTGTGGAATGTGGTGTTTGATCTAAGCAACTTCGTCTATCCATACCACTAGTGTATTTGTTGATGGTGAATGCGCCTTGTGTGGTCAACTGGAATATCATGTACTTAACTTCAATCACAGTTTGAATGATGGTATGCGTCGTTGTGATGGTATCTTCATGTCAAGTGGTGGTTTGAACATCTTTAGTCATCTCCTTGAAGATTGCAGACTCGTGGAAGCTGTCGATGCGAGGCAAAGCGAAGTCCGGTTAGAAGTTTGCTGAAAGTTGAGCTCCATATCCCACGCCTTAGAATAGATTTAGACTCTCTAAACCCTCCCCCATTTCAATTCAGTACTTTCTGATTAGAATAGGAAACCCGCGCTTCATAGACAAATCCTTCGAGCATTTGAATTCCTTTCTCCGCTGCTGAACAATTCCGTAAGTCCCCTTGAAATACCAGCAAATCACATCGAGCCAAACTGAGCCTATTCGCACTGAAAGAACCTTGGAGTTGAACGCACGAACTTTCTTGCAATCTTAGCGTGTGGAATACTTTGATCAAGAGAGAATAGGGAAGCCGTTGGCAACTTTATTTTGCGTTGGTGCGGTCACGAAAAACACATCAACAGGAAATAACTTCTCTTTATTCATTAACTAATTTCAGATCTTTCATTTCAGCTGAATGATACAAGTATCAATCTAACTAATTATCTGCAGATTCTTACAACGTATATTTAACATATAAGAATATCATTCATTGCATAAATAAAAGTAAGCTTAAAATAGCATTGCATGTACCTGGTTTACGAGTGAGGAAGAAATACATTTGACATCGTCATCTTGCTGTTATAATCGGCTTCTTAGCAATGAGGGAAAGAGAATTATCATCAAGGGCTTTGCCGCCCAACCAAGACCTACTGGTCTCCCGAGTTTCTTCAACTGAAGAACCTGCCCTTCGCGAGGGTAGTCAACATGGATCAAATTATCATCATGCCTCTGAGCCTAGTGTCAAGGACCTATACCTCCTGATCGACCTTACTAAGGGTACCTCCCAACTAGAAAGGTCACTCTGATCAGTAGTATATCTGGTACTTGATAGCTGACAGATGTTGCATCTAGCATCGTACCTTGGCCAAGGATTTTAATAACGCTGGCACTTCTATGCCTATATCTCTGGCACTCCTATGTCGTCAGCACTCTCACCCTTGCTCGACATGATAATACTTAGATCAAGGTCTAATTCTACATTAGCAAGTTTGATTATCATTTCCTCTTGGCTCGAGGTTATATCTTAACCGTAGGATTTAACATCGCAATAAATTGTTAAGGATCTTTTCAGAAGACTAAATTGTTTTCATAAACTTCTTTGGTAGCAAACTACTTTTACAATCAAGAATAGCTGAACCTTTTAATATTCGTTGTGAAGGAGATACCCTCAATCTCATAGCTAAAGTAAGTCATAACTTGATTCAGAATCTTTTCTCTTAGATCGTGGTTAAATCTTAACCTTAGAGTTTTATATTCAATGTCATGTTTTCAATTCTTCCTTCTTGGTTCAGGGTTCAACAATTTTAATCAGACATAATAATAGAATCTTGGCTCACTGCCTAACTTATCTTTATAGACATTTGGTTATTTAATACTTAAAGAGGAAGAGACGAACCTTGACCTTCAAGAAGGTTTCATTAATTTAATGGTTTCAAAAGAAAAGGGGAGGCACGGGTTCCATTAATAATTTCAGAACTGAGTGAAAGGAACTATGGCTAAATCATTAGCTGATAATACCCCAAATAGAAGATGCATTCACAGACTCCAGTTCAAATCAGAATGATGACAGAAGAAGAACTTCAAGCAGGGCAACGGATTCACAAGAATAACATGATAAATCTTCCATCGAGCAAGAATCAAATCTTGAGATTCTTCAAGACTTATAAACATCAGATTGCTATCAAATCCGGTCATACTCGAGATGAAAACAATATGAGAGAATGATGCATGAATCTTGCAACAAAAGTTTCCATTCAGGTAAAGATACTTCAGATTTATGGAGATGAGGAAGGGTTAAAAAGACTCAGACCAGATTTTCCTTTCAAGAAATCTTCAACGTACACTTTTTGCTTCAAGGGAGAAACACTTAATCTAATCTCTGCTCTGGTTAATCACAGTTCTCGATCCAATTCTCAATATCATATTTGATTATCATTACCTCGAATCTCAGGGTTATATCTTAATCATAAGGTAATATCATAAAAGAAGAGATTCATACGGCACTGAGAATTTTCAAGACCCACATATATATATAAACATATATTTATCCCTTTAAAGACTTGGAAAACAAGGATCTACTCTGGACCAGCTTCTAGATTAGAGAGAAGATAAATTGAATATTCAGCTTAATCTATCAGAGCAAGTCTCTCAAGTAATTTCCAGTAGCTCATTTGAATTCCAGATTCAAAAGCATTACAAGACAGAAATATATTCAATTGCAAGGATAGAGTAAGGTTTGGGTTTTCGTTTTAAAGAGTCCCTTTTTCAAACCATTCTCTAACGATGTTAACATACTCATTTTCTCTTATCTTACAGGAAAAAAAGAGGTAGATTATTGAATTTATTTTTCTATACAGAGGATGTTCACAAGAAGGTATCATTGTTGCAAAACATTGAACAAATATACGTACTACTTGCCTAAATTGAAGATTCTAATACTCGAGAAATTCCAGACTCCTCACCTCTGTGTTGGCGTAAAATCTAACACCTCTGGAGTGCAGGTTTGTACGGACAGCTATGCACACTGCGTAATGAGTGCTCTTCAAATTAGGAGGGGAAGCTCCCTCGTTGTGCTTTAACAAAAATGCTTGAAAAGGGAAAAGTAATCTAAACTATCTCCTGTCTTTTTGTCTCAGCTGGAAGAGGCACAAGGTTAAGAAAACCAAGAACGTTGCAGCTAAGGATTTTCTGGTTTCGCAGATCATTAACTACAACTAAGCTAACTACTTTAAATCTATCCAGTTTCCTCAAGAAAACAGAGCATGAGGAAATGGAGCAAGGATGACTATCTGACGATAAACAAATTCAGATTCTCTACTTGAAGGCAAGGTGGCGCGACTATTATCTCAACCTGAATAAGTTTATTGGGTACAAAACAGATTTAAGAATTTACCATGAGAATCTTATGAAACCCTATGTGGCATAACACTCGATCAAAATAGTAAAGACTTCACAAACAGCTTTATCACTACAATCTCACGAAACCCTATGTGGCATAACCCTTGATTATAATGATAAAGATTCAC
The DNA here is from genome assembly GCA_007258455.2 of Sequoia sempervirens. NCBI lineage: Eukaryota > Viridiplantae > Streptophyta > Pinopsida > Cupressales > Cupressaceae > Sequoia > Sequoia sempervirens. The sequence goes on from VDFB02058242.1 coordinate 558,057,845, forward strand.
AAAACAGATTTATCACCGTAATTTCTCGAAACCCTGTGTGGCATAACGATTGATCACAATGGTAAATATACATAAAACAGATTTATCATCTCAATCTCTTGAAACCCTATGTGGCATAACAATTGACCTCAATGGTAAATATGCACAAAACAGATTTATC
>VDFB02058242.1:558058104-558106533 GCA_007258455.2 Sequoia sempervirens
AATTCATCGGAAAGCCTACTGAACAAGGAAGAAATGTCTGCTGGGAGACACAACTGCAAAATCCATCGTTTAACCCCTTGAAAAATTAGGCGCCCCTGATTAAATTGCTTTTACGAGTTCCAGACTTAGCCATTTCTCAAACTGCCATCTGAAGCTTCAAACGGCTGCCGACGGTGAACGGTGAACCCTGCTGACAGGAAACGAAGCTCACTGCATGCCTAAAGACATTCTGCATCCAACGACCATATGCATGACACCTGAAAGTTGTGTTAAGGGCCTCAAAAGTAAAAGCGCCCCTGGCTCTTGGTTGCACTGGTGTCATTTTGACGAAAGTCGTACCCTACTTTGACCTCTGATATCTAGAGCTGGGATGACCCGATTCAGGCACAATCTGTTTTAACGGACAGCCAGAAGGGCCCACAAAAGAAGTCTCTGGAGGTGACGAAGCAAGAAAACTGCTTCTAAGACCTCAAAAACTCCAGTGCGTATTTTATTTAAAATTACCGCTCCAGACTTAGCCATTTTCTGGGCGTCCTCACTTTGCAGTATTACACTAAAGACCTCGCACGCACGAGCGTTTGCCAAATCCCGAAGGCTGACGGCTAGGCTCGTTGAATAGATAAAATGATTACGCTCAATAGCCGTGAAGACTTCGAACGCGAACGGGCTCATCTGACAGGTCTAAAGGCTAGGCGCCTCTGGACTATGAAAATACACTGAAAACCATTTGTTGGTTCGCCCATAAAATTACGTGTTGGGTAGAATCTACGCCACGACCACCTAGAACGTCAGATTGACAAGCAGAATAGTGCGTTGCGGAGCTAGGCTAGAGTATTACTAATGTCGTGAAGACTCTGTCTACAAATTTTGCCATCTGGAGGGTCCTTTAAACCAGCACCCCTGGCTTGTACTTGCACTGGGAACAAACGGAGAAGCTCAGAAACGTGAAAACTCCATTTTAAGCTGATCTTCGAATGACTGCCACCGGAATTCTGAAACTCGGATGACTACGTTTGATATCTCGTCGGATGAGCAGACTAGTCGAGAACAGATTGACTGTATCCGTCATTGAGAATGCCAAGGTTTACCCCCTCCTTAAGATGGGCACCCTCAGGCTAGAGGCTAAGCGCTTTTGCCTGAAAGGACAAGTTTCTCGCATCTTGAAATTTGAGGATTTCAACTTCATTTGCTGATTGCCGGAGCTGTGAGTCTCGGAATGCTTTGCTGAATAGCTCGACGGATAGCCAGGCTAATTCTGAAGAGATTGACTGGATGCTTGAGCATTTTAAACAAGATCTTGACCTCCAACAAGTTGGGCGCCCCTAGGCTATACTTGCACTTTCTGACTTTCCCTTTGAAAAATCTTCATAAATTGACCATTAAAAACTTCATTCTGATCACTGAAATGATCGTATGCAACTTGAAATGTCGTCGTGAGATGTTCCTCCATCGTGAAAAACTCCATTCTGAGTCTCTGTTTCAGGTTCTGTTCAATATAACTGACTTTGACTGACAAACTATTGACAAAAACTCCATGCTTGATATTGCCCAAAACTATGGTTTACAACATTTTAACAAGGTTTAGAATTTTTTATGCAAAATGCCTTGATGAAGCAAAAAATTTGGTTTGGGTACAACACTCTGAAAGACAAGTTTAGCTACGAAGCAACCAAGATTGCCAGTCAAAAGATTTGATGTCGGTGGAATCGAGATCTAGCTTCCATCACTCGAAAGATTGAAGGCACGATTTGATACCAGACAACCATGTTCAACTTCTACTGAAGACTAATGAGAATTTGCTTGCAGATGAGCTCACTAACAAAAATGGAAGAGACGGAAAGATGGTGCAAGCTCAAAGTGAGTAGAATTCGCCTTGGAAACTAATTGCTAATGCAGAGGAATTGAACCCCGGTAAGAAAAATGACAGATAGAGCCACTGAAAAATGTTTGATAATGTACCAGAATAGCAAATATGAGCTAGGACGGACAATATTTTTCTCAGGAATGAACGACTATGGTTCCCTAAGAAAGTCGATGGGTTTCCAGGAAATGACGAGTTCCCCTCCCCCCCCCCAAAAAACAAAGAGAACTCCCGATAAAAGAAAGCTCCTTGATACCTTTGTTCCCCGATTGCATGATTCCTCGTGCCCGCTTGTCTTCCATTCTTGGCCGTTTCAATCAAGAGGCGCGATGGAAGATGGCGGAAATTCTACAGGATCCAGCGATGGCTCCATCTTTAATTTAATTTTCGGTTCCAAAGCCATTTCAAATATTTTCATATTTGATCGATAGCCTTAGACTTCATCCATTATTATTAATTTTATATTAATTAGCCATTACATAAATTATTCAAGTACGGCAAGAATTGTTTCGCCCAATCCCTCAAGAGAATATTATTATTTAATATTTTATTTTTATATATTATTTTAATTTAATATTCATAAACCTTTTGAAAGCTCCTTAAAAGGTGATTAATGATATATATATATATATATATATATTTAAAATTGACTTGTATAACGTTAATTATATTTGATTACTTTTGGCCAGGATACGACTTCAATACTTATCATACATTGAGTCCAGGTAGATGATAAAATTGATCCATTGTTAAACATGTCCTCTCCCTGATGATATTTCCCTTTCTCTTGTGGCGTCAGCAATCTTGCATCCACTGACAAGGATTATGGTTAGATCATTCTCAACGGCTAAATAATACGCATTTAAATTTCATCTCATGATCTCATTCAACTTCACGTGAACAATAAATTCACTTGCAAAATAAAGAGTTTGTTAACAGTACAGTTACGATAAAAAAGAACTATTGCATTCTCAATGTCATAATCACATGAAAGTAGTTATTTGTAACAAACATTGCATTTGAAATACATAACCAAATATATAGTCTTAATGTAAGGGATGTGACAGATGGGCTCTCAAATAGAGGTGATTCAAGATTCCCATGATGCAAACTATGTGTGCAAACAAAAATTTCTGAATCATACCTCTCCTCAAACCCATGCAAATCTAAAAACTCCTCGTGCTTGACCATCATAAGAGGCTCTTCCCTCAAATCATGAGTACCACTATCATCCTCATGTGTTATGGTTGCCATAGATGACTCAATTTCTGCTATAGATGATGAAGAATATGCCAAGCTCAACTCCACACAAAGCTCATCAATCTGAATTTTTGATCTTGAAGGGCCATTTGAGTGTTCTTCAAGGAATCCATGGTAACCTTAAGCTCATGGATAAGCTTATCAACTTCCTCTTCTTTCCCTTTTAGCGCATCAAAATATATCTCATCAACCATGAGAAGATGATCTCTATCGGAAAGTAGGTGTAGGTAATTTAATTTCATTACCACCAATACCTCTCTGAGTGCTTGAAAGTCTGCAAGAGAAAGTTATCCTTCAAAGTTATTATGTGACCCTAGAGCCCTCCAACAATAATTTGCCATCAACTTATGAGTGTTATCAAAGTGGTTTACGGCTCCAATAATCATGTCTTCACTCACCTTCAATTGTCTTGCCAAATGGTGGGACGTATGGTGCCTATCATCTTCACACAAATTTTCTGATTTATCGAAAAGAACACCCCTCTCCATATCAGCTGCCTCTATAGCATTTTCCATGCTATGATGTACAAAATCTGATTGTTCAAAAGGAAATTCATCTCAATTTTGCTCCTCACTATAAGCTGATTTGGAAATCTCAACATTCTCACCTTCACTAAATCCATTCCCACAGTCAGGAGATGCATGCATATTAAGGATCTCTGTTATACATACCTCATTAGATGAGGCATTTTCCCCATTGGAAATTCTTGCTATGACCTCTTCTTTTTCTTCATGCTCATGATTTGTTGCCCCTGTGACTAATTTACTCTCTAACTCATAAATGCTTAAGTCACCATAAGCATCATCACTAGGATAGGATGTAGAATCATCATCATTGGCTGATTGGAGAACATCACTAAACAAGTAAGGTTTCAACTTTCCCTCACATTGTTTGCACATACTGCTGACCAACTCATAAGGAACTGAAGTAGTAACCTGTTCTTGCTTCAAAACAGCCAATAGCATAGATAAAATGGGTTGGGAGGTAGCGTCATCCTCATTAATAGACATAGCCATAATATTTTCCATGGCTGCAATAACATCATCATGATGTTCTTCCTTGACTGTAGCAAGGAAATGGTGAAATATGCTATGGATCAAATCATGCAATTCCAAACCTAGCATAAGGTTACTCAATCCGATATCTGCAAGTGTTTTAAGTATTGCAACCCTTCTAGAAAAGTGAGGACTTTTGATATCACCAAGATTCTGAAAAATATCCACCATTAATTGAATTATCTCTTTCATTGTTTCATCATCATAAGGAACTTCAGGTGCAAAAATTCTCATGATCTTGCTTAAACAAGAAACAACCATCAGTCTGATCTCAACATCTGTATCTCTCAACCACCTATGTTGACCCAAAGAAGTCATTGTAGGAACAAGAGCTATCTACAACAATTCTGAAAGTGGCTGCTCAACAAGGATCAAACATTCTTCCACATTTATAAGTGTGTTCAAAGCATCATCCCTTGGTTGAAAATGCATACTAAGCTTACTACTTGTTTTGTAGAGCGATCTTGCCAAACGTTTTATGTCATTTGTTCCCATGCTTCAAACTAACAATCGAACTTCAAAGTTACCCAACAGGCTGGCAAAAACTTTGGCTCTGATACCACTGTAAAATCCCCACTTGAAATGCATCAAAAAATTTTGCAATTTTGCTTAGCTTAACAATGTAAACATTTTGTCAAAGAGTTTGTAGCCTTGCTATTTTGGTTTTGTTCACAATTGTTTTCTTGGGAATGTGGATATAAGAGGTAATGCAACCATATTATAATCTTTCCGTGAATCATACTACTTCTTTGTATTTAACAAATGAAATTGCATTGGAATAAAGACATATTACTGGAATAATAATTCAATAAAATCATCAGCTTAACCACAAATTTAAATCGATGAAATTGGCTGACCTGGAAATGACAAACTGAGTCTTCCTTTACAATATCTTTAACATTTTTTCCCTATAGCATACTCCTTACTAATTGATATACATTACACAGGGTATGCTATGCCAAAGAGGAAGAATCGGCTGCTAGATGACTAAGTCACATGAACTTCAAACACAGGGCTTCACTTTGAACTATGTTGCGACCCTTAACCCACGCGATTTCCTTTACATGAGGATGTGTCTCCATATAAGGTGGCCACGACTTCTATACATGTTGGCATGGAGATACCATGAGGGAAAAAGGCAAAATAAGACTACGCTGGGAGTTTAGAGCTACTAGACCCTCATAAAATGAACCGCACACTCTTATTTGCTACCTGAAATGTGTTGGTTGAATATTTTATAAACTTAGGAGGTTTGGCAAAATGGTGATTTCAACACAATGTGTGAGCTAAACTCTCCTATTTAAGGGAAGGCTCCCCCTATCTAACTAACTAAAAACAAATATGAGTGGAACGATAATCTCTCCTCTTGTTTCAGGAAAGATTAAACTCTTTTCTCTTCACAGAAAAAGTAATATGGACTTTTAAATAAACTTTAACAGTAGCTTGCAATAAATTCAGTAGAAAGGAAATGAAGTTTCCTGAAAGCTCAAAGACTTCCGTCACTTCCTTCGGGACAAGAAAACAACCTCAAGTGCAAAGTCTTGAAAATCTGCAATCCTATCTACCCTTTTGAAAGATAATTCTAATGATAATATACAACATAAGATAGCACAAAGTCTGCAAATATGATGTATTTATTTAACTACTATAAATGGGAATCGTTACGAGCACAAAGACTTGCAATTCTTCTTAATTTCTAAATTATGAATTCAATCTTCAACTTTGACAGCACAAAGTCTGAAAATATTTCAATTGAAGCTCTCCCTAGCAATCTTCCACAATCTTCAAATAATCACAAAGTAATGCTCCAAAATGACATAAGAACACAATGGATGCAAAGTAGGCTTTCAACACAAAGTCTGAAATTTGTAACTCTTTGATATTATTTGAAAAAGATAAACTTATAACTATAAAGCTCAAAGTCTTTATGAGTACAAAATTCTGCAAAGTTTTCTTGCTTGCCAAAAAGATATCAATTACAAAGGACCCTCTCAAGTATTTATAGGAGAGAGGTCATGAGAAAAAAGGTGGGAGGATCCCAACTAACTTGAGAAATTCTCTCAACCACCAACTACTTGCAATTGACTTATTCCAATTTACAGTCCTAAATTATCTTGACTTGTAATTTGATTATATGTAATTACAATTTTCAATAATGCGAGTAGCATGGCCACTTGCCATTACAATTTCTGACTTTACGTGTAATTTGTCAAAACAAAATTACAAATGCATAATTGAAATTATTCTAAGTATCCAAGACACGACTCAAACCATCATCCTTGAGTGGATCTTAATGCTGCTGTTTGGAAAATATTTTTCCATCTCTGTCTTGAAAGCATTCTATGCTCAATCATGTCACTTATTCAACTCTTTGTGTAGCTTCGTCATGTTGTTCTTCTTCCTTTGTATCATTCTCCAGCCTTGGAATTTGTTTGAAAAATAAGGCCCATGCCTTATATTATTGATTTGGTAGGTCATGTGCACAAGCAGGACTAACGAGAATGAGACAAAGGGGCTGCAAAAGTGAGGCCAAAGCTCAATTTCGGGTTTTGGAAGGCTGACTGCAAGTAAAGTGTATAATCGGGATTTTGGAAACATATTGCAAGTTAAAAAGTGCAAGGTAGGAAAAATGAGAGGTCATTGCAAGTTTATTTTTGAAACTTCTAATTGCACTTTTGATCAAAACTTCCTACTTGCAGTTGTTTTATAAAATCCCGACTTGCAGCCAAGGGCATCATTTTTCTTTCTTTCTTTTGCAGAAAATAGTAATGAGATCATGGAGAAATGTGAATGAAGTGAAATGAACATGAAATGAAATGGAATGAAGGGCATATGAAGTGGAAAAACGCATTTTTATGAATGAAGGGCGAATGAATAATGATGGTGTATAAAAGAGAAATGAATGAAGGGCGTATGAAGTGGAAAAATGCGTTTTCAGCCATACGTTTTTTTTATAATATGCAATCTCAATCTCCATAGAAGGGCAACCTAGGAACAAAAGATTTAAAGCAACAAAAACAGAAAAATAAAAAGAAACAATGAACATACCCGCAACAAGAGTTTACAAGCCAAAACAAGGAAGAAAAACCCTAGGCGCCATGTACAAATTCAAATTTGTAAAAACGTGGCAATGGTAAAGAAAAAATGAGGGATTTAATAAAGTTGCAGACATTGCCAAGTATTTTCCATGCCAAAAATCTCTCCAATCGGGGTACATATGAGCAAGAGCAAGTTAAAAATCCACAAAAACACTTGCAAAACTAATTTCGGGTTTTTTGATGCTCATTGCAAGTGAAAAATAACTTGTAAAACTTCATTGCAAGCATTTTGGTTTTTTTGATGCTCATTGCAAGTGAACAAAATAACAAATAACTTTTAAAATGCCCTTTACTTGCAAATCGGGTTTTTAGATACACTTTGCAAGCTTAAAAACTCAAATCGAACTTTTCAAGGCACTTTACAAGTTAATTTTCATGAAATCGGATCTTTTTGAGCTCATTACAAGTGATTTAAGTGAAATCGGAAATTTTTCAAGTCATTGCAAGTAACTTGAAGTGAAATCGGAACTTTTTCAAGTCATTGCAAGTGACTTTAAGTGAAATCGGAACTTTTTTAAGTCATTGCAAGTGACTTTAAGTGAAATCGGAACTTTTTCAAGTCATTGCAAGTGACTTTAAGTGAAATCGAAACTTTTTTAAGTCATTGCAAGTAACTTTTTAAAAAGTAACTTGTAAAGTGAACAAAAAGTTCCTACAACTTGTAAGTTATATAAAAAGTTCCAACAACTTGAAATTAAAACAAAAAGTAACGTGTAATAAGAAACCATAACCCCTACTTGCAGTGATGCCCCAGAAACCCGAAATTGACCAAAAACATGAGAAAAATGACTCAGAATTTCACGAAAATGGACAAGAGTGAGTGAAAAATGTTAGCCAAAAGGACTATAGACCCAAAACTGAAATTTTCTAACCTTTGCACCTCGTAAAACGTGGCTTAGAAGAGAAAATTTTCAAATTTTATCAAAATTTTGATAGGTTATCCCAATTTTTAACAAGTCAAAAATTAGGGACAACAAAATGATCACCACACTCCAAAGTGGAAAATTCAACGATGTTGACTACCTTGAACTGCCAATGAACCCACATCACATCTGATTAGCAAATGCATGGTACGGTGTGACTCCAAGATAGGTGTCGATTATCCTCAAGGTTGCAACTAGTATAGGCTATAGATGCGATTGGAAATAAAACCCAAGTCCATCGATATCTCCCAACTCACACAACTCCCCCAAATAATATAGTCACCTTTACCTTGACTACATTGGAATAAATATTCAAAGGAACCTTCAACTTGTGATCCTCATCATTGTCAAAGGCTTACCATCGCTTAGAAAGAGGAAGTCGATAGAATTGCAAAATCCAAACCATCATGAACAGACTAGACTAGATATTTATATTTATTCAATCTTCTTCTCACACAGTCATTGATCGGAATATTTGATTAATTTAGTTCCATTGCCCATTACACAAGTCTTATAATTTCCTCAGCACATTATATTCATTTCTCTGGAAACCTAAAACTCTGCAAATTTATTAATCAGAAAACCTCATAATACCTGAAATTTGTCTTCGAAGAAGACTTTACAAATTTCTAACCAAACTGTTGAAGCACAAATGCGAGAAACCTAGATGACTTCTCCTACTACCAACTAGGGAGGAATCTTTCACCACCGAAACTGGTTCACTCGTAGGAATTCCCACCTAAGGTTTTGAACTCTGAAGAGCTCCACCAAAATACCAAATAAAATAATAAACCAGCCTATCCCAAATGAACTCTCGCAACCCTTTTTATTTCCATCTGAGGAAACTTCTAGAAACCTTTTCAAATTTCCCGCCAAAACATTAAACACCTTTTAATAAAGTGACCTTGTAAAATACCTTTTAAATACTTCCTTACTTTATAGCACACTATAATCTAATTATTTATTATTACCCTTTTGAATATACCCTTTGCCAGGCAATATCAAATAATTAAATTAATGTTTGTTTGGCAAGCCAGAAAACGGGGGACTTTACAATCAGGATATTATGAGATCTTTGAAAGACAACATTCAACAAGCTCAAAATCAGCAGAAGTTATATGCTGACCAGAACCGTGTTGAGCATGCATTTGAGGTGGGGAACATGGTTTACTTGCATCTGTAGCCCTACAGATAGTCCACTCTCAAGAAGAGTGGATCGAAGAAGTTGAAGCCACAGTTTTATGGCCCATTAAAGATCTCCAAAAGGATTGGAGAAGTGGCATATGAGTTGGAGCTACCTAAGAGTAGCAAGGTGCATAATGTTTTCCATGTATCTTTCCTCAAGAAGGCGCTTGGGCATAATCTTCTTCCCTCTTCTAAGTTACCTCCTTTGGATGAGGAAGGTAAACTGGTGTTAGTTCCTGAGGCAGTGATTGATTTCAGGGAGCGTACTTTGCACAAGCGGACTATCAGGGACTATCTACCTAAGTGGATGCATTTACCTATGGAAGATGCTACTTGGGAAAGTGAGCAGATTTTACAACATCCAAAGTTGCAATTGCTTGGAGACAAGCAATTTTGGGGAGGGCGGACTGTAATGTCCCCTTCTCAAGCCTAGTCAATCGTTGCAACAATTAGCTTATTCCAAAGTTCTCGTAGGCTAATCAGAGTTGGTTAGGGGACTCCCAAGTTCGTGGAGAGCTCCGTAGCAATTTTTGTTGGCATCCAATGGTGTTTTGGCATTCAATTGGTACTCAGGATGGTGGTGGTGTTCTTTGTTGCATTTTCAACCATCTAGGTTGTTCTCCACATTTCTTGGAGAACACGGTTATTTTTAGTAAGTGCTCATTTTGGCACCTCGCATCTTTCCTCGTCATTAGTAGCTTCTTGGTGTGATCAGTTTCCATTTCGGATGTCTTGGTGGTATTTTCCATAAGGTGGTTGAGTTTATTTTAATATTTGCACTAAAGTTATAAAGTAATGCTTTAATTTCACTTTAGTGTTAAATATTATGAAGTGAAATGTTATTTCCCCAAGTGTTTCACCTAGAAAAAAATACTTGGAGACTTCAAATGTTTTAAAGTTGGATGGGTCCTTTTCGAGGGAAATTATAATATTTGAAATTTTAAAAGAGTCATTTTTCCCTCCAAGTCTATAAAATGGAGTTTTCGCTCTTATTTCTCTCATTTAGATTCACACACATAACAAGATGATGTCGGAGTGAACATTGAGTTCTTCTAGGAGTTGATTGAGGATGAAAACCCTCATCAATCTATACTAGTTTCGATGGTGCAAGATCCATCCTAACTGGTTTGGTGTTTTCATTCAAGAAACACATTGATATTTTTGGAAGTTCGCTTTTCTGAGGGTATTTACTATGAAGATATATGAGGTTTTTTGAAGATCATATTTTGGTATGGTTATTATTTGGGTTTCAGATGATTTTGTAGTGGTTTGAAATTAATTTGCAAGTGACTTTTTACTTGGCTGTACCCTTCCTCACAACAGGCCATACCCCTTCAATCTGGACACCTAATCGTATGTGATGATTTTTGTGTTATGGGTATTGTTTAATTGCATCCACCAGATTTGGACAACCCCTCTAGTAGAGATTGCAGGAGCTGAAAGGTTGCAAAACAATTTATAAGAAAATCGCCCTCCTCCTAGCAGGCTGTACAGGTATTGCAGAATTTCCAAGTGGTTTGTTGTCTTTTAGGGATATCATCATGACTGATGCTCATCTCCAAGGTGGCACCAAAGTTGGAAGCATAGTTTCCAAGGGTTAGAAGTCAATAATAAATGCTCAGAAATTTTATATGGTTTATTTCCCAATCACCCCTGTGACTGTCCACATGCCTGAAGTCATAACAGCAGGTTTGATTTGGTTTGGGCAGCTTAAATAATGGTTGGGAACTATGTTAAAAGAGCAGGACTGAACATCTGAGCATATTTAAGGAGGGTTTGATGCTTGGGAAGAGGTTATACAGACCATTAAAGGCTGCTGTGTCCCTTAGTGTTGGTGCTGATGGAGTTTTGGGAGAGTCTGTGTTGACTGCTGATACACAGAGGATTGCAACAGTGAGATTGTAATGGCTCCAAATGCCAAATCCTAGAAGGTATTTTCATTTAATTGTTATGTTGTTCAAATATGGTATTGATGAGAAGTTCTAGTGTGAATTGAAGTCCAAAAATAATGTTACAGCAGTGCTGTAATCAAATGAAACTCTCATACTTTAAGCTACAGCAGTTGGAGTTTTGAAATTGCTTCCTTTAATGTTATGCTTAACCAAATCTGCTAATATATGTCTTTGTTGAGAACTTGTTTGGGAAAACATATTTGAAAACTTTCTAAAAAAAAATTAGGGGGTGTTCTTACAAATAGATTTAGTAGGGATCAAACCTACAATATTACTATTATGAGCAGTATATTTCAAAGGTTTTGGAATTTCTTAGACTCTTTAAGTACTCTAAAGTTAAGGAAAATCTCACTATTTCATTATTGCAAGAAAGTGTTTGACAAAATGAGTTTAGACAAAAGACTTACCTAATGACTAAACTAAGAATATAGTAAACTTCCCAATGAAGATATCACCACAAGATTTTGGCATTCATTAAGCTTATCTATGAACAAGGGACACATTTCTTGAACAAGGTGATAAAGGTAACATAAAATATTTTGAATACTAAGTACAATCCAACTAAGTATTATCTCCAAGCCAATGGGCAAGGAGAGGCAATAAATAAAACAGTCCCATTTATTATACATAAGATATGGAATTGAAAAGATAAATTGGGCTAAGAAGTTAACTTGCTACATGATGGACACATCTTACTACATTCAAGACGAGAACTCAATTTGATCCCTTTAAACTGAAGTATGGAAAGGAAGCAAGTGCATTTGTGGGATTTTTGCATCGTTTATAAGAATAAACATTGAAACTAGAGTTAGAGATATGGAAAGTTTGTTAGCTAGGCTGATGATGTTAAACATCCTATGTAAGAACTCAATCTTGGCACAATGATCTATTACAGTAGATAAAAGATAAAGAATCTTCTGTCACAATAAACCTCATATGAGGATAAGACTAGATTTAGGAATGTTAGTTTTGAAATACAAATAAAATTTTGAGAAGAGACAGAAATTGAAGATGGTGTCAAGCGAATCATGCATAGTGCAAGAAGTATATGAAAATGATACAACGAGAATGGAAAATTTGGGCAAAACCCTACACAAGAATATTAGTAATGCATCAAAGCATGGAATGATCCAAGTGACAGTTCAGAGTTATGTTCCAACTTCTGACAGAATACTAGAAAAACTAGGTCACATTGTCGAGGCCATAACTTCACAGCATAGCTTGAACATGACCATTCAAAAATTGAACAAAAAGCATAGGATGTGATAAAGTGTAAAAAATTTTTTGCAAAGTTCAATCCTCAAAAAAGCCAAACTTGGCAATTTCAAAAATCTAGAAGTCCAAATTTTCGAAACTGAAATTTTGTTATCATGAGATTCATGTCACAATTTATGCTCTCAACATGGGTTTTCAGGTTCCAAGTTGAATTGTTTCATAATCTATTTATAGATACTTTTATTTCCTACTAAAAATAGCTATAAAAAAATAATCATATGAATGTCAAAATCAAAGAAAGGAATTCTGTAGAAAAACATATCTTCAAAGAGATTGATACCCTTCTTTAATATATTGAGCATCCTAGAGAGCAAACGTGGTAAGTTCACATCTCTTCTCAATTTGCTGCCTTCTGTTTATAATAATAAAAGAGAAATAGCTGCAATCTCTCCAGAAAGACAGTTGGGTAACTTAAATCAATCCAATAGTAAAATCTTTTATTCCTAAATCGTAACTCCATTCCTTCATTGTCCATTTAGATATAATTCTCAGGTATCTCTATGCTACAATTGTTGTAAATATCACTTCCACTTATAAAATATCTAAGCTAAGACAATTTAGTGTGATGCCCACCAAATTCTTCATCCAAACAAGATCAATGGCATCAGCCCGATTCTTACCACTTGGCAATATTATCAGAGTAGGTCTTCTTGAACTAATAGTGGTATAACATCAGGAATCGTATACACTTGACAGACATCTTGCGGCAGTCATGGGAAAGGAACAGAGGAAAAAGTGCCAAATGGAACAAACCTAAGATGTAAATCCATCTTCAACACCCCTAAACAAACATATAATACTCTTTCAAAAAAATTGACAACTAGGGGATGAGAGAAAATGGTTAGAGAACAACAGTAGCCTCAATCATGGAGCAAATTATAGTAATACAAAAGATTATTTTCCAATTTGAAAACCCTATTGTCAAAGAATTGCCTTGAGCGAAGCAAATAAGCAACCAAGCTATGCAAATTTTTCATAAGTAAGCCACTAAAAAAAAGGCAATTCATGATGAAATTCAATGGTAGCCAGCCATACAACAAGACAAAGTTGAATAGATGAAAGATAAGAAATCTCATGTCCTAGATGCACTAAAGAAACAAAGGGAAAAAAAGGTATATTTTTTATTCCTCACAATCTTATAATTGCTTGTTTTATTTGTCAATTTTGATAAACACACCAACGCCATTGGTTTAAACTTTGAAGTTGTCATGAAAAATGGGATAAAATGGTCAAAGTATTTTAAAATATGATGACAAATTTGGAAACCTCTCAAGATAGAAATAAAGTCCAAACTTTTCAATTTTAGGTACACAAAAGATTCTTTTCAATTAATTCACCACAAGCTCCACTTTCATTGAAGCAAACCTATATGAACTAATACCCATTCTCATCTCCCGTACAAATAATAATCCCTGTCTCCTAATAACTATGGCTTAAATTTGTTAAAGAACATGGGTTAAAATGGCCATAGGATTAGAAAAGATGATCAAAGAATTTGGAAACCTCTCCAAGTAATGATGAGGTCCAAGTTTTTCAATTTTAGGTACACTAAAGAATCTTACCAATCCACAAGTTCCACTTTCATGGAAGCAAACGTATATGCAGATGTAATAGACATGAAACAACCTGCTTAACATCATCCTGCCTATATATACGCAGATGTATATTCATGGAAGCAAACGTATATGCAGATGTAATAGACATGAAACAACCTGCTTAACATCATCCTGCCTATATATATGCAGATGTATATTCTTTTTCCTAGCATTGTAGTTATAGTGGTAGAAAAGGGCCATGCGTTTAGTCAGTGTTAGAATCTGTATCCTTTGTTATCACGGAATCTAGCAGCGCTCATTCCACGGATAACCCCCCTACGAAACTTGTCCGTTTCCTAGGATTCGTGAAGTTCAAGTATGCATAATGAAGTGATTTTCAAGCCACCTCGAAATGCGTTCCAAAGTCTCGAATAGTCAATTCGAGCATTCCCCCATGTTCGCCTCGCGAAGACCTTCGAAACGAGCTCCTTCGCGAAGTCTCACTGTTCGTACTTAGCGAAGTGAAAAATGCAGCAGAAAAAGTGCGCTCCTGCCTGAAGCCAAAATTGGCTAAGTCTGGAAAATGCAAGGGCACTAAAATTTAGCGCCCCTGCATGAAGTGACTTTTTCCAAAATGTAATAGCTCTAAATTTTAGCGCCATTACACTTTTTCCTGACACTTAAACTTTTTCTGGCCCTGGCGCGTTTCTTCATCTTTTTCGCTTTTTCGTCAATCGTGCCACTTTTCGTGCCTAAATTTATTGCTCGACTTGAGTTAGGTTTTTTATTTTCCTTTTCACTTAAAAGTGTCTTTGTTCACCATTTTCATTGTTTATGGTCTTTGTTCTTCTTTTCTTCTTGCTGGGCGAGTTCTTCTCAAGCTGCAATCACGTGTTTTGGAAATTCGAAGTTCTTCTCTAGCGTTTTTCGCGTTTCATCTTTGTAAGTTGTTACCCTTGCTTTCTCTTTATTCTCCAATTTCAATGGTAACTCCATGCAGACACACTTTGCAAACCCCGAGCGCCGTTTTCATTCACCATTACATCCGTTTTCCAAAACCATGTTTCAGATGCAGAGGCGCTGAAAAAGTGCGCCCTTGCATTTTGAGATATTTTTCTAACACTGAGATGCAGGAGCGCTATTTTTTAGCGCCCCTACATCAAAGTCTGGATTCCCAAAAATGCAGAAGCGCTAAATTTTAGCGCCCTGACATGCTGAATATGTAAAAATTTCCTAACACTGAAAGATGTAAGGGCGCCAAAATTTAGCGCCCTTGCATCAAAAGTGAAATTTCCAGAATGTAAGGGCGCTGAATTTTGGCGCCCTTACACTTTTTCCAATTTTCTATAATCTTTTCCAGTTGAACTTCAAACTTGCTTGATTTACTCCTGAACTTCTTTCCCTCCATTTTGTGCATCGTTTTGCGTGCCTTGTCATCTGCTCCACGCTTTCCCATCATTGTTGCTCGCTTCACGCTTCCCAATGCTACTTTTTCTGCTAACGCTTGTTGATTCACCATCCTTGCAGTTTCTCTCTAGATCTCGTCAAGTGATTCCGAAGGTGATGTCCTTTGATCGTGGTTCTTCCAAATAAAAAGTTCACGCAGGAGACCAGGAAGAAGTATGAAGACTCCGCGCCCAAGCAAAGAAACATGAAGAAGCTTCCTGTTCTCCAGTGTTAGAAATTTCCGGTGCATCCCATTATGCATCTTGTAAATATTTCTCGACATTTTCGAATGTCATTTTGTAAATTGTAATTACACCAAGATCAAAGATGTAATATTTTGAAAACAAATTACACTTTGACTTTGGTCAAAGTTAGGTGAGATCTCCTAAAATTGCTCACCTAACTTTCCCTGATTTTCTCAATCTCTTTCCTTCTTTTGCTCATCCCTCTTTCTATATAATATGAGGGATTTTCATTGTAATATTATCTTTTAGCCTTTTGCAACGAAGTGCTGCCCTTTTGTAAGCAAACTTGTGAAACTTTGCGTTCATACTTTGTGAATGAGATTCAATCAATAAAGAAAGGATTGCAAGCCAAACTTTGTGTTGGATTCGATACTTTTGTAAGTTGATTTGATTTGGTAGTGATTAGTTCGAGGAATCTGAAAGACTCTAAGTGGTTGATGTAAACTTTGTGTTACATCTATTATTTAGATTGCATTGTTATTTTGTTTATCATTGGTTGAGTGATCTATAAGACTTTGCGCTTATAATCATTCATGCTCATGCATGTTCTTGTTGGATAATCTATAAGACTTTGTGCTTATAATTATTCATTCTCTTGGATACTTTGTCGAAAGATCTACAAGACTTTGTGCTTGTAATCGTTCGTGCTCGTTGACATTTTGGTTGGATGATCTACAAGAATTTGTGCTTGTAATCGTTCATGATGTTCGAAGAATTGTTGCATCTAAGAAGACTTTGTGCTTCTAATGTAGCAAACGGTACGTTTATGCAGATCCGACCCTGATAAAGCTACGGAACGACTTTGTGCCTTCGTGAGCTTTCCCATTTTATTTTTTTATTTTTTTTTGTTTGTTGTTAATTACTTCTGGTATCTCTACGCTTCGCTTTGACGAGATAGAGATATTGGCATTACTGCTGGTTGCTAGTTTTAAGTTATCAAGAATTCGGAACTTCCAACACGTGAAACATTGTAAACATCTTCTCTGAAAAAAGAGAGAAGGATGAATGTAACACACCCCCCCCATTCCGTGAATTTCGTGTACATTGTGTAATTACTTTTGTGATTTACTATTGTTTTTCTTAGCAGTAAGAAGGGCGCCTCCCCTTTCCGAGAGGAGAGATTCATATCTCACATAGCTGTGGCTGAAGTCCAAGTTGTGTAATCTGTCGAGAGTTGATTACATAATTTTCACCCAACATCCTTATGAAGAGTTTCATCAACATCCCTATTCAAAAATTGGTAAAAATTAATTTAGGATGGATCACCCCACTCACATGGAAAAGTCACTTATGCACTTTAAAAGTTCTTATGTCATCAAAGACAGAAACTAAAACTAGAAGCCATGGGAATCATTGCTTCCAAGGAGGGGTGATTGGTTTATCTAAGTGGATTCTCCAAATACAACTCTAGTTAAACAGCCATGCCCATTCACATGGCCTACACTAATGCCAACTAATGTTGCATGATTTACAGTGCATCTGAACACTTTCTAACAGTTCATGATATTTCCACATCATCAATCCATCTCCACCAAATGTTCAACACATTTCTAGTGACACAACACAATTTGGGAGATTGACTGTGATGCAATTGAAGCACACACCAAATGCAATCGTCATCATCAAATTTGACAAGGTTCTTAACAAATATAGACCAAACTGCTAAGTCCATTTCACAAGACACAGTACAGCCAACCGCCGACAATATTGCTGCCCTCATCCTTAAAGGGGTAGAGTCCGCAAAAGGACTCCTCTAATACCAATAAGTTCAACCACTAGAAGGTGAAGAGTCGCATGGAAGCATAACCATTTCAACTTCCATGATGGACAAAAAAACTCCATATAATGAAAGTGGGATTCAGGCTGACTTGTAATTGTCAAAAAACAAATTGAAAAGAGAAGGAGCTTCCAAAATAAGCAAAATCTAAGAGCTCATGAGCTCCAATAGAATCCACCAAGTTGGAAAATGGATCCAATTCTATATCCCATCCAAGAGCTACTGAAAACTTAGTAAAAATTATGCACAAATGTACATCAGCAAACAAAATAGTTAATGTCTTGGCCAAAGAGGAGATAAGAGGACTAATGCAAGTACAGCTCCAGGTTTATAAAACAGTTAACCAGCTTTTAGTTCAAAGACTCTTACAAGAAGAAAAAACAAAATAATTAGAGCAGTGAAATTAGTGTTGATAAACAAGGGTTTGTTCTCCCTCCAAGAGCTATGCAAAGTTAGAATCAATGTGGATGCCCCCTCTCAAAAACAAAATATAATAATTCTTCATTACATTCAAAAAGAAAGCTCACAACAAAATTCAAACAACGTACTAAGGAGATGATTTGAACTTGTGACCGATTGGCGATCAAAGTGATCTTGTCCCTTTGGCCACATCATTGAATATATTTTTTCTCAATTCAAAAGAAATGAACAAAGAAAGTGAATCAGTAACTTATTCCGACATAGAAAGTAACTGTCCACAACAAGACAAAAGCACAACTCAGTAAGGAAACTGCACCCTCATAGCCACAACACACAAAAAGACAAAAATGAAGTGGGGCACATACAAGAGTGTTGGTGTAAATAGGTGTTTTACCTATTTAGGTCCTATTTACATGTTAAGTCCACTTAGGTCCTAGGAAGGAATCTTTCTAGTTAAGCATTAGTTGTCACTTATCTAGTTGGCATTTATTTAATGCTTGCGTCCTAAGTTGTTATGACTTAGTTGTCTCATGTGATAAGATTAAGACACTTGTCATGATCTTGTCTAATCATATTCCCCACCTTGCCTATATAAGCAAGGCTTCATATGTACATTGCCATATTCATCTTGGCTGCCATATTCATTTTGGCATTCTTGCATCTTTAATCATAGCATGATATTTCTACCATCTCTCTTGTGGAAGTTATTTTGTCTTGCAAATGATACTGGGGTGTTAAGGAGTTCACCATAAACTCATACAAAGAGAAAACAGATTCAAAGTTAAAATATCTTCCATTTCACCATACTTTAAAAAGTTTAAATGATAGCGCTGATTTAGCAAAAAGACGTACACTTATTCAGCATAGGGCTCAAATACAGTTTTTTGATTCCCATACATTTCCCTACAAACTGGTCCCCAAAGTCCAGTGCCACCTTTGAAAGGAATAGCATCATAATATGAAATCACTTAGTCTATTGATCTGGCCTTTGACATCAAAGATTATCCTTTCATAATTTCTAAAAAAATGCATGTCAAAGGTAAGTGGATGAAATTTAAATAACTTGCAAAAAAATGTTTTTATTTTGTAACATGGATTGTCAGTTACACAGAATGAAGATGATCTTATTTATACAATCCAAAAGTTAATTACTAGTTTAACTTTACATACTGCTATCATGTCCCCAATCCCGTCTAGGCCCTAAATTTGATTTTGGCTGGAGAATAGTGTTTCTCAACACTAAATTTAAATTAAATATATTTAAACTATATTAAATAATATAATAATAATAATTTTTAAATAATAATAAATATTTCAAAGTTCTAGGTTGACCCCTTTGGTCGCCTATCTGATGGCAGGTATTTAATTAAATGTTTTTTAGTCTGTTTGGATCATCATGGTTGGAGGAATCGAACTGATGGGCTTGCTAGAGACGAAACCCTCTGCAATCCAACGCCAGGTGAGATGAAAACCTCATTGGCGTTAGTGATTCCTCTTCCCAGCGCTCAATATTGTTTCCTAGCTCATTCTATTCTTGACCAGATTGGATCGACATTGGGGAGCCGCAAGGGAGTGAGGCGATTAAACAATAGTGGTGGCGGAGCCCCAGGCTCACGCCACCCCAAGATCATACCCGCGATCTATAGCTTGGGACAGAAGCACTCTTCTATCACCATCAAGGGAAGCGACAGCAGTTTCAGGAGCATAGATTCTCTCTCAACAAACCAGCAAATAGTGATCCTACTGTATCTGCCAAGTGTGCCAACAACCAGATCTCTACCAGGCATTCATTTCATTCTATGGAATTGTGGAGGTGCCACTTTAGACGCCGATCAAATCGGCAAATTGCACCAATCACAGTTGCAGGGGTGCACAATCACCAATTCAGGATACTATCAGCGAAGGTTATAATTGGCGGATAATCACCATAATTGATGCTTGGAAATGCAATCTAGCCCTGCTGTTCATTAATAAAGTTCATGCGATATAATTCTCAGATCGACTGGAAAGGCATCATTCTGTGTTGTCAACATTCTGTGACGGGTATCATTTCCAGATTTGAGTGATTTAGACATTCTGAGATATTATTTCGTTTACTGTGTGTATTCAGTATATGGTCACTGCGATTTAATTATGTGTCCCAGTGTTATTGTTTTTCTCTGAGTTATCATTCTTGTCTGCAATAATAAAATCTGTGAATTGGAATCTAATTAGATCTGAATGTAATTATCCTGTTACACATTGATTATCGCTGTGTGAAAGCAGTAACTGTCATCTCCCAGTTTATTGCTGTTGTGTGTGATCAGTGATTGGGTATCTTACAACTGCAGTCAAGCCTCTCCATCTCAATCCAATTTGAAGTGTAAAGTTGGAATAACAATAGGAAGATAAGGTCAATTTCAATAAATTATTAACACAAATACTAGGTCAGCCACTCAGCACCAAAAAAAATTCTATGCTGCACCTGCTCAAATTTTAAAGGCCTTTTCAAATATATCTTCTACAATTGGGAATACAGATGGTAATTCTAAAGTTGAAGAAAAAAAGCTGCAGACTATTATCCCAACCTATAAAAGGAAAATCAGAAAATGCATGAGCAGAGGTCTTCATGTGAAGTTTCAAATGTTGATAAAATGAAACCTTGGTCCATTACACACCACCCACATAAGTGATCGCCCAAAACCACCTTTCTTGGAGGTTTACAGGTATTCTTATACTTTACTTTTGTATATTGAATACCAGGAAGATTCTTGTCACACCAAAAATATTTTTAACTGCTCCACCATTATAAAGTAGAATGCTTTGTAACTACTTATGACATCTAAGAAGGTTGATAACTTCTTCATTATTCTTGGTAACTCCTAAAACAAGATTCCTTGTGAGTCCTCCAATATTGTCATACATCAAAAGATGTCCTTATATAATACACTTTCTAATACATATAAATAATAAATTATTAAATGCTTTCCCTAAATTTAATCTTACAAAAAGCATTAGGGTGGGTAACCATAAACTGTGTGCTCGGTATGACCCCAATCGAAAATAAAGACTATAAATTTTAGCCATTCTTTGGTTACAAAATCAGAAAATTGAAAAGAACGGGTACTTCTACAGTTGAACACAGGCTAGAGCACACACTCACTCAATCAAGTCAAGATTTGAAGGTATATGAACAAACAAATTAAGAGAAAAACATTTCAGAGGAAATTGCAAAATTTAATTTACCAAGTATCTATGTCTTAGCTTTAAAGCATTTCTTTCAACAGAGAATTGAGAGTACAAACATGGAATAGAAATAAAATATGCTTCAGCCTTCAAGTATTCCATAAGAGAAGCATGGCATTATGTGCATTGTTATTATCAATTGTGTGTATTGCGACGTTTGGCAATGGACTTTACTTTGTTCCTTGTGCTCTAGTGGTGACCCACATAATACCAACGTACAAGTCTAAATCACTTAGCAACCTCAAAATTCTTCCAGTTTGCTCAGTTTTGGAATAAGATTGAACTTTACATCAAGTCTCAATGTGAGATTTCTATTCAGTTATGATAGGATGGATCTGTTTGAATAATTTTTGCTATGCTAGTTGCTGTTGATGTTTTCTTTTCTGAGCTCACAAATATATATTATTGATGAAAATAATTGGTCATAACCTTAAAAAAGTATGGAGATCTATGCTGAGAGAAAATGATTGACATGCAATTTGTCCATCTGGCACAAAGCCATTCTGTGTGATTACATACACTAAACAAATATATGACTGAAAGTAAACTTCAACCAGATAATAGCCAAAAAGGCATTGTCAATATCTTGTAATACACACTGCATTTGGCAGTGAAAAAGTAATAGTGCATACTGAACTTGAAGATGAAAATAACAGTTTATGTTCCAACTATGTAAATATTTCCTAATCCTAATAAGTAATGTGATCCTTTTCCAACATTCATTAGATATTTTTACAATTTTTACAATCATATTTTTTTAACAAGGTGTTCAAGAAAAGTAGTATTAAATAATCGATGCCACATTAATTAGTTGACAAGTAGAACTGAGTCTGACATTTGAAGCCTGTGAAACATTGATGATCTGGGAAGATTAAGGTACAATGATAAATATTTAGAGCCAAGAATTGAAAAAAAGGGATAAGTATTTAATTTTTATTAAAGTCAAACCTGAGTTTCTTATTTCTTGTTCAACTGGAATGTGGATATATGGTCCTGATAAAACTGAACTTTCCATATCTGTAGTTTTGGTTCCAGATGCTATTGAGTCCATCCTCCTACCTCCATCAAATTTTTCCTTTGGATCATTATTGCTATAATCTGCAACTTGAAACATTTTTGAAGAAAAGCTTGGAAATAATTCATTGGAAGATCCCTTGTTTGCTAACAGCTTGACACTCTCTACTTTCTTTTGCTTTGGACTGCCTTGATTAATTAACATCTGTGTAGGTGGGCCTTCCCTACCAAGTCCATTTTCAGTACTCATCAATTCTCCTTGCACAGTTCCTTCATAGCCTGTCCAACCCACTTCTCCAAGTGCCCGACTTTGCAACAGTTGTTCATTATTAACAAATTTCTCATTAAGGGAAAATGGAAATGCTGTCTTAAGAGGAACTTCTTTCAAGGGACCAAAATTACTCCTATATCCTGTTTTTTCTGCAAAACATTCTTGAATATATGGAATTTTTTCTGCACTCTCAAGTGCCAATTCAGCTTCTTGAACAAACTCCCCTTTTCCTTGATCAAACTTATCATGGGATTTGATGTTTGGTTCTAAGTCAAGCACATCATTTCTAACTTGAGACCCTGAAGTTTTCTTGTCATGTCTGGAGAAGTTGTAGTCTCTTCCATGTAATCTCAAATTCGGGTCCACATCCTTTAAGGCATGGTTCTTGGTCTTACCATCTGGCTGTGAGATTGCTCCTATTTGATCCCACAAATCTTCTCTGCTATGTATTTTTCTTGGTGAATATTGCTCCTCTGGCATATCCTGCTTAAGGATTTCTTCATCTTGTGTCTCATGAAAGTTCCCCTTTGCTTCAATCATGTTATTGCCTAATTCTTTTACAATTCTTGTTTTCTCCATAGAAATGCCACTCAAACCCAGATTTCGATCCCCTGGAAAACCATAATCAATCCTATTTCCAAACTGCACGTGACCTTTGTGAAGCATGATTATCTCTTCACTCATTCCTGCTGAAGCCTGTAGCTTTCTTTGTTCATAAGAGGTTGAATATCGTCCCAATGCACCATTTGCATAGCCATTCATCGAGATAGGTATTTGTTCATTTTCATACAAGGTCCCTTCACTGTTTGCATCCCCACATTCCCAATAAGGTTCATGGTTAGATGAGTTACATTCCAGTTCCTTGGCTTTAAATTCTGAATCCATCTGTCTGTTTGACAAAGCCTTGGAAGATGAGCAAGGGAATCCTAACTTTTCAGCTTCAGAATCATATTCATATTTCAAGGTCCTTGATATTCCTTTCTCAGAGGTTATGCATGTAGTTAAATCATTTTGTTTATAACTTTTAATGTCCATAGATCCATCATCTCTCAACTTAGTTCTTTGCTCTCTGCCATGGTTTTCATTGTATTCCCGTCTATTCACTTGTGGAGACAGACAAGTTGAATCATTGAGAAAACCACAACCATTTGAACTCTTTTGGTCAACCAACTCAGATTGTAATGCAGCTAATGCATCTGTAAAATGATTTCTTTGCAAAAAATCCAAAATATCTTGGGTAAATTCTGCCATTGATTGAGCCCAATGGCAAAGTCAGATTCTACGGAAGGATTGCAAACAACGACCTTGAGCACATATTTCCTTTATCAATTGCCCAAAGTCTATACTTTAGAGGGAATGAATAATGTGAAAATTGCACACATTGGCAGAGCTTCCAATTTCAATCTGTCAAAGAAATTAAACAGGGAGATGATCAACATTATTTCTGACAAAGATTTTCCACAGTAGCAACTGCTTATCATATTTTCTTTACAAAGTAAAAATTTTGAAAGGCAAGAAAGTAACAAACAAAAAAGCAATTATATCAAAATTTTAACATGGTGTAATGCTCCAAGCCAAAAATGAAATGACTGCAGACAAAATTATCCTGGCTATTGCCCGTTAGCTACTTTTATCACCAAATATATATATATATATATATAAAACAATATTTGTGTCTTTGAGAACTCACCAAACTTATTATAAAACATACAAAATTCTAGATGTTGAAGGAAATTTTATTGAAAAAAACCATTTTAGATTAATATTAAAACTTCTAAAATAACTATACTAACTAAAAATATCATAGATGGAAATAGAGAGTTCCATTGAAAGGAGGTAGCAATGAGAAGCAACAACTGGCATGACTGGGAGGGCTGATGAGGGAAGGCTAAGCAGAAACCTGCACCAAGGCTAACAAATGGGAGACAATGAAGCCCTGTATAATCTTGGTGAAAATTTGGTTTCGTTGGCAACAGTGGCTTCTAGAGTAAATGCAATTTTGGGTGATCACTGCCCCCCTCCCAGTCTCCCATGCTAGAAATTTTGGAAATCGGTGTCAATTTGGCAAGCACAGAGATTGGGGTCAAAATCAAATCTCTCAAACAGAGGGTACTGGTTTGGAGAAATGGATGGTAAAAATTGGGGGCTTGACTTATGTTCCAAATCTTACTGTTTTTCTTAGTCTCCTGCCTAGATGAATAATCAAATCTTACAATTCTAAAGGGGGCCGCTTAGTTGATGGATGGTGTGGGTCTCTTCTGGAACAATGGATGCTTATCTTCAACCCAGCCACCTATAGTTTGGGCAAAACCCTATGTGGCTGAGATAACTTAATTTGCTTTCCAAGTATTGGGAGGAATCTATTCTAACCAAAATTGGTAATTCCTTGGACGATTTTTTGAGTGTAGATGATAATGAGCAAGATGGCCAGTTGGGAGTCTACACTCCAATCTGTGTGAAAATGGACATTTCTAAACCATTGTAGAATCTTTTGGTCCTTGACACGAAGGTTGGGACTTTGAAGCGCAAATTAGAATTCAAAGGCCCTAAACCTAAATGCTTTCCATGTCATAATTTGGCATGTAGTCAGAAATTTTGTCCAAAAAAGTTTGTGAAGAGGAAATGGCCGTGGAGGAAAAGGTTCAAATTAAGGTCTCAAAGGAAAAGGACAAAGGTGAGAATTATTGGATTTCACAAATTAGTTCTCTGCTCTTTGCCATAGTTTTCATTGTATTGCTCTCTGCAGACATTATTTCCAAAAAATGATTTCAAAGGAATTGAATTCGAAAGCTCTTGGATGTCCCAAAAAAAAATTTTGTGTCTGTAGACAATGAGGTAGTTGGTGATGTCCCATGTGCAGTATCCACTATCATATGCAGAGAATTTTTAGAGAACAGCTTAGAAGATGAAATAGATCTTCTGCCAGCTAAAGTGTTAACTATCTTTCAGAAGGACTCATTCAAATCCAAGATGAAATGTAGATTGAAAGGAAAAGGGACAGAAAGTCAATGAAAGAGAAAGCTCAAGTAGAGGTTTTGGCAAGTAAATAGAAAAGCACCTATCATAATTAGAGACCTAGTAGTGTGAAACTCCCTCTCACACAACTATGAAACTTTTTTCATGGAATGTCTAGGGGTTGAATATCACTAACAAAAGATGGCTTTTCAAGTGCCAGTTGAGTGTGAAAAAGGTTGATCTCATTTTGATTCAAGAGACCAAGTTAAGTAACGATAAAGCTTTACTACAACTAAGAAAATGGTGGAGTGGAAAGGTGAGTTTGTGAATGCAGAAGAAGCCTCTAAAGGGTTAGGAATTCTTTGGTCTCCTCAAGTGGTTGAGATGATAGTCCTAGGTGTGGAGCTAAATTATTAGTTTTACAAGATTAGAAGCCTTTTCTCTTCTTTTATTTTCTTTCTATTCAATATTTATGGACTTGTGTATCACTAACTAAAAAGAAGAGTTTGGAATCAACATGTCATTATGCTTTCCTCTTTAAAATATGCTTTGGTAGTTTTGGGTGTATCTTTCAATGTGATTCCCTCTTCAAAAGATAACAAAGGAATTTTGCAAGCTACTCAATCCCAAATGGATTCTGCAACTTTTGTTGGGCAGTAGATCTTGTTGGGAATTAAGCCTTGTTACACCCCTACAAAACTCAACAATGGTAGGTCATTTCCTTGTGTTTTGTCATCTTTGCGTACCAAAATGGTTGTAGATTAGAACTGAGTGTTACAGTTATTTATTTGAAGTCCATTCTTGACTATCATTGTGTGTGCAATTTTTTCAAAGGCTTGCATGACTACATTCTGATCATTCACCCTTTCTTGAGAACCAATGGTCCCCACCACATCTTCAGTGAGACATGCAAATCAAATGTAGAGCTACTATAGATTATATCACTTTGCTTGATCTACATATTGTCCTATCTTAGCCAGTTTGATCAAATGATGTGAACCTTGGCATGTGCACATTGTGGTAGTTGGGAAGATCTCATCTTATGTGACACTACACAAGTGCTCAAGATCCAAGTCTAAAGGTTGTTGAGTTGAAGCTTGCCGAAAAAGAGGAGGAAAGTATGACTTGAAGAGTTCCACATTGAACACTGGATGCAAACCCAAGTATTACAAGAGATTGAGAACAAAAGAATTCTCACCAACTACATGAAGAATGGTGTATGTACCATAGAATTGAGGTTTCATCTTCTGGTGTGAACCATTGAAGTGTTCTTTTGAAGTGCAACTAGAATCAGTCATTGACCTAGAATGATTGAGAGGTCTAGTGTGCATCATGGCTCTCTTTGTATTTCTACTGCTAGTGCAAATAAATCTATTGAAACTATTGGCAAACACTCTCAATGTGTTACTGAAATTTTTGCACTTTATCCGCTTGCCATTCTAGTGTGGGCAACTCCAAGTGTGATGGTGTGCAATAGGATATGCCAAGGGGTATTGTAGGCTGAAACCCAAGAGATGTCTAGAAAGGACCATGCTCATTGAACTATGCAAAGCTTTGTTGTAGGCATGTTGGATGTAAAGTAAGTTGTCATTCCAAGTGCATGAATGTGCACAATTGTAGATGTGCAATAGATGTAGAAGTGTGCAATTCACTACCTTTGTCTAACCATCTATTTGAAGATAAAAGGTTGTGCATCGATCCAACTATGTATCCAATCTTTCCCATGGAGATTACCCAAATGCATTGATCAATCTCGAATTGCAACTAGACACAATGGATATACGTAGCCCAAAATGTAGCCAAACATGATTGAAGAAGAGACGCGTGGAAAACTATGCTATGGTTATTTTCTTGCAAGCAATCTTTATGGCCATCTTTGAAAACTTGTCCACTACAATGAATACCAAATCATTCTAGTGCTATCATAAGAATTCCACTCATGAAATCCATGCTAATAGATTCCCATGGCTTTTGTGAAACTTTAAGAGATGTATAAAGCTCAAGCTTCCTGTTTGTCAACTTAGCGATGCAACAAGGAATGTAGTACTTGATGTGGCACTCAATGTTTGCACACGTAAGGCTAATAGAAATGTTGTCATAGAGCCACTAGTGTCTTCATAACACCAATTCAATTATGTATCCAATCTTCCTCATAGAGATTGCCAAAATACACAAATGAATCTTGGATTGCAACATAACACAATGGATGTATGTAACCTAAAATACACCCAAACATTATTGAAGAAGAGACACGCGATTTCCTATATTATGATGCTTTTCTTGCAAGCAACCATTATGGCCATCTTTGAAAACTTGTCCACTAAAATGAATACCAAATCATTTTAGTGCTACCATAAGGAATCCACTCATGAAATCCATGTTGATAGATTCCCAAGGGCTTTGCGAAAATTCAAGAGATGTGTAAAGCTCGACTTTCCTACTTGTTGGCTTGGTGATGCAACAACGAATGCAAGACTTGATGTGGTGCTCAATGTCTACATGCATGTGAGGCTAATAGAAGCAGTGTTGTATTGTTGCTAGGGTCTTGGTAACACTGAAGTGTAGTTGTTGTGGCATAGTGAACCTCCCAAATGAGTGATTGGTGAGGTGCACCTTTTGGAACACACAAATATCCAAGCTTGAAAATAATCCTATCACTAAGATTAAATTCACCAACCTTTTTACCTTGCGCTAGCATAGCATAGTTATGTGCAAAGTTTTAATTTGTTGAGTAGAGGTCTTCCCAGTCAAGAAAGTTGTGGTTGTAGGAAACCAACACTATGGTGAGCATGTGATCTAGCAATCTACAAAGGAAATCTATTGCCTTATTGTTTTTCCCCTTAAGTGCTTCATCACCAAATGGAACTATTGTAGTAGTCATTCACTTCATGTGTCGCACATTCCCCAACTTGCTTTGTGTGAAAGAATTGAAGTGGCTTATGATTGAAATGAATGACTATCTCCTTACCCAAAGTATACAATTCTTTCTCATAGGTGGAGTAGCACTACGTCATGTTGCTAAATGTTTATAAGTAGTAGGTGATTGAATTCCCATGCTCATTGAGTACTACAAGTGGATAGTTAGATGCATCAATCTAAATTAGTGTTACAAGACTTGCCCAGGGTCGGTGAGTCCCAAGATGAGCAAACCAAACGAAGGCCAAGGGGCTTGTGACCCAAGTACTTGATGAGTCTAGTCAGACTCACTGAGTTTTCCAAACTCACTAGACTCGGCAAGTTCCATCAAGTAGACTCGGCCAAGGCTATGAAAATTAAGAAAAATAAGCATAAAAAATTGAAGATGCTCCAACATAAATGAATGAAATTCAAGTGTTTTTTGAAGGGTTTAGAGGGCTTTTGGAGGATGATTAAAAGAAATAAAATTATGAAAAATAGTTGGCCCCTTGACCACACTAGGGGTGTTGTCCCTAGACCCCTACAAGAGGTGCTACCCCCAAATCTCCTACTCTAGAAACAAAACAAAAAAATATTTTTGGGTCATGTTGGATGTAAGAACAACATTTTTTATTTCTTTCTACTTTTTCACAATTTAATTCATAGTAATTAAATTACATTTATAATTCCAGATTGTTAAGTCAAACCCTATCCTAAGTAATGCTCCTAAGTCTGTAGCAACATTTGCAAACTTGTCTAAAATACAAGCACATGGCCTCATAGAACTAGTAATGTTGGACTAAGGGATACAAGCTCCTTTCTACAATAGTTCATGACTCCATATTGTTATTTTTGTTTTTGATGCCACAGATATCATAATTGATGAGTTTTGTGCACCTAAAATGCTTGACAATATTTATATATTTAGAAATATTAATCTCATCTCTTCTATTTCCTTGAGGGATAACAGGTTGCTTGTTTTTTAGATATTAGAAAATAAGTAGTTGGGTTCGTTGAAGTTTCCTACTTGAAAATTTCCTAGTGATAAAATATTTTTTTCTTTTATCCTTTTGGGATGCAAACATGTTTATTGTAGTTGTTTTGAGGTCTTACTAAGTTTTTTAAGGTTTCAGAGTTTGTTATGATAGTGCAGTCTTTATGATTAAACATTCTTTTGATAGTAGCATTTTACCATCCACTCACATCATACAACAAGACTAGAGGTTCACTCACATATTATTCAGTGAAAAGTTTTATTGTTAACTAAGCAATAGCTCTATCAGCTTCATACAAAACTTACCAAAGAATCATTACTAGCAAAGCTTACATGCTACACTACATTTTGCTATTTTAGGCAAACTTTCTATCAGACAATACATGGGCTAAACTCTTTATTTTAGACAATTCATGGGGCTAAACTCTCTATTTTATTTGCTCTATATATCTCTATGCTATGGAAATGCCTTTAAATTTCAAAAAAAAGTAGCTTTTGTCTCTTTTTCAACATTTTTTAACTTTTTTTTTTTAATTTTGATTTTTCCCAATTTTTTCCCATTTAAATCCCAATTTTTTCAAAAAATCTTCTTTTAGTTTGCCGATTTTTTCTCCAAAAAGACTTTTGCCTCTATGATTTGAACCATAGTTCACAAACTCAGACTCAAAGAGTACTCAACAAGCCAAAAAAAATTGACTCGGAGAGTACTCAACAAAACTCGACACCTTAAAAACACTTAAATTTTAAAAAAAAACATAATTTTTTGAAAAAATATAAACTTTATGCAAAGTATAGCTACAAATGCATCAAATGAGTTTGGTGGGGGTTTGTGGGAAACACCCCCAACTGGGTGCAAGGGTTTGGGGGCAGTGGGGGTCTGGGGGCAACACCCCTAGCGGGGTCAAGAGGCAACACCCCTTGTAGCGGTCGAGGGGAAATGCCCCTCGCAAGGTCTGAGGGTAACCCAAATTACGGCCTTTGAAACCACACAAAACTTCATGCCACACACCATTTTCTCAATTTTACCAATTAAGGGAGAAACAATGGATTTTTGAGGGATTAAAGAGAAAAAGCACGTCAAAACCACGTTCATGGATGATGTGCAGAAACAGAGCATTTTTGAGGGTTAAAAAGAGCAAAAAACGTGTCAATAGTGAGTCAACGGCGATTTTTCTACAAGTCAATGACTATTTTTTAGTGAGTTTTTCTCCAACCAAGTCACGAGTAAACCCGTGAATTACTTGTTGGGGTTTTTTCCAACGAGTACTCGCAGGCTTGGCAAGTACTCACCGAGTATGTAAACCATGGCTTGGACTATCCAGAGAGCAAAAACAAGAAAAGGGTAAATTATGACATTGCTTCCAAGTTTGCTTCAAATCTGCTTGATTTTATGATATACAAAGATGTGGTGAGGGCATTGGTAGAGTTCTATGTTCATTAGGAGTTTAGAGGTGGCCTAATGTCTACCCTAGAGATTTATGAAGTCCATCCTACATGCCCCTTACCCCTGGCAGGTTCATAACTTTGAAGGTTGGTTTCTGTGGCTTCCTTCAGGGAGTCGGTATCCAACTTCATGGCACTTGTTGGAGCCATTGATACCTTGCAGAAATTCATGGTGGGTTGAAGGGAGGGTTCCATTCCTAGCTTTGATTTAGCTGATGTTCAACACATGTTTAGAGATCCTTCCCCTCATTTGGATAGGGAGAGGGCAGAAAGAGCAAAGCAGGAAGTGTAATACCTCCTTCATAATGCTAGCTTAGATGGTGCTGATGGTGGGACTGGCAGTTCAAGTACTGTTCAAGAAGCTGAGGAAGATGATGGTGTTGGGCCATAGGTTGTGGTTTTTTGTTGTTATGCTTTCATGGGTTTAGTTTTAGAGTTCGCTGTTAAGTTGGGGCCTCTAATTTTCAAGCAAAGCCCTTTAGGTCAAATTTTTTGGTGCTGCTTGTCAGCTTTCCTGTTCAAGGGTGCTTTCATACTTGAATTATAATTTTCTTTTTTTGAAATAAATACAAAGAGAGAGGGCCCCAAGTATATCAATTTACATCTCGAAAAATAAATTTAAAATAACTAAATATTTCTTGTAATGTCCCCTTTCTAGCCAATTAGTACAGGGTTTGCCATTAGCCCTTTTTGCCATGATCCCATGGGTTAACTTGGGCATTAGAGGGATCCTGAGGATATTTGGCCTAGGCATTTCCAGTTTCAGGCCAATCCAAGTTGATGTAATGTCCCTGTTTTCCGGCCCTCTCAAGGAATAATTATTATTTCAATTATTTAATGTTACTAGGCAAAAAGTGCAAAGTCAAAAGGGTAATATTAAATAATTATATTAAAAGGTTAAAAAGTGACGCACTTTAATGATAAATTAATAAAGTCACTTTATTAATAGATCTTCAAAAAGTGAGTTAAGTATTAGAGGGTCACATCAAGGAGTCACATCAAGGGGTCACATCAAGTGGACACATCAAGAGGTCACATCAAGGGAGTCACATCAAGGAATATTAAAATATTCTTCTAAAAGCTTGTTGAACACTCTTCTTGGGTCTTTCTAGAAGATCAAGGAGTTCTTTATAAAGGGTCATTTGACATGCTTGGTTGGAGAGAAAATGATATTGCTTTTCAGTCTCTGCTAGAGATTGGATTTCTTGGCGCTTTGGGGACAAAATCCCTCATTGCTAGCATCTTCTTCGCTGTTGAAACATACAGTCAGGAAGATTTTAATATTAAAATCAGATTTCTATTGTTGGCTGAAGATTTATTATATGCTGGGAATTACATTATTGCTGGAGATTTATTATATGTTGGAGACTTCATTTAGCTAGAGATTTCTTGTATTCTGGAGTCTCATTTGCAGATTTGAAAGGGGTTAGTGAAAGTGTAACTAGTTTTCAGATTATTTGTTGTGTTAAAATCTTCATGTGCTGGTCATACACTTTTTAGCTGGCTGTACATTTCCCTCTTGCTGGTGTTCATCCATACACTGCAATTTGATCATTGTGGTTGCTGGTTGGAGGTTTATTGGAGGTTTGGAGAAGGAAACAGGCTGCAAGTGTTATTCTTGTATTGTAGTGAGTTCATGCGTTGATGGGTGTATTTTCTCAAGCCATTGGAGACCATTTTGTACTACAGCAGACATAAATTCATTGCTGCATTTTATGGGTATGTCTGATTTAGATAATAGACTATAGTTCAATGATCTGGGTTGTCTTTACTTTGTCAAAAAACTAAATATTTAAGCCTAGGGAAAAATCTGGAATTTTCAGCTGTATTCTTCATTGTAATTTCCAAATGTCAGTTTTAAATATTGCAATATATTTCCTATTGTTGCTGCATTATTAGGCATGGTCAAACTTAAATAAAATGTCCAAAAAGAACACACAAAACGCACCAGGTGACAACCAAACTACAGAAACCCAATTTGTGAAATTACTGGATAAGGGGTGGTGTTACATTTCTATACTTCTAGAAACATCTGGTTCCTTTAAAATACTCCCTAATCTCCTAACTGTATCCTAATATGAATCTGAACAACTCACATTGATCCTTTCAAAGCTCAATTTCATTTTAGACTTACCTGAAACAACTTGCTCCTCAATGAGACAAAGTAATACAAGAATATGATCTGAACTACATTTCTCCTCAATTATCAGCCCAAAAAAACATCATTTATACAAAAGACATTTGCAGTAATTGTCACAGATAGCTCAATGTTAAATTGTTAAATGAAGACTGGCGGCTGCAGTTTATCACCAGTGATTCATAAGACCTATCAGAGAGATACTTGATTTTCTGCAACATAATGTTTCCGCTACCAAAGAAAGCTTGAAATTACGTTTCTAAAGGCTTAGCACTCAAGAAAAGTTTTTATGTTTTGCAGACTAAAAGCTTCAATACCAAAGAAGAAGAATTGAGACCAAGACTAGCATAGCTGTAGGTTTAAAACTTAAAGCAACAATCCACCTCCTAAACAATAATTGATTAAAGACTTCAAGCTTCTGCGATCCATAATTTTAAAAAAGAAATCTTCAAGAGGAATGCAATAGGAATTTACAGAATCAACATTGCAGACCACAAAGTAGAAGAATAATTGATATCACATTAAGACTAGCATAGATGTACAGTTTAAAACTTAAAACATGACCCTCCACCTCCTAAATAATAAATAATAAGAGACTTCAAGATGGTGCAGACCAAAATGTTAAAAGCACACTGATCGGGACAAATTGCAACAAGTATTTCGGAAGAGACACTTAAGACTACAAAGAAGAAGAGTAATTGACATTAAACTAGCATTGATGTACAAATTATAACTTAGAAAGCAACCATGCACCTGCTAAACAATAATTGATTAAAGGCTTCAAGCTTCTGCAATCCATAATGTTATAAGAACAATCTTCCAGAAGGATTCCATCATCAGTGTAGATAACGAAAGAAAAAAAATCAATTAATGTTAACCCTGGCGTAGCTGTGCAGAGATAAAAACTTGAAAAACAAAGGCGAAAAGAATTATTCAAAAGAGTTGATAGAAAATACAATTTAGGGAAATAAAAACTAATTATAAAATAAGTGGTTAGGAAACAACACAGTTCGCTAAAATCATTGGACAAAATATGAAAATAGAGGACAAATTTTTAGTAGAAAGAGCAATTAATAAAAATTTTAAGCAGAAATGGCAGTTAACTAAAATTTTGAACCGGAAATATTATGAGCATAACTGCAATTATATTAAAAAATCTGATTTATGGAGAAATATCTTAAACAGAATTGGCAATTACATTTAAAAAAATCTGAATTATGAAGGAAAAAATTAAGCAGAATTGGCAATTATATTAAAAAATCTGAATTATGGAGAAAATCTTGAGCAGAATTAGCAATTATGTAAAAATTCCAAATTACAATTAATTAGCTAAAATATCTTGACTATAGAGGAAAAATTTAAAGCAGAATCGGCAATTACCTAAAGAGTTGCAATCGACACTTTCGGTTGAGCATAAAAGTGATTTTCGGCCGTGAAATTTCTCAAGAATTGATATAAATACACAGGTTTGTTCCCCGAGACAAACAAAGGCCAGATAATTTATAACAAATCCAAGCAGCCGTAGAAAAATATCTTATAAAAAGTAGTAACTACAATTTACAAGTCCCGGAGTCATGTAATCTCATACACACTATATAATGTTGTAGTTACTGTTGGGCCGCGGAGGAACGAACGGTAATTCTTCATGGGAATCGACCTCCTGACTTCTGCAAAACGTAAGTATGATAATGAGTTACGGGGTTTCATTCAACAGTTAAGCAGATTGAAAAAATAATTAATTAAAAAGTCAGAAGTATACGTGGGGTACACGGAATATGTTCAAAGCATCCAATAATCTTTTGACTAGGAAAAACAACATGATGAAAAAATATGAAGAAAAAGCCACGTGTTCTCAAATAGATGAGCTTGACTATATTAAGAAATATATAAATGTTCAAAGCCTACAAATATTTAATATCAAATCAAGATTAATTATTAGATCGTTCAATAGGTGGATGGTTTAGCAGTGAGTTGTTTGGTTTTATACGGCATAAGGAATTTTTTTTTTTGTTGAGTATAATGTTTGAATGAAGGAAGGAAGGAAGGAATACAGCATAAGTATTTTTATTTTTTTTTAGTATAATCTTTGAATGAAGGAAGGAAGGAATATTAATGACGTTGATGAGATCAAGCGGGTTTAACGGACCAAGGAACACAACATTAACACATTTTCAGATTTCTTTGAATGTCACCTCTTTTATTATGTATCTTGATCAAGAAACTGGGTGTTTCGTGGCGTCTGCCTCCTCAAAAAGTCCATTCAAACTTCCCTCCTTCAAAATGTTTGATATTTAAAAAAAAATCTTTAATTTTTTTTTTTTAATTTTGATATTAATGTTCTGATTATGTGTATAAAAATTAAAATATAGTAAATAGAAAAATCAATGATAATAAATAATTGTATTAATATGTATTTGAAGTAATTTCTGTAAGAAGAAGAGGGTTACGATTAAGAGGTTGTTTTAATCATGAAGAAATTCCCTCACTAATAAGGGTATCTTATAACTTTCTTTCCCTTTAATTACAATAAAAATATTGAGAATTATTAAATTATTTAAAATATTAACTATACTTACAAAGATTGTGAAAATATAAGGAGATTTGATTAATACAACTGATTAGAAAAGTATTATAATATTTAAGTTCAATCTAAAATAATAATAAATCTATTGGAAAAATTCAATATATCATTTTCACAAACAAAATTTATTCTAGAATATTGACTCGAAGCAGATTGCAAATATTCCAGAATATTCTTAAGTTATGAGCGTTTGGAGTT
This sequence comes from Sequoia sempervirens, assembly GCA_007258455.2. Lineage (NCBI taxonomy): Eukaryota > Viridiplantae > Streptophyta > Pinopsida > Cupressales > Cupressaceae > Sequoia > Sequoia sempervirens. The sequence continues at coordinate 558,093,850 of VDFB02058242.1, forward strand.
ACGTTTTTATTCATGTTTTGTATAACTTTTTCCCTACATAAGGGCGTTGCAGAGAATGGGAAAGGTTATAATTTTTAACTTTATTCCGACAACTTGGTCAATGGAAATGTCATCATTATTGCTCTCAAATTATTGTGTACAGCTCTGTCATTGGAAATACGTTATGTTTAAAAGATATTAAGATATTTCAAATGACAATTTTCTAATATTTTTCTTTCTTATTATTACAAAGAGATAAGTAAATAATAAAAGATGTCAAGTGGAGTTTGAGTAAAATAAAGAAAGAGAATTTGAGAACAGAAATCGAAAATATTGTTGAAAATCTTATACATGTAAAAATTAAATATAGTTTAGAAAAATAGTCAATTGAACACAAAACTAAATTAAGAAAATAAAAATATGAATTTTTAATGCTGAAATTTGTATATTTGTAGTGATTTTTATTTGGTTTTGTGTCTATTTAAGAGAATGGCTAAATACATTTACATATTGATAAATGACACAATTGTTGGCCTTCTACAATGATTTAACAACTTAAAGTTGTGATTAGAGATTGGGCATCTAATTTGAATAGCTATCTCAATCATCATAAAGGTGCATTTAACTTGTCAACCCAAGGACGTAGACTTGAAATGGGTCAACAAGTATGTGCACTAGGAATCCATAGTAACCATATTCATCTTACAGCTAAGAAAAATATAATGTTGAAAGTAAATTGTTTGGAAAGAAGTAATATAAGTGTTGAACATCAACCAACAACTATACTAAGCTGAAATGCATGATAAAAATAAAAATTTGAGCAAACAGACAGCAAACTACTCTGTCTGTTTTGGCTGCAGGAACAATTACATAATGGAATTTTAGTGGCTGCAGGAACAAACAGTGCCAGATTATTAATTAATTGCTGAACAAAAAGTAATAACTAAACTAAAAGGATGGAATGCTCACCAAGTGGGCCTCCTTGGATGAGTATTCCTTAAGACAAATGTAAACTCAAATTCACGAACTTATAACTTTATTTTATTCATTGGAAAGCATGAGTACAATTGAGCAACATAACTATATTACTGAGAAACTAAGAATGCGAGTACATCATTAGATTAATCAACTTTCTGAGAAGGAGCATTCGAGTCTTATTTATAGGAAGAAAAACTACTAACTAACTACCTAGCAAGGCAGTTAACTCCAACAGATTAGGAGGACGCCACTTTAGGGAAAGCATAAAAAGTGGAGAGGAGGTTATGCATCCATGGAATCTAGTCATGCATGTTTGCCTTAACGCGGAGCTAGCACAACAGTAACTCCTATATTCGCTCAACAAACAATTAAGACCATTTACAAGGCAGTTACAATTCTTCGATTTAAACTAGGAATCTCCCTCCATTAAGAGTCTTCCCTCCATTGACCTTTGAATGATCACCTTGTTGACCTTTATGGAAAATGACCAGCTGACTGAATCTTCCTCAATTTTGTAGGCTCTAATTATATCTGCATAATAATATTAGTACACACAACAATTGCATATCTGTAACCATCTTAAAGTGCCATTCATTAATCCACATGTAAAATTAATATAGATAGTTCATATAGCATGTCAATGTCATTTAAAGGTTACAAAAATAAACTCATTCCCAATGTCTATGGTTTTGAGGAAATATCATAAAAAGGTCACATCCAAGTATCAAAGTCTATGACAACAACAGCAAATGGATAATAAACTCTATCAAAATTGAGCCATAAACTAGACTCATTTCTCCCCCCCAACCTAAGGTTTTGTTGGTCCTCTAGCAAAGGAAGGGTTGTTATTTTGCTTAGTCAATGCCTTGAAATCTGTAACTGTCAGTCGTCCTACATCAGTTCTTGCAGTGTATGAATTAGGGTCCAAATAGAACCCTTGTTTGTTGTCCAACCTCTTCCATCTTTGCCTCTTTGCAGCTATATCATACTGATAATACCTGAAATTTGGCACAGGCCATAATAGGATAGGTGGCTGAAAAGTTAATGGAAGCCAAAATTGTCCCTTCGACCTTCCAATCTATATATATCTATCAACTCTTTTGCTTGTTGCAGCATAGTTCTACAAAGAGTGAGGCTCAGCTCGTTTTAACTCATCAGTCAAACTGTTCCACCTCTTTGCCAGATATCCCGTTACAGATTCCCCTATGGTTTTTGCTACCTTCTCATATTCTTTGTAAATTGCTTCTCTCACAGGCAGGATCCTACTGCTATAGCTTGGTCGGTAAAGAATTATGTGTCAATCCCTGAAAATGTCCCCTGGGTTTCTAAATTCAGCCCTGATGGGCAGGGGAGTGTTGGATTCTATTTGCCTATAAGTTCTGAACTATTGTCCCCAACTAATTTCATTTTGTATCCAGGACATGAATGCCCTTAATTGGAGATCCCCAACATACAACAATGGATTCCAATCATGATCTTTAGACACAGCATAAGTATGCAAATAGAATTCACACAACAAATTTTTCATCTCATGGGGAACAATCTGATAAGCCTGGAAAAATTCAAGAGAAGTCTCAATGGAAGGATTCAAACCTGAAACAATCCTTGCTAGTTTAAAAGAAATATTTTTCTCCTTCAAATACAGAGCATAGACCCTTGGAGGAGACCTGCATTCTAATATATGAGGTACTAAGGTTGCTATATTGTCCACCTTTTCCTTTAAAGCAGCATTTTTTGTATTATTCTCTTCAATCTCTTCATCTCTCTTTTGAATTCCCTTCTTCAGCCTGTGTTTCTCCTCTTTCCATTCCTCTTCCCTCCTTTGCATCTCATTCCATCAGTTCATTCCTACCATGTGCATTGAAAAATCAGAGGGCTTATGTATTCCTACCAAAAAAAATCCTGGCACTAATGCTTGCTCTTCATGTGGCCCCAGCTGCAGGGATTCTATTGTTCAGCCAATTCTGGCTGCAGGGGTACTAATTGTTCTCCCAGTTCTGGCTGCAAGGGCTCTTGCTACAAGAACTCTTGCTCTTTCTCTTGTTGCAGGAGCTCCTGATTCTTCTCATACTCTTGACTTTCAACTTGTTTTGCGATGGAGCAAGCTTTGAAAATCTTATATTTGTCGCTTCCTCAAATATGTCATTTTCCTTAACATTCACCTACCCCATTAGGGCTTCTATGTCCTCTCGTGATGTTTCTCTAGTCCTAGGGGTTCCCTGCAGAGACATACCAGCGGTTGGTCCAGCTAGTCTTATTTTTCTAGGAGGGCTCTCATATTTCTCTTCAGCTACAAGAAGAACAGTGTCAGCCTTTCATTTCTTAGAGCTTGATGTTTCTTTTCTTGTCATTTGTTGTTTAGTTTTTCCCTTCCTTATTTTTGCTTCTTTCTTTTGTGTCCTAGTTCGAATTAGGATGCCAAGAGGGACATCATCATTAGAATCTAAAGAGGAACTTTCTTTGTCTAAATGTTCTATCTTAGAAGAGCTAATCTCTATGGTTTGTTCAACTATAGGAAGGTTTACACTAGGGCCTGCACCAAAAGTTGAGGTTCTAGGAGTGGCCTCAACAAAACTCACTCTCCTCCTAGTCCTATGAGGTTGAGGCAAAACCCTAGGTCACAAATGCTTTGGTCTAAATTGATCAATATTTAAGAATTCTTCCCAAGTTATATCAGACACATCATGCAAAGACTTCTCTACTAATAATTTGATCAGACAATAGTGGGAAATGGAATTATCCTTACCTTTTTGGGTCTCGGTAGCCATGATTGAAAAAAGGTGAGACAACACATTTGGCACATTCATTCTTCTTCCATGCCTCATATGATTCAGGAGTTTGAAGTGCACAGAATGTAGGTTCAACTGACGACCTTCACAAGTAAGGTACTTCACAACATAAATAGCTACTTGCTTCCATGGCTCAGGTAGAGAGGTTCTCTTTGCACCTTGCTTGTCCACATTCAATGGAGGGTCACCAGGTTCTGTAAATTCAGCCCTAATTGACCTAGCATCTCTGGTAGCAAGGTAATGTTCACCGTCAGCAGGCAACCCTATAACTTCTGCAATCCTCTCTTCAGTAGCTATTATCTCCAACCCTTTTACCATGGTCTTTTCTTCAGACAATGTCTGGACAAATTCCAACGCATCATCTTCATTGTAATCATTCAACTTCAAGAAATAATCTAACCATCCATAGTTTCTAAACTCAGCCTAGCAAGGTGCATCCTAGAGTAATACATCATGAACCATGGGTTCATTTCTAATTAACCCACCTCCCATTATTTTAGCTTTCTGCAATTAAACAAGAACTTTGCAAAGTTTCTCTTCCTGCAATCTTCGTCTGAAAGCCAAATTTCACCTTCCTGCAACAATGTTGAATTCCCTACGCCAATGTCATTTGGATTTTACCTTTTTGGTGACTTAGGATTATGACAGAAGCAATAAAGGCAGTAAAGAGTAATAAACGAAGAATATAATCAAAAAAAATGGCGACGGTGTGGTGTCATCTCAGACATGCGAGTTGTCACCTCACTCGGGATTCAGATTAGCTCAATTTAAATTTGCTGACATGGACCAACATGGATAGACACGTGGACATGGTATTCACACTTCCCCCCCAACCTAAATTTGAGCACGTGTCCTCGCATGCGAGGTAGTAATGATGATTTGACAGGGGCTGGGAATAATTACATGTTATGGAGAATGTCTATATTGATGTATAGTAATTAAATGAATGTACTAAAAGACAATTAAGATGTAGTAAATTGATGTGCACATACCTAAATTCTTGAAAGATTTGTTGCAAATATTTTGGAGAAAGTACCAATCACCTTTTAAGAAGTCAATTGAGCAATTAATGAAAGCGGAGATGGAATGAAGTGAAATGATGGTGGAATGAAGTGAAGTTATGGCGACATGATGGAAGAGAGAGAAAGGTGGACATGGGTGGGTGGATGGGTGAATGAATGAAGAAGCGGACTCCCACAAAAGTGGAAGTCTTTATTATGACAAGTTACGTACCTTAGTTAGCTAGAAGGAGGGACACTAGGTTTGCTTCCTTCAATTGTAGGAAGTTTGAGTGTTGTATGCTAAGTGAATTGTTGCAAGAATTTATCTTTGGGTTGGCTTGTGATACAACCTGAGGCAATGACTGTTGACAAGCAGCTTAAATTTGACAAGGTCAATGGTAGTGAACTGAACAACACCATTGGGGAAGACTTCAGCAACCTCATATGGTCCTAGCCACCTTGATTGCAATTTTCCTACATTATCTTGATACCTTGAGTCGTAGAGCAATGCCCACACCTAGCTGGAATTTCTTGTCCTTTATGAATTTGTCATGCCACTTTATTCTCTGATTTTGCACTACCTTTGTGTGATGCAAGGTTGTCTTCCTCATCTCATCCAAAGCATTCAGCTGCATAATTCTATCTTGTTGTGCCTCGGAGATATCCATCCCTAAGTCTAGTGTAGTCCTAAGAGTCTTATGCTCAAATTCAATGGGCATCATAGTTGTCTTTCCATACAGCAACTCAAAAGGAGTGAAGCCTGTGGTGGTTTTCCAGGTAGTCTTATAGGCCCAAACAACTTCTGGCAGCCTATTTGTCTAATCCTTTCTATGGATAGCCACTGTTTTGGTCAGAATGGCTTCAATTTCCTTGTTAGTCACCTCAACTTGGCCATTGGCCTGAAGGTGATAAGGAGTAGACCCTTTTGTTGTATTCATTGACCAGTGCTATAACAAGGGTTGAGGTGAATTAAGCCCCTTGATTAGTCACTATCTCTCTTAAAACCCCATACCATGTGAAAATTTCCTCATAAAGGAATTATGCAACCTTATTATCTCTTGCATGATTCGTGGCCTTAACTTCTACCCACTTGGTTACATAATTAGTGCATACTAAGATATAGGATTTAGCATTTGATGGAGGATCAATGGGTCCTACAAAATCCAATCCCCATTTTTCAAATGGAGTGATTACTACTTGGGGGTAAAGGGGCATCTCATTAGATTTGGTTGGTCAGCCCATCCTCTGGCATCTATCACACTTCCTTGTATATTTTCTTGCATCCTTGTGGAGTGTGGGCCAGTAATATCTTGTGTTAAAAATCTTCATTGTTGTCCTCTTGGCTACAAAATTCCCTCCACAGGGTTCATTGTGACATGCATGCAAAATATCATATGTCTCATCTTCCCTCACACATCTCCTCATGACACGGTCTGGCCCAATGTAGAACAAACATCCAACAATCCATGAGAAAGGAAAAGATTTTTCAATGAGCACCCTTCTCTCTTTTAGAGAGAAATGAGGAGGAACTCTCCCTATGACCAGATAATTAGCTATGTCAGCATACCAGGGTGTTTGCACACTGATGGAAAATAAGTGTTCATCAAGGAAAGAATCATCAATGACTTGATTATCCTCTGATGTAGTCAGCCTTGAAAGAAAGTCTGCAACAACATTGGCCTTCCCTGGTTTATCAACAATGGTTATGTCAAACTCCTACATCAGCAATAACCATCTTGCTAGCCTACCTAATATCAAGGGTTTATTCATGAGGTGCCTAATGACTGCATGGTCTGTGTGCACAAAGATCTAATAGCCTATTATGTAGTGCCTAAATTTTTTAAGGGCATAGACCACTACCAACATTTCTTTTTGTCACTGTATAGTTGAATTCAGCTCCCTGCAAATTTTTGTTGACAAAATAAATAACATTCTCAATAGCTCCTTTTTGTCCTAAGACTACTCCTATAGTATATTTTTATTCATATGTATGAATGTGAAAAGGAAGCTCCCAATTAGGACCTTTGAGTACAAGAGAATGAGTTAAAGCTATTTTCAAGTCAAAAAATGCCTTGTCACAATATTTTGTCCATTGGAATTCAACATCCTTAGTTAGGAGAGTGTACAATGGTGATGCCATTTTTCTAAAGTCTTTGATGAAATGCCTATAGTAACTTGCATTTCCCAAGAAACTCCTAACGTCTTTTTGTTTTGCAGGTATAGGCAGGTTAGTGATCACCTCAATCTTGGCAGGGTCTACTTGAATTCCTTTGTGAAAGATGTAGTGGCCAAGAACTACACCTTCCTGCATCATCATGAAACATTTCTCACTATTTAAAGACAAATTATGTTCTTCACATCTCTTTAAGACTCTCCTGATATTTTCCAATGCTTCATTAAAATCAACACCATAGGTAGTAAAATCATCCATATAAATCTCCACAATCATGAGAGATGTCTGAAAATATACTAATGACTTCCCTTTGAAAAGTTGCAGGTGCATTGCATAAGCCACATAGAAGTACTGAGTAAGCATAAGTCCTCCATGAATAGGTAAAGGTGGTCTTCTCCTGGTCGTTAGGTACAATCTGGATCTGGTTATACCCACTAAATCCATCTAGAAAAGAATAGTACTACTTTCCTACAAGTGAATCCAGAACTTGATCTATGAAAGGTAGGGGAAAACTATTTTTTTTGGTGGCAGCATTGAGTTCCCTGTAATCAACAAAAACTCAACACTTCCCTCCCTTTTTAGGCATAATTACCAATGGAGACACCCACTAGCTATCTAAAATGGGGTAGATAAATCCTGCATCTAGCAATTTTTGTAGTTCCCCTTTTACAATTTCTCTTAATGCAGGGTTAATTCTTCTTTGTGGTTGTCTCACTAGTGTACAGTCATCTCTTATGTATATCCTATGAGTGCAAAGCTTAGGGTCCAATCCCTTCATATCATGATAGTCCCACGCAAATGCATGTTGGTGGGTCCTCAGTAAGTTTGTTAATGACAACTATTGTTCTTCATTCAATTTGTTGTTAATATTTAGATATTTTCCTTCTGACATTTTCACTTGTGTATTTAACTCTATCATAGTTGCTTCACCAATGCTTGGTACCTTGAGTTCATGTGGAAGCAATGTATGAGACATAACTGTTACTGCAGGAAGTTTAGCTGCAGGAAGAGCGAGCAAAAGTGTCTTCATTGGATCAACAGAATCAAATGCATGAGAGGATGAGTCTTCCTGCACCTCACAATGGTTCTAAATTATGTTAGACAATACTTCATCTTCATCCTGAAGCTGCATGAAAGAACTCCTTCCTAACATCATAAGTTGTGCCACATAATTGATTTCCTCGGCCTCTTCACCAACATGTGGCCATATGGGATTATCCATATCATGGGATGGTTGAGCGGGAGGGTAGAGAACAAGCTTTTTGGTGCTTTTTCCATCAAAAATGGTCATGTCTTATGTCTAGCATCTAATGTAGGCATCTGTTGTGGCTAACCATGGCCTTCCTAGAATGATGGGGTACTCGCCTAGTGTAGCTTTAGGAGAAAGAATCATGAAATTTTTTGGATACTCCCAAGAGTCTAGAGTTACCACAAGATCCTCTGCTATACCATCGGGTTTAATAGTGAACTATCAGCAAGCTGCAGGACAGTAGGAGTAGGTCTCATGCTTGCAACATTTAGTTGTTGCAGGATATCCTTGGTCATTATATTTATTGTTGCTCCCAAATCAATCAAAGCATTCTTTATTTGGATCACATTTATAACAACTCCTACCACAGGACTCCCTGGGTCATTATATTTGGGAACAGTCACTTTCCCAAGCATGATGTTTGTTAGTTGTCCCACCACATGAACTGTAGTGGGGTCTTTCTTCTTCTTGCCTGGCTTCTTAAGGCATGCATCCTTAATGGCTTTGTCATATATGGGAACATCTTTTATGGCCTGAAATAAGGGTATCTTGACACATATATGCTTCAACTAATCTAGAATGTCAAAGGTTGGTTCCTCCTTCTCTTCCTTTTGTTTAGCAATTTCCAACCTCTAAGAAAATGGTGGTTCCTATTCAGTCTGCTTGACTGGGACTTATTCAAGATTTTTAGGTGCACTTGGCTAAATGGGGTCATTCAGATGCTCCTCTTCTTCCATAGGAAGCTCAGTGATAATGGGTGTGGAAGGAGCTGGAAAAGTAGTTCTTGAACGCAAGTGGATGTCACTTACACTCACAACATATGCAGGAAATTGATTTGGATTGGCAGAGTATACCAGATGTTGTTGTGGTTTGTTATTTGGGTTAGGTGTGGGCTGAGCTGGTAACTGAGTAGGTTTAGGTGTATTTTAACTTGAACTAGCAGGAGGAGGCATTATAGTAGGTTGTTGGGGCTGAGAAGGTGGGTGCATGTAACTGGTTGTCTGGTTTGGCCATTGTTGTCCTCCCCTCCATTGAGATGTTTGCTGCCAGTTTCCTTGAAATTGCTGCCAATTCCCCTAAGGTTGCTACCACTGGGGTGGAGAGTTTTGGTGATAATTGGGCTAGGCATTTGAAGGGTTATTCCAAGGTTGTGGTGGATATCCTCCATAATTGGATGGATATGGGGGTTGCCATTAGTTACTTGATGCATAAGAATTAAAATAAGGCCCAACAAAGGATAATGGATCTAGTGGCATACCTTGTCTTGGAGCCCATGGCCTCCTTTGTGCAATGTAGTAGACTTGGTCATCTTCACCCTAGATTGGCTTGAACTCAGGTGGAATCTACTTACTATCAATATTATCTACCATCTTGCATCTGCAATCCTTCTTCTTTTGTTTGCAATGAGGGCAATATTCTGCCAACATTGTCTCTGCCTCTTCTTGTTTCTTCTTTGCCTAAAGTGTATCCAATTGTGTAGCAAGATTGTTTATGATGTCTTGCTTGAAATCTACCAGTAAGTGAGTAATATCTATTCTTGAAACTCTGCTAGTAGATGACTTACCCATAGAGGATTGGTAAGCTCTCCCTTTCTTTGAAGCTTCCCTAGAATAGTTTTGACATATCTTCTTGATATCCTCCCAAGGAACTTAGGTGATATCTCCTCCTCCCATCAGGTCCAAGGCATCAATATAGTTGTCATTAATTCCGCTTAGGAAAAGCAGCTTTTGTGATTCTTCATTGAGTGTATGGTGTGGAGATTTCTGCAGGCAAAATAAAAACCTTGAAATGTAATCCTCCAGACTCTCATCTTCCTTTTGCTACATCCTAAAAATTTCATCTCCTCTCATGTCACTACCCCTGCAATATTCCTTGTACTTTTCAAGGAACTTTGTCTTCATGTCACCCCAAGTCTCCACAGTATTTATGCCTAGGCTCATAAACCATCTTAATGCAACCTCTTTCAAGGTGGTAGGGAACAACTTAAGCCTATGGGCATTAGTGGTATAGTCATAACTCCTACAAAGTATATCAAACTCGAACAAGAAAGTATCAAGATCTTCTATGACAAGTCCATAGAACTTAGGAAGGACTAAAGAAGGGATATTTTTGAGGTTTTCGACTTCATTCTGATGAGCAATGGGGAAAGGAAAAGTTGGTTGGTTAGGTTTGTTTCTATTTGCATCACCCATGCCCGCCTAATGGAGTTCCAAAGCAAAGGGGTTCTTAATCTGATTTTGGTCTTCAGAGGAAATTTCAGAATTGGTCAGATCAGAAAATGCATCAGCAAAGGGGTGTGACTCTTCTTCTTCTTCATCTCTTGGCAGATTTTGATGCTCAACTAGCTAGAATGGATTAGGGTTATTAGGAAGGAATCTCCCATGAGCATCTCTCCTCCTTCCTCTATGCATACAATATCAACTCAATATCAGCTAGCTCACACAAAGAATTGGAAAAAGAATAGTGGATCATTACTTTCCTAAATGAGGTGTATACTAAGAACAAACTTGCAGAAATACTACAATAGGAAAGAAACTATCAATGACTCCAATGAACTCCCTAGTTTGACACAATCCCCGGCAACAAGGCCAAAAATGTTGGCCTCCTACAATGATTTAACAACTAATCCCTTAAGGCTGTGATTCGGAGATTGGGCATCTAATCTGAATAGGTATCTCAATCATCATGAAGGTGCATTTAACTTTTCAACCCAGGGACATAGACTTGAAATGGATCAACACAGTATGTGTAGTAGGAATGCATAGTAGCCATATTCATCCTATAGCTAAGAAAAACATAATGTTGAAAGTAAATTGCTTGGAAATAAGTAATATAAGTGTTGAACATCAACCAACAACTATACTAAGCTTAAATGCATGACAAAAATGGAAATCTGAGCAAACAGACAACAAACTACTCTATCTGCTTTGGTTGTAGGAATAGTCACATAATGGAATTCTAGTGGCTACAGGAACAAACAGTGCCAGATTATTAACTAATTGTTGAACAGAAAGTACTAACTAAACTAAAGGATGGAATGCTCACCAAGTGGGCCCCCTTGGATGAGTATTCCTTAAGACAAATGTAAACTTAGATGCACAAACTTATAACTTCATTTTATTCATTGGAAAGCATGAGTACAATCGAGCAACATAACTATATTACTGATAAACTAAGAATGTGAGTACATCATCAGATTAATCAACCTTCTGAGGACCATTTGAGTCTTATTTATAGGAATAAAAACTATTAACTAACTACCTAGCAAGGTAGTCAACTCCAACAGATTAGGAGGACACCACTTTAGAGAAAGCATAAAAAGTGGAGACGAGGTTATGCATGCATGGAATCTAGTCAAGCATGTTTGCCTTAATGTGGATCTAGCACAATAGTAACTCCTATATTCGCTCAACAAACAATTAAGACCATTTACAAGGCAGTTACAATTCTTCAATTTAAACTAGGAATCTCCCTCCATTGAGAGTCTTCCCTCCATTGACCTTTGAATGATCACTTTGTTGACCTTTATGGAAAACAATCAGCTGGAAAAATCTTCCTCAATTTTGTAGGCTCTAATTATATCTACATAACAATATTAGTATGCACAACAATTGCATATCTGTAACTATCTTAAAGTGTCATTCATTAATCCACATGCAAAATTAACATAGATAGTTCATATAGCATGTCAATGTCATTTAAAGGTTACAAAAATAAACTCATGGCCAATGTCTATGGTTTTGAGGAAATATCATAAAAAGGTCACATCCAAGTATCAAAGTCTATGACAACAACAACAAATGGATAATAATCTCTATCAAAATTGAGCCATAAACTGGACTCATCAACAATTTTGTCAAAAATTGGGGTCATTCCCTTAATCCTCACCTATCAATTTATGCACACCTTATAAACCACATTTATCGCATTATTTATGATTAGGAATTCATTTGTTGTGTAGGCATTACTACTACATAACCCTAGTTCATTTGCAAAGGTGCAAGATAGATTTTGCATCTACATATTTGACCCTTGGATTTCTAAAATTTAAATTTAAATTTTGGTCAGCTTTGCCCATTTCACTAATTATTGTTATCAACCAAGCACACATTTGCAAAATTAATTGTTACACACTTAATGTTGCAAAGGTATTCATTTTTTCATCCAAAACTCTCATCAAATCCTCTCTCATTCTAAGCATTTAAAGCTTAATTATTACTAGAACATTTCAATTAGGTGCACTAAATGATCAAAACTCTACATTTTCATTCTAGGGCATTGCTTGTTGTTTGTTGATCCTTTGCATAACCACAAATGTAGTCTTTTTTGGTGGGTTGACCTAGGAGAACATGTCCCCAAGCGATTTTAAGAACCCTCTAAAGGTATTCATAAATACCACCAAATTTTATAGCAAAGTAGAGATGGGGTGTGCAATCAGTAGGATCATATTCATACATTAGGATGGATAAGTGGAAGTGATCTAGAGGCATAAATTTGATCTAGAAAATAATATAG